>WUAM01000189.1:2600892-2663042 GCA_024336885.1 Actenoides hombroni
AAGGAAGGAAGGAAGGAAGGAAGGAAGGAAGGAAGGAAGGAAGGAAGGAAGGAAGGAAGGAGGGAAGGAGGGAAGGAGGGAAGGAAGGCAGGCTAAAGTGCAAGCACAGCTTGACAAAATACAAGGATAAGAAGTTTCCTCTTCTTCCTTTGTTAATTCTCTAATGTTTCTCTTTGTTAGATATTGACACTTTGCTGCAAATTAAACTGATTGTTGCTTATCCTTCTGCCTACAGATGTGGAAAGCAAGGGATGACACCACTGCTGAGTATGAGAGGACAGGCGTGCATCTGTCCTCTCCATTCCCATCCCTTAATTTCCCCACCTCTTAGCCCACATTTCTGTTAACATTTGCTCTGCAACTTGTGGTCCATGGCCACCTACTTGCTGTAGTTGGCCCTTTGTTCAGGTCAGTAACTGGATGCACCAGAGGAGAAGTAGCATGAGGGCTTCCACAGGCATCTCTGGAGAAAAAAACAACTTACATGAGCCCTTATCATGGGAAGAGATGATTTATCAGGTATTCTAGGGCTGAATAGGAGGCATACATGGAGGGGGACCTGCAAAGGCAGAACTCAGCGGGTTCTGCCATCTCTTCCACAAATGCCATCAGGACCCTCAGGGATGCAAAGACGATCACATTGAACCTGCAGTGCAGTCAGTGGGTTTCAGCCCTGTCTTTATGTCCATGACAACAGAAATGAAATTATGGTGTAGAAGCACAAAACAATTTCTGCTTTTGACTGTAATGCTGACTTATAACTAACCTCAGATCGCTGGTGATTTCTGGCCTGGTTTTATGCACATTGGCTGTGGCAGAAGGGAAAGCCATGGCTTTTATTTTCATACTTGGTTCTCACATGAAATAATGGGAGAGAGAGGGGAGGAGAAGAGGAAGATGCAGCTGCTAAAACAGTCACTGAAACATAAAAATCCCTATTGTTTTGTTGTAGTTCTCAGTGCCCTTCAATTTCTGGGCATAGACAAGGCCTCCCCCTGCTCAGGTTCAATACACAGGGGAACCGTGGGGCTCAGAGCTCCCTCCCTACTTTCCCTAAGCCTCGCCATCAATTGTGCTTTTGTTCATGGAAAAAAAAATAGCCCAATGGATGCTAATTTATAGCCAGGGAAGCAATTAAAAAAAAGTTTATTATCCACCCCCCCCTGAAATGGAGTGTTGCAGCAGTGGGGATTTTTGGTAAACTTGACACAAACTGATGTCAGTAAGGGGGGAGCAAGGCCGGGAACTGAGCTCAGCTCTTTACATCTCCCCTTCATGTGAAAAGGGACAACCTTCCAATTTTCTCTGTCTGCCTATACTTGGGAACGAGCGTGTTTCAGGAAAACCTAAGCACAAAGACCCACTCGATTCTCAAGGCTGTGACAGCAAATGTGCGCTGTACACGTCGCCCACACATCCCTCTCTAACAAATGCTAAACATTGAAGATGTAGGGACCTATTTACATTTACTATTGAACTTATTGTGTTACTTTTTCTGTAAATTGGCTTATCCTTAATATTCAACAAAATATTAGACACCAATTAATCCATAGGATGAAGTCGGTTAATCCAGTTTCCCTCTGGATTTTATAACTCCTTGAAAAATCTTAGAACTGCACCAGTGGAGGTTTTGCTGTTAGTACAGGACTGGCCTTTTCTTTCAGGAGGAACGGTTTTTTCAAAGCCGATTGTAAAGGAAGCAATAGATGTCTTGCCTACTATGTATTTTAAGTGGTCTCTGAGTCGAATGTCATCATGTGGAGCTGAAAGCGCCTGAACACTTTCAAATGCACAGGTAGGCCTTCGTTTGTGCCCCACCAGTCACATGAATGCTGAGGTGGAGGCACGGCCCCGCTGCGGGGTGGGCAGAGATGGGCAGCCTCTGCCCAGTAAGCTCCTTCTGAACTTGCATCTCGTGGGCAGACACCACAGCTCTTCCCCACACTCTGAGTACCTCAGACATGGGGAACTTTCTTAAACTCTAAATTAAGCCACAAACCCTCCACTGACTAACCAAGCACTGATGATTGAAGAGAGTGGAAGTGATTTTGTTCTCCCACCGCTATCACACAGCAACACCAGTGATGTAACTGAATAGCCCTTGCATATCCTCTGCCACCAGTTTGCCCCTCAATTGCAAGTATCTAATTCTGTATTATCCAACCAGAGGCCTCCTGGTACCGAAACTGGAGGCAGGGTTGTTTAGTGATGGTCAGATTTGCAGCTATACATGCACTACTGACTGTACATGAGCTGCATTTTTACATAGGACGGAACATGCAGAGTTAACATGAAGCGTTTCCAGTGACATCCCATAGTGTACCAGACTTGCACAAACACTGCTGTATATTAGGGACTACTGTAAAAGCAAGCCAGGAATGAAGACAGGTATCAGGAAGACTAGAACAGGTCTTGCCAGCAGCACAAACAAGTCTCCTGTAAGTTCTAAGCTATTGCAGGCATGGAAAAAGGTTTTTACCTTCAGCTAGACTTACTTTGGAAAATTCTTAGCTGATGCATGTGCCTGATATCACAACTTTAATAACATTAGCACTGCTAGTAGAAATAGGAATAAAAATGTAAGACTAAGATCCAAAGCTATGTGGAGCCACCCTTTAAATTACAGAGGCCCAAGAAGATATAGACATTTAGCACTCCTCAGTCTCACTGAGATGATCAGATTCAAATGATGCCAGTGGGCAGCGAGCACCTACAACAACTTTAGGAATCAGGCCTCTTGCATTTCTGAAGGCATGATTCTGAGCAGCACCTTACAGTATTAGCTTTGCTATCACAGATTTAGTACCTTCTAATTTAATTTGGAAAGCCGTAACTGCAAAGATAGTGAGGATATCTGACTCTTCTTTGCATGTTGTATGGGCACATGTGGAACATTTTTGCTCCACAACTTGTTCTCTGCACCCCTGAACATGGGGAGGAAAGCCCCCCTTCCTGTTCCCAGTGAGGGCAAAGGGAGGCCTGGGGTGCACTGAGGGGACAAAGAGACCCAGTGGGAACTATTAGCAGGAAGGAAGAGGTAAAGGACGTGAAGGGCACTAATTTCTTTGCTCACCGTTGCAGGCACAACTGGTGTCAGGCTGGTGCTTGTATGTACCTCTCTGCAAATGGTCTTTTCATAAGCACCCTGTCCCCGGCTGAATGGGTGCTGTGGGCATGAGGGTGGCCCGAGGAGACCGTTCTGGTGGAGGGGTAACGAGTGTGATTAAGGCACCTCTTCCTCCTTCCTCCCTTCCCTTTCTCACCGGTGTCCGGGACTTCCTGGAAGCAGCTCAGGAAGCACGAGTCATTCCCGGTCCCCGCGGGGCCAAGGGCTGCCCTCCATCCATCCGTCCGTCCGTCCGTCCATCCGTCCATTCCCCGCGGCTGCAGCTCGGCGGTCCCGCGGCAGTGTGGGGCTCTGCGAGGAGGTCCCCTCCCGCCTCCCCGGGCGCCGCTGGCAGCTTCACCATCCCCGGAGGGGGGACGACGAGGGACTCCCCGTCCGTCAGCGCGGCAGCCTCCTGCAAATGCAAGCAGCCCAAAGCGGCCCGCAGCCCGGCCGGCCTCGGCGGGGCTCTCCCCGCCCGGCTCCTCCGGGGGGTGCGCGGCTGCCGTGCCCCGGAGCACCGGGGAAAACACAAAATAATACACTGCCCGCACGGGCTTTTTTTTCCCCTTACTACCTCAGGCCCGGAGTGGAGCATCTCCCTTATGAGGAGAGGCTGAGAGAGCTGGGTCTCTTTAGCCTGGAGAAGAGGAGACTGAGGGGTGACCTCTTAATGTCTATAAATTTGTTAAGGGCGAGTGTAAGGAGGATGGAGCCAGACTCTTCTCAATGTCAGCCAATATTAGGACAAGAGGCAATGGGAGTAAGTTGGAGCACAAGAGGCTTCGGGTAAACACAAGGAAAAACTTTTTCACTGTGAGGGTGACAGAACACTGGAACTGGCTGCCCAGGGAGGTTGTGGAGTCTCCTTCTCTGGAGACGTTCAAAACCTGCCTGGACACGTTCCTGTGTGACTTGGTCTAGATGACCCTCCTCTGGCAGGGGTGTTGGGCTAGATGATCTTTCTAGGTCCCTTACAACCCCTAACATTCTATGATTCTATGTAATGGAGTTTTCTTTTCCATAGGTGCCAGGCTGTAGGGGGCCATTTTAAGCAATAGTATTAGGCTGAGCTTTTAGTGACAGGATGATATGCAGAAAGTTTGTAGCTGGAAGTTGGTTGAGTAAGTTTGGATTATTTCTGAAGTTCCATTGTTCTGCACTTTGACAGAATTATCAGATGACTGGGTAATCCTGAACTGTTACACCGTGATTACGATTCAGCATAATCTTATCTTTCTGTTGCTAAAACTGACATTGACAAGTACGGAGAGACCTCAGAATTAAATTCAGACCTAACTGTTCATTACTTATGTCTATTAAAATATTATTTTGGAGATATTTTCTGTAATAATTCAAAAACCATCAGTATTTCACTGAGGTGTTGTCCCTAGTCTAAGAAGTTTTTCTAGTGCAGATTAGTAGGAAGTAATGGCAACCTTGACAGAAGAAGATCTCAGCAAGGAATGTCTTAGCACCCTGTTAAGGCATCTCTGCACATTTTTATTACAGCGTGGGAGGAAAACACCACTTTGTAATGATAACTCAATGATTTTGTGCTATTCAAGTTACAAGATCAGCAAAAATACTATTCACAGCAAGTAGTTTCCCCTCCAACCACTGGAGTTCTTCATGCACATACAGCCTTCATTTCTTTCTTCACAGACTATCACATATTGAAGCAACTACTTTTCAGGAGAGACCTACACTATTAGACAAAGGGCCTAGCTCCTCCTTGAACCTCTCAATTTTCTTTTTAGTTGGATAAAAGCAAAACTTTTGTACATCTCTCATGTTTTCTCATCTATCCTATAATATGTCTGTCAGAAATATGTTTTCCTCACAACTTTTCCTTTGATTTGAACTAATCTGGTGAATAAGATATTAAACTTCAAAATCAAAATTAAATTACTCTAATTTGTTCATCTAGGTGTTTAATATAATTATATTGTGACAGAGATGAACAAACTAAATCTTCTAAATTGTGCATAAAGAAATAAATAAATTCAAATTCTTTTTGGTAGGTCATAATGTGAAGATGTGTAATTTGTTACTCTTTCTCCCCAAAAGCCCCTTTCAAACAGTCAATTTTTTTTTTTCCATTCACATTAAGAAAACAAACCTGTTTAAATAACACTTGATTTAAATATTTATTTTATCTTTAAGTAAAAATGTTTATTAACTATAATTTAAATTCATAGCAATAAATTATATCAAACCCTGCAATTTTTAACATTTACATAATTTTATAATTAAATATTTAAATAATGTTAAATTTGTGACACAAATTATCTCAAGGCAAGCAACTCCAAACTTGAGTAGAAAGTATGCTGTTATTTGTATTCAATTTAAAATAAAACAAGTCAAAACCAGATCTGGAAAGTGTTGTCATATTAAAAAATAAGCACAAAACTCAAGTCATGTATTGGTCAAAATTTGCTGTTTTACCAAAACGAAGACATTTTATGAAGAGATATCTGGATCCATGGCATTTTCATGGGAAAGCATAGACTAGGACAACTAGGACACCAGAAATCCAGTTTCAGATCCCTACTGTATTTTATTTGGAGTAATTTGGGGGAAATATTTTTTTTATAAATCAGAAAAGGCGGAATGTCAACTTGACATTATTCATGTCAGAACCTTAACAAACAGACTAAGAACTCTCAAAAGACACTTTTTTTTTTATGAAATAGAGTAAAATTTAAAAAAGCTTCTGTTTTTACACAATCGGACCAGAAAATTTTATAACCTTGATGCTTCTATAGTAAGGAATTATAATTTTCTTTGCAGGTGTATTCCAAAGACATCTTTCTATATTATAAATAAATATAATGAATTATACACAAGCTGCTGCTCATGATTCAGTTGCTCACACATCCCCACCTGGATTATGTCACCTGCTTTGCAGGTGATGCATTTAAAGAGCACAGATGTCCCCTAATTCCTGTGCAAAACCACCAGGTGCACATATGTGTTTTGAATTTTATAGGATGTCTCAAATGAGAGTAGACACTTATGTTTAAGCATCCACCAAACAGTTCAATTCTGCAGCTGAATACTGCCACCACATCCACTTTTAATATTCTACTGGTTTCAAGGGAAATATTCAGGTTAGCTAGTCTTCATGGTCAAAAATAGGAATTAAGGCTGCATTTCTGATGTGGGTCCCTAGAAGTATTCAGTGTGTGAATGGCAAAATCAGTTACTAATAATTCACCTGAACTGGAATAGCAGAGAAATTGTTTTAGACAAGTTAGCTTAATGAGATACTAAAAATAGTTTATCTACTGAATAAACTTTTTGAACTCAATAAATGGACACTATTTAGCAAAGAATGACAAAGCTTTTGCATCTAAAAGGCTGTTCAAGATTCTTCTATTAAAATAGTAGTTCCTCAGGCTTGAAAGAAAAAGAAAAAGCAAGTGGGGACCATATATTATTTTATCGAGATTCCCTGGAGCACTCTGAAGATGAGATTGGAGGTCAAATCAAATAACTTGACTGATAAGCCAGTAACTTTCTTCATTTTACCCTTCTTCCTTTTCTTCCACCCCCTCAGTTGGGATACACTGACCTAGTATGCACATAGATAAACAGATCTTAGATTCATGGAACATCCAGTGTTAATATGCTTCATTATAGAAGGTAGATGCGAACATAAAAGCAGAGTACTAACCCATCAAATAGAGACTTTTTTAGCTGGGATAGCACAAAAAGCATTTATGAATCTATGGTCAGAGAGATACTTTTTTTCCAGTTTGCAAATTTTATATGTAAAACGTTGGAAGAATAATTTCTAGTCCTGGAATACATACTAAAAAGAAATCTTATGATGAATGAGTACTAGTAAGTTTGCAAAGGAGAACTCTTCAACATTAAGAAAAACTGGTTGCCTCTGCAACTTTAATTAGGATCTGTTAATTTCCTATCACTGTAATTAAAGTGATCACATGCTACTTTTTTCCATGAGACTCCTTCCTTGTCTGAAGCTGAGTAGCATGCATTAATCATTGGTCTTTTCTCAGATTCTATCTGTGGAGAAATGAGTTCTTGTTCTTAAAGCAATCATCAGCATGTTATCTTAGGATTTCCCAGACAGCTGCAAATCCAGTTTCACATGTCCTTGCAAGATTGTGGAATGGTATTATCTATGTTTTAAATTAAAAAAAACCAATGCTTGTACTGAAAAGTTAAGAAAAAAAAAAGTCATTAATTGCATATGAGATGATACAGTAAGTGGTTGTAGTAATATAGGATAAGCTGTCATTCTTTAGTTGCTGTCATTGAGTGAAATTTGGTGTCTGTTGTGAATCAAAGTCCTGCCACAGCAAATTTCAGCATAATGGCTTTAAGCTTGGTAAAGCAATATGAAATTGAACCTCAGATCCCATGTTGGAATAATATTACCCAACTATATTTAATTAACTGTTAATATATCAAAGAACAACCAACAATAACATCATCATAGTTTTCTTGTCAGACTTTGTACCATGCAAATAAGTCTTATTTTTTGAACTGGGTCTTTGGAATGAATTTTACAAAGTATGTTAACACCTTGTGGATGGTAATAGGTTTAGTCAGAGGAAATATACTTCTAATATTTAAAGGATCTATTATATACAGTGAAAAAGTTTCTGAAAACTCATGGAAATTGTGTTGTACTAAAATTAATCAAGTTGGTTTTACGCAATAGTGCTGAACAGAAATGTGAAAAAATGGAACATAATTAAAATTCACAAATTAAATAATTCTGATTTCCAGGGTGTAAAAAAAGTAACTATGGTACTTTATGTCATTTTTCTTCCTTTGCCTCCAGGACTGTTAAAGGGCTGTTCAGGGGTTTTGTTTTTTATTTACTGGGGGGAGAGGGGAGGGGAAAGAATTATGTCTTGATAAGTCTTTGGTCCATTACTAGCCAAAATGGCAAACTATCCAGAAAACCAGACAATATTAAAAAAAATAAAAGATACATTTAAATGTCGTCTTTTTAATAATCTCTATGACAAGAACAGGAAAATTTGATTTCATGCATTTTTTAATGTTCCATTTCTATTTTCTCAAAACTCCAAGCTCTTATTTAAACTGTGACTTATACTGATAGAAGCCTATCTATAGGACTTGCAATCGTTAATTTTATCCTTAACAGATTAAGATACTTTGGTATAAATTTCCCACAGTATTAAAAATGTGACAACCTTGGTCAAATTGCACCTAGATGGCTTTAAACACAGTACAGAAATTACTACTAGTTTCAGTCCTCAAAGCAGAGGCTGTTGCTATTGGTCACGCTAACCCTGGTTCATCATGTTCTATTTGACCTAGACTTAAAGGTAGCTCACTGGTTTTTCTGGTTCCTAGTCCACTTTAGGAACATGCCTAAAGATGTGAGTGTTAAGCAGCAACCATTGGTAGTTGAACATTGGTGATAAAGCTGTAGCTGGTTTCTTGTCTCTATGAATCTCTGAAATTCTTGACAAGTACTGTAGAAGTTAAAGACCAGCGTTGTGGGATTATGGATGTCATTCTGAGCTTGGATGTCACCACAATGCTACTTTTCCAAGTGAAGATATTTTGTGATGTTGAAGGAGCACTTAATTTTTTTCTTAAATTTTGAAACACTGGAGCTATTTGGCCTAAGTTGACTCCTTAAACAGTTTGTTCAGACATTTGAGGAGTATGACTCTCCTAGAGACAATTTCTTTGCCATTGAGCTGTAGTCCACATGGTTTGCCTTCCTTCTTTGTATATTTTTTGCCTCAAGTATTTTAGCTTGTCAGTATATATCCTAGAAGAGGCTCAAGGAAAAGCCAGCATTCCACATATGAAAATCTCTGAAATGCATGTTTTCTAATTGTTACACGTTGCTTTGCTCTGTTCTCAGTGACTGTAGTCCAGTACTAATCTCACTGACACTGAAATGTAACTTTGTGTATACATAAAGTATATATGCACACATGTATGTGTACATGCATGCACACATATAAACACATCCTTTTTTACACAAACTACCATGCTTTGACCTGATCAAAACAGGCGGTGTGTGGCAAGCTCTCTCTCAGCTGCTGTAATAAATAGATATTCCTTTTAAGATGGCAAATGACATAACTTTGTGGCATAAGAGGGTTTTTGAGTCTTGTACTGATGTAAAATATTTTGATGCTATTGATGGAGGTGTGTGTGCATTGAATAGTATTGTTCTGAATATGGTTAGTTTGTAGACAACAAAGACACTCTGTAGTACAAAGCACCGAAACATCGACTCTTTCTGATTGAGCATGTGTGGTTTTGCACCAAATCAATCTGTGGCCACATTATTCACATCACATGATTACTGATGATTGTTCTGATGAAACTTGCCACAGGATTACTATGGATTCGCTTTTATAGAAGGACGGTTTATAACCTCCATGTGGTGGGAAGACAAATAGAAGTAAATCATGCAAGGTTATTTTTGGCATTTTTATTCAGCAAAGGGTTCTCAATATTTATTTTGATGTTGTAGTGTATGGAATTAAAACAGAAGCTCTCTGAAACACTTTCTGGAAATTTTAGTATTTCTGATCCATTTTATTATTTGCATTTAGTTTATTTTGATCATAAGATTTGAAATGCACCGGTTCTTATTTTAGATTCTACCAGGCTTGCCATATTTAATTACCAGTTCACTATTCTGTTGGCAGTGTAGGGTCTGTAAGTGGTGGAGAAGTTTATCAGGACTTTTATCTTATTTTCTTTCTTTACACTTCCTGAAGTCTCCTGATTTTCTTCATACAGCTTACTATTTTAGTCTAGTTTTTAATGTAGTCACTTACTCACTTGCTTTGTGATGAATGCTGGATGTCCGTGATTAGGAATCCTTTATAAAGCCTTAATTAAAAAACTTTCCTTTGTTTTGATTATGGCTTATTTTCCAAGAAACGATTTACTGAAGTAACTTGAACAAAGTATACTAGAGAATGAAGGGGGAGAAATATATCCTGATATATTTAATAGTTGTGATGTGAATCATCTGAAGAAGCCTTGTGGGAATATTCAGAAATGTAGAGTGGAATATATATGTAAATTGCTACTGAATTAGGGCCTGAAATGTTATAAAATATGCTCTAAACTCTATAGGTTGATTCATTTTGGTACAAACCTTGAAAAATAGTCATTGCTCATATCTCTGATGATACTCTTCTTGACCACTAAGATCACTGCTGATCCTTAATACTAATCTGATATTGTGTTGATTTTTAGTGTTCCTCTTTCAGATACTTAGACACATGAGATGTAATAATATTCAAATGGCTAGAAAGATGATTTTGCTTCAGGCTGAATTTTGAAAAAGTCTTTAATTTGCTGTTACAGGAACCTCTGTATTTTTTGCAACAATTTACCTGACTATGCAACCTTGAAAACTATTTTGAAACATCTTGGCAGCACCTTTGCAGACATTTCCTTGGTTATCCTGAAGCAGCACATGAAGTAGCCTTAGAATAACTTTAACTCCCACTATTAAAATGAATAAAAATGTTAAAATAGGAAGTGTTTTATGACACTCTAGGCATGTGTTCTTTGCTGGCATTTTAGATTAGGATGATCTCCAGTTAGTTCCATTTCTTGTGTAGTAATATCAGAGTATATGAATCAGTTTTCTTTCATATGAAGCTAAACTGGAAGATGTGATGGAGGTACAGATCAAGTCAATATACTTCAGCCACAAATGGAAATTCACTCCATACTAGCCATATGAGAGCTAATCTGAAGTAATCCTTCTCCCATGGAACACATGTGGTATGGAAATCAGGTCTTTGTCACTAGCTATCTCATTTCACAGATTAGTATGTAAGATACTGGGCCATTCTATTTGGTAACGCAGATGTTGCCTAGCATCCACCTGGCCTAGTTCATTTTATGGTCTAAATGTTATGAAATGTAATGATACTAGTAGCAGTTCTGCTTTCAACTTTTCAGAAAGGATAAATGAGGAAGAAGAGGCCATGGGCTGGGCCTCTATATTAGGGAGACATATGAATGCCTACAAATTAATGAAAGTGATGATAGAGTTGAGTCCCCACAGGTAAGAATCAGACGGAAGGCCAACAAGGATTATGTCTTGGTGGGAGTCTGTTATAGACCACGCAAGCAGAATGAAGAGATGGATTAAATATTCTATAAGCAATTGGGAGAGTTTTCACCATTGCTACACCTTGTTCTGATGGGAGACTTCAACTTCCCAGCTGTCTGTCTACACCCCAGCAGAGAAAGAACAGTCCCGGAGGTTCCTGGAGTGTGTAGAAGATAACTTCCTGATGTAACTGGTGAGGGAGCCAATGAGGGAAGGTGGCCTCCTGGACCTGCTGCTTGTGAACAGTGCAGGACTTGTTGGGGAGGTAATGGTTGGAGGCCATCTTGGGTATAACAATCATGAAACGATAGAGTTTTGAATTCTTAGGGAAGAGTGTGGTCAACGAAACTGCCATCTTGGAGTTCTGGAGGGCAGACTTTGACCTGTTCAGGAGACTGATTGACAAAGTCCCTTGGGAGGAAATCCTGAGGGGTGAAGGAGTCCAGGAAGGCTGGACATTCTTCAAGAAGGAAGTCTTAAAGGCGCAGGAACAGCTGTCCCAGTGTGTCGAAAGACAAGCTGGCAAGAAAGAAGACCAGCCTGGCTGAATAGAGAGCTTTGTCTGGAACTCAGGAACAAAAGTAAAGTTTATGGCCTTTGGAAGAGGGGTCAGGGCTCTCCTGAGGACTACAAAGATGTAGGAGATTAGGAGAGCCAAAGCTCAACTAGAACTCAGCCTGGCTACTGCACTTAAAGACAAAAAAAAATGTTTCTATAAATACATTAAGAACAAAAGGAGGACTTGGGAGAATCTCCATGCTTTATTGGATACTGGGGGAAACAGAATGACAAGGGATGAGGAAAAGGCTAAGGTGCTTACCGTCTTCTTTGCCTCAGTCTTTAGCAGTAGAACTAGTTGTTCCCTAGACACCCAGTCTTCTGAGCTGGAAGGCAGGGAAAGGGGACAGAATGAGACTTTCACAATCCAAGAAGAAATACTCAGTGACCTGCTACACCACTTAAACATAAACATGTCTATGGGGCCTGATGGGTTACACCCAAGAGTACCGAGGGATCTTGCGCAAGCGCTCACCAAGCCTCTACCCATCATTTACCAGCAGTCCTGACTAAACAGGGAGTGGAGGGTAGCAAATGTGATGTCCATCTACAAGAAAGGCCAAAAGAAGGATCTGGGGAACTACAGACTTGTCAGTCTGACCTTGGTGACAGAGATGGTCATGGAGGAGATCACTGAGTGCCATTACACACCATATACAGGACCATGAGACCACCAGGCTCATTCAGCGTGGGTTTATGAAAGGCAGGACCTGCTTAATGAACCTGATCTCCTTCTATGACATGATGACCCACCTAGTCGATGAGATGTTTACCTGGACCCTTGTAAAGCCTTCAACACTGTTTCCCACAGCATTCTGCTGGAGAAACTGGCTGCTCATAGCTTGGATAGATGCCCACTCTGCTGGGTAAAACACTGTATGGCTAGGCCCAGAAAGTAATGGTGAATGGATTTAAATCCAGCTGGTGGCCAGTCACAAGTGGCACTCCTCAGGACTCAGTATTGGGACTACTTCTGTTTAATATCTTTATCAATGATCTTGATGAGGAGATAGAATGCACACTCAGTAAGTTTGCAGATGGCACCCTGTTAGTTGGGAATGTTGATCTGCTTGAGTGTAGGGAGGGTCTACAGTGAGACTTGGACAACTGGATCGATGGGCCAAGGTCAATGATACGAGCTTCAACAAGGCCAGGTGCTATGTCCTGCACTTGGGCCACAACAACCCCATGCAACGCTACATGCTTGGGGAAGAGTGACTGGAAAACTGTCTGGCAGAAAGGGACCTGGAGGTGCTGATTGACAAGTGTTTGAACGTGAGCCAGCGGTGTGCCCAGGTGGCCAAGAAGGCCAACAGTATCCTTGCTTGTATTAGAAATAGTGTGGCAAGTGGGACCAGGGAGGTTATTGTCCCTCTGTACAAGGCATTGGCCACACTTTGAGTACTGTGTTCAGTTTTGGGCACCTCAATACAAGAAAGACATTGAGGTGCTGGAGTGGGTCCAGAGAAGAACAATAAAGCTGGTGAAGGGCCTGAAGAACAAGTCTTATGATGAACAGCTGAAGAAACTGGGGCCATTTAGTATGAAGAAAAGGATGCTGAGGGGAGACTGATAAGCTCTTTACAGATACCTGAAAGGACATTGTAGAGAGGTAGGTGCTAGTCTCTTCTCACAAGTAACTAGTGACAGAACAAGAGTGAATGGACACAAGCTGCACCAGGGGAGGTTTAAAGTGGACATTAGGAAAATTCTTTTCACTGAAAGAGTTGACAGGCTTTGGAATAAACTGCCCAGGGAGTTGGTGGAGTCACCATCCCTGAATGTGTTTAAAAGCCATATAGATGTGGTGCTTGGGGATATGGCTTACTGGTGGACTTGGTAGAGTGGGGTTAATGGTTGGATTTGATGATCTTAAAGGTCTTTTCCAACCTTAATGATTCTATAATTCTATGATTCAGATAAGACTTGAATACATATGTAAAACTCCAAACAGGTAAATTAAGCAAAATTAGATGGTTTGATAGATAATATCAGTATAACATGCTTAAACATTGCACCATGGGAAAAAGAGTTCATCAGTGATGGACTACATATTTAGAACATAGATTTATTATAACAGACTCAAAAAGAAGAGAAGAGGAAAGAGCTGCCTTTCTGTGAAAAAAAGTTTTCGAAGCAGTCTATGTGATATTTTTTAAGAAATATGTGTGGACTAGAAAATTAAAGCTTGAAATTAGAAAGGTAGTAAACTGACAACAGAAATTTGCTATGCACTGTCTGATCAGAAGGAGCAATATGAGAGGTTGATAACAGAAATCAAAAGGGGAAAATGTCTAACCTCCACTCCCAGGCGCAGATATTAGAGTGAGTGGTAAACATGCATTTCTTGGGATGATTGATGACTCTGTTTTCATTTTTCTAATAACGCCCTTGACTGGGCTAATCGTTGCTCTAAGAACATGGCAAATTGCATGTGTTATCTCATTTTCATGGGAAGGATATAATGTGCACAAGTTTTTGATGTTTTGTTTATTATGATGATCAGTGTAACAGCATGACAGTTTGAGTGCTGGTGGGAAAGAAAGACTCTGCAGTGTTTAAAAGCATATGCATCTACACACATGAATGCACATCCTTGTTCTATAGTACATACAATCTAAAAAGCATGACATTCTTCTAATTTCTTCTATATGGCCAAGGAAATACTAGAATCCTCGATCAAATCTGAAGGTAGTGTTAAACTGGAATATAGTTAACTGAAATGATTAGTGATCAGCCTGAGTAATAGGCCACAAAAAGGGTGGTCTAAACAGTACCTTCCTCATCTAAGGTTTTGTGAAAGTACTGAATTAAATTAAGAGCAGTATTATTTTTGTGGAACCTGTACACTTAGGTCACTGATGTTACTTCATCTAAAATTTGGCATCTAGTTTCAGCATACTCATTTTGGCTACTCATCTAAGACTAATGAAGGAAGAGAGAGTGTGACCTCTAGAAATTGATTTATCCTACCTCTTTGAAGATCTGAGATGTTTAGGGTCTGCTGAATCATCTTTGGGAGTCCCTATTTCAAGACTGTGAAGTGGCTTAGAAAATTCTAAGTACTAGATAATATTTTGTATAAAAGGCTGAAGTTGTCTGAGTTGAAAATCAATTCAAAGAGCCTGGCATCTCCAGAAAGCACTTTAACCTTTCATCCAGGTAATTGATGAATAATATTGGACAGTACTGGAACGAGCACTGACCCCTGGGGAGCTCCACTTGTTATGGACCGCCAACTAGACTTTGTGTCACTAATGAAAACCCTCTGAGCTCTACCTTCCAGCCAGTTTTCAATCAACCCCAGTGTCTATTCATCTAACCCACACTTCCTAGACTTGTCTACGAGGATGCTGTGGGAGATGGTGTCAAAAGACTTGCTGAAGTCAAGGAAGACAACAACCACTTCCCTCCCCTCATCTATCCATCCAGTCATAGAAGTCTATCAGATTAGTCAGACTTTACATCCCTTTGGCGAATCCATGTCGACTACTTCTGGTAACCCTCTTTTCCTCCACATGCCTTGAGTTGACACCCAGAATGAGCTGTTCCATCACCTTTCCAGGGATGCAGGTGAGGCTGATTGGCCTGTAGTTTTCTGGGTCTTCCTTCTTGCTCTTTTTGAAGACTGGACTGATATTGGCCTTTAGACTACACACATAACTATTTAGAAATCAGTGGTGGGATTCATATGGCCTCTTTCTCTAGATAGCAAGGTACCTAAGTCAGTCTCCTTAAAATTCATTTCCAGGCAATCAAGAGAGGTACAGTTCTGTGGTGCAGTTCATTTCATCCTAAAGGAGTTGTCTAAAATATTTCAGATCTATGTGCCCTACAACATTTATTTCTCTTTATGCAAGGAACCTAGGGACAATACTTGGAATGCAGGAGTCTTTGTTGTGGAAGTTTCAAGTTAAGTAATATAGCTCAGCTTCTGAAAATTCAATCCTTATCAACTAAATACAAACAAAGGGCTTGATATAGTGCTATCAAGACTAATAAATATCTGTTCATGACATCTTTGTTCACTCTGGATGTATGTAGGCAAGAAATTTCAGTGGGCCACTTGTATAGCAATAAGCTATTCACCATTAATAGGAACAAGATAACTGATAGCAAAATTTACATTGCATTTCAACAGTTTAGTCTTTCTGGGATGAGAGAGAGGAAAAATGCTAAAATTGGTGGCCCTTATCTTGTTATTAATGTTGCTTCATGGCCACATGATAGATCAGCTGAATCACTGTAGTTCTCAGGAACCTAGGCAAAAGCAAAATCTGGTGCTTTACTGAAGCTTACAAAATTGTATAAAGACAAAGAATTAAATGCAGTTTGTAGATGGGAAGATGTTTCTCTGTGTTGCCTGTTGAGGCTTCTCAGGACTGCCATTCTAAGGAGACTATAGCTAATAGTAGAAAGCTAATTGAAATAATACCTTTTAATGATTGAAAAATCTCCAAATTCAACTGGCATATGAGAAAAGCAATTTGAGAAAGAATTACTTTCAAGGGAAAGAAATATGGCTAAAGCAGAGTAGAAGTAAATAAGTGCAAGAAAATAGGAAATATTTTCATTTTTCTTTAGGAGAATTTGTTGATGATATGTCTTCCTCTCTGAAGTCTCCTGTTTCTCTTTGCTTCTGTAATCTGCCTAAGTGATTCCAAAGTTTGTTAGCAGAACATATGGTGACTATATGACCTAATCTATGCAATCAGGCAGAATCCAGACAAAGAACTAGCACACTGAAATGTTTCTGAAATGATAATTTGATGTGCCTATTTTTCTTCTAGGTCTCTGTTGCTGCTGTCAATAATAAACTTAGCAAAATGACCAAGGGTGTATTTCTCTTTGGGGTTATAAATCTGCCCTTTTGCTGGATATCAGCTGTACAAAAAGTCCTAGGACATGAAAGGATGTCAAA
The DNA here is from genome assembly GCA_024336885.1 of Actenoides hombroni. Classification (NCBI taxonomy): domain Eukaryota; kingdom Metazoa; phylum Chordata; class Aves; order Coraciiformes; family Alcedinidae; genus Actenoides; species Actenoides hombroni. The sequence goes on from WUAM01000189.1 coordinate 2,617,591, forward strand.
CCTGCCAAGGACTACAATGTGTGTACATTGTAGAAACACTTCCATGGCCAGCCCAGATGTAGCAAAGACTTCAACCTTTTCCTTAATAGAGACAAAGGTGTCACAATAACAAAAATTAAATTTAAAGACTGGTAAAGATTATCATACTCTGGGACCTCAAGTCTTGCTCTGCCCAGATCAGTGAAGTATTATTTACTGTTGGAGTCTTAATAATGAAAAAAAAAGCCAAAACAAACCTACAGTTTTTTTGTTTTCCTTTTTTAAAATTAACATTATATTCTTAAAAATGGAATTTAAATGGAAGCACAGTTTTGAATTTGAAATGTTCTCTGATTTTTCTTTTAAACATAGTAAAATATTCCTTCCACCTCTCCTTGTGCATAATTACCATTTATAGCAATAAATTGACATGGTTCTAGGGATACTAATTACAAAGATTAAACACAATAAGATGGTTAAAGGAGCTTCCTTGTTTTCTGTCATTCAAGGCCTACTTTAGGTCTGAAAACTTATTTCCTGTTGTTCTTTTCCTGCAGTCACTTGACAACTGTGTCCTGAATTTCAGTGAGGTTTAGCTGCCTAGACTCTTGAACTTAGTCACTTATTTTAATAAAAGGATGTTTTCTAACTGAGAGAAATCATGTTGGCATCTTTGCTCTGTGCTCACAGAATGGTCATATTTCCTTTTTCATACCACATTGAAGAGGGGAGGAAAGATCTTATATATAGATGACATATAAACTACTCTGCATCTTTTCTTGTGGTTCTGTTTTGATGGGAAAAGCCTTTTCCTAGGCATTTACACAAAAAGAATATCAGTATGTCTGTGTTCTGGCTCACTATTCAACTATCTAATGCCATTCAAATGTCCTGTAGTTTACAAAGGCAGAAAAAGGCTTGTGTATCTTGAAGCTGTTCATATCAATTCTTTTGCATTGTGTCTTTAATCTAATCTAAGCAGGAGTTCTTTCTTCTACCTCCAAGAAGAGCTACTGTCCTGTACAGGTGACAGCATAGCAGTGATCACTGTTGGCATTAACTTTGAGGATTCAAAAGACGTAACTTTGCTGATGAGTAAAGTCAAAGAGAGAATTGCCAGTAGCTTCTAGTTAAGAGTCTTGATCCTTTGCCTGTGGACAGTACAGGCAATGGAATGACCCCCACTGATTCCCCCTGAGATTTTTTTCCTGTTTTATACCATAATTTGCAACAAACACTTAAAAGTAAAGGTAGTGGGGTTTTTGTATTTTCTTTTTGTTTGTAGCATTAATGATACAGAAATAGATTTCAGCAGAAATCCTATTCAGTGGTGTTCCACTAAGCCCATGACCCATTTTTAACTAGAAATCTTGAGAAATGATTAAGATAAAAGTGGTGGAAAATTATTTTGTTATGAATAATCCTTTGGTACTTACGACATCTCCTTCCTTCTTTCCTTCCCTCCTTCCTTTATTCTTCCCCCCCGCCTCGAACCACCATAATGTAATTGTTTTAAATTAGATCATCTACAGGTCACCTACTTGTATGTTGACTGCAGCAATTTTTTGTTGTGGACATGCACATACCTTTGTTTGCCTGGGCATTCAAGAGTGTTTTTGCTGGTTTTGCTTTTGTGTTTGTGTTTTTTGTTGTTGGTTTTCCTTTGTTTTGCATAGTCTTAATTACATTACTTTTGTTTGTTTGTTTGTTTAACAAAAGCATGCAGAATTTTCTCAATTAAATCAAAGGTTTCAGATAAGATTAAAGAAAATGCTTGCAAAGCACTGGTAAAAGAGGATGAGTCTCTTCACGTTAAATAAATGTGAAGAAAAAAGTTCTAAATGATCTTCCTTGTATTAGTTGTTGAATGCAATCACAGACTATATTTGAACAAGCAAATAATGACATGATCCCAGTTTCCCCCAAAATAAACAGATAGATGATATTTTGTGTGTCTGTATCTATAAATAATAAATGCCTTAAAGTTTCTATGCAGTAAATAAACCAATAGTTTAGGATAGAGCTTAATTCTGCTCTCATATAATTTTTACTGCTGCAATGACTTCAGTGAAATTTCAGTGGAACTGAGATTCACTAGTTCATGAGAATTAAGCTTCTTGGTCTGATGCAATGAGTCTGAATTACAGGCATTTGACCAAAGCAATTTCATTAGCGATTAAAAAGCATACAGAGCAGATATATGTGACATAAGGGACAGTAACTGAAAGTTTTGGAATGAATTCAAGGAAGAAAATGCTGTTACTTCACAAATTTTAAAGGTATTTTGGTTCCTTCTCCCCCTTGCTATCTGTATCTCCCTACAGGCATTCCATGTGTGATGGAGCAAATATTTGTTATGGTCTTTGGTGAGCGGATAATGATCAGTTAAAAACTGCCCAACTTTAAATGAAAAAGTTAATTTTAACTTGCATCATCCTATTAACCTAGCACCCCATGAGCCTATATTTATACAAGATGGCTGAAGAAAGTGGTAGTGGTGCAGGAGCAGAAATGTGAAGCAATGAATATTACATGATCTAAACTCTTTGTAAAATTACACAGCAGCTCTGACTTAATGAGAATGAGCTCCACTTAGGCATCTTCTGCTGGCAGTAGAGAGGGACTTGTCCCCACCCAAAGCCTAATTTAGCCGCTTAGAGTTCCCTTCCCTAGGCTGGTACTGAGCAGGAAAAAAACTCCAAAGATTTTGCATGCCCACAAAAGAAACGTTATGATCACGGTCTGCAGCTGCAGAGACGTGTCCACTCCCACACACTAGCACCGCATGCAGCCTTTCAGAAAGCACTCACAGACTCTCTTTGCTAGAGAGTAATGCCCTCATTGTTACTCTGTCTGCCTACAGCATGGGTGTAGTAAAGAGCCCAAAATGTGCTTTAGCATTTCATGCTGCCGTGGGACAGTGCCTCTACCCCTGCTGCATCATTCTGCACCACCATATTGCAAAAAAACCTTCACACTGAGTAAAGTGCATACCCATGAAGCTTCTGTCACTGCTTAACCATTCTACATGTCAGACAAACGTTGCATGCAGAGATATTGCCAGCGACCTGTGAAGAGTCCATGCAGCTGGTGCCATTTTGTACGGTGGAACTACAATCTCTATTTTTGTCTAGTACCATTGTGTTGGGGGAGACTGACCTTAAGCAAAGGCACTGTGTTATATTACTTCCCTGCTAAAGATGTGTCTGTGCTATGACATTCCAGACAGATGTTCGTCTAGCCTATTCTTAAAGACCTCCAGTAGTGGAGAATCCACAATGTCCCCAGACAATCTATTTCATTGCTTCATTATCATTACTGCTAGAAACCTTCCTAAATTGCATTTTTATCATAATTGCCTGTTGTTACAAGTAACTGATTTCCAGAATGCCAGATATGTAAACAAAAGGGACTGTTCCCTCATAAGTCCTCCACTATCACTTTTTGACAAATATAGATAAAACACTGTCTTTATTTGAGAAAAGGGTCATTCTAGGACATGTTTAATTCCTTGCACTAGCCAGGACAAATTTTATCACAGTTCCCAGCAATTCAATGCCCTATGCCACTGAAATACTGAAAAAAGGCCATAAACTGGCCGTGAACATAATAATAGAAATCTTGGAGGAAAAACTTTTGATGGTAAATATATGAAAATGTTTCTTATGGGTGTAAGTATTTGTAAGCTCAACCTTTCCTCCATTTTGACAAGATGCAACAGAATTTCATTTTGTAGTAAACTGAGTGCATTGCTTAGTTTAAAGATGTTATAAAGCTACTGTTAAGAAAATCAATCTTCTCATTTTCTTCTTTTAGCTGTACCAAGGAAAGAATAAAGAGACTGAATACTCATGACTTAGCATAGATAAAATGTACCCAAGTCAAAATTTGGTATAGCATGCTATCATTCTGATTTAGTAATTTTTGTGCTTTGCATAAATGTCATTGTCTATAGGAGTAAGGCAGTAGGAAATTAAGCCCACTAGAGATCTGTCCCTCTAGATGCACTTTCATCTGATAAAGTCCAACAATGAAACATTGTGAACTGCGATAATTTTGGATGAGTAAGTTCTGCAGATATCCTCTAATTGTGAGAACTAATGGAGTCAGCATTGAGTGTGAGCTGGTTAATTAATTAATGCTTAATTTACAGGTTTTCAGATGAGTGTGGTATGCACCAGAAAGGCACAGTATGGTAGAGAAAGTAAGATGGGTAGTTTAAACTACAGATGAAGAAACAATAAAAAGACTATATCCAGACCTCTTATGCCATATCTGCAACTACTTATACAAAAAGTCATATGGTGCCTACAATCTGTATCTAAAAGCTGACCCTAGGATCGGTGGGCCTGCTGTGGACAGCAAAAATAGATTCAAAAGTATATGAGTAGACTCTGCCATCCTAATTTCTGATCTGGCTCATTATTATTAAGTAGAATGTACTTTGATCTCAAACATAAAATTAAATGGAAAATCAGCTACAGTGAATAAAATCTCAAATGATTGCACAAGTTTTTCCCTAGAAGTAATTTTGAAGAGTAGAACAGTTTAAAGGTCAAGTCATCCAATCAAATGAACTTAATAATACTGCTGTAGCAATGTTATCTCAACAGAGATATAATATAATAACTACTGCAACATGCTACAAAGCAAAAAAATTGCTTATGTAGAGATGTGTACTGGACAGTATGGCTAAACGGCATGCCTCAGTAGGTCAGTAGGGGATAGAATCATCATCAATGCAATTGGCGTTTTAATTTCATGTTTCAAACATGCCAGTTTTGCAAAATAATCTAAAAAGAGAATAAAAGAGATTTGCAAAAGGAAGCATGAGCAGTTGAAAGTGAAAATAGAAACATAATAAAACCTGAAATATGCTAAATCATACTGTAATGCATGCATTACCTTTTCAGCACTACTTCAGATAACAAAATCTGTGATAAAAGTACAGTCCAATAATTAAACTTTCCTGCTTCATGACACAGTGAGTCCTGTAGCCACAACAATATTGCATGATTATTTTATGTAATATATTCAAGGTTGTTGGATTGCGTCTTACAATGAAAGTTACTGAATCTATAAAGTAAATTAATCACGATGAAAGACAAGGTCTGTTTGCAATTCTTGCATGATTTTGTTTCTTTTGTGAAAAGGAAGAGATGCTGCAAAGGGAATGAAAACATCCTCTCTCTTCTTGGCTGGGAATTTCCCTTCTTGGTGAGTCTCTGGCTGGTGTATGACTGCTTGACCTAGCCCCTTTGTACTCTTACCTAGCCATTCCTGATGCATTTTTGGGCAAGTGGAACTCGGTTGCCACTGTTTTTCCTTTCATATGTGTGCTAATATTCTATATTATGAGTGTTTGGGGACAAAATTAGCATTTGATGTTAGTTCACTACTTCTGGTTTAGTAACTCCCTTTTAGCATGTGTAATCCTGGAAGTCTGATTTTATAATCAGGCCTTTCTACTAAGCATTTCTGAGAGATTCAAAAGCATTATGTTACATAACTGTACAAAATAAGGTAGTCTTATTGCATTTATAAAGGTAGTTGAGGAGATGTATACAGAGATTAAGGCTAGGAATATTAAGCAGATTCACCCACTACGGGTATATAAAGCTTGGAACAAATAACTGTTTGTCTTAAATAGAAACATTGGTAAGCATTTCTGATAAAATTAATGACTTCTTAAAAGCCGGACAGTGATTTAGTGAGAGATCTCAGGATGGATTTAGGAAACCTGAACCCTCAATTCCACAGTCTAACCAATGGAAAATAACTGTATCACATGGAACAGTCATACACCAAATCAGTATGACAGATCTGTAGGTGTTCAAAGGAATTTTTATATTTGATCTGGATTTAAGCTTATCTATAAATGGGGAGGCACAAAGGAAAAGAAGACTGACAAACCTTGGAGTCAGAGGTAATAGCTTCTGATGCTCTTGATCACCTTCTGCATCAGAAACTCTTAATAAATGTTTGATTGCACTATTGCACATACTGCCAAGGTGACCATCTGTCAGTTAGCTTCCAGGCAATCTACAGAAATTCTTTTCTAAATCAAGATGTATTTTTATTTTTTTTTTTATTTTTTAATGGGGAAAGGGTTTTTTTAATAAACATCTTTAATTTACCTGATGACTTTATGGGCTAAATTGTTAATAGGATAAGAATTCTCAGCAATAAGTAAATAACATCAATTCTCATCAGATACAAAGCTCATGCAGAGATTGAATGATGAGGGTAAAAGCTATCATGGAAACTTGAATCAAATTTATTAGCAGATGTTCAGTGGTGCAGAAGAATTATACATGAATAATAAAGTGCAGTGCTAGCTGAGAGCTCTCAATTTCCCACTTTTCCCAGGAAATACCTTTAAATGGAGGTCTTTTCCCAGAAGCTTAACGTTATGTTGAAGTATAATTAAGCCATATTGAGAAAACATTCAAGTGACAATGATTTACAAATGATCAAATTATTTTGGGCTTAGCTCAGGGCTTTACTGACTAGAATGATTTCTCTGTTATTACCATATGTCTGCTAAGAAATGATTCAAATGTAAAAACTATTACAGGGGATTTTGAGACAATTAAAGAAAAAAATAAATAAGGTGTTTCCTGCAGTTTTCTTTTGTTTAATTAGTTAAACTTCAGTGTAATCATCAAAGATCAAGAAACAAAACTTCATAAGCAATCTAACCTGTTAGACTTCTACCTTGTCTGCCTGTCACAGAGAAGGACACTTTGTTTTATGGCCTGTTTAACCCAACCAGCAGTAATAACTAGTGGCATGGATTCCAAGAGCCAAAAGCCACAGAGTTTCACCTACCCTAAAGATATTCCCATTGTCATGGTCCCCTTCTCTGAAATTGAACTGTGGTTTCATTCTGTCTCTGAGACAGACTATACCTCATCAAAACAATCTTTATTTTAAGCAGCAATGTGAAACTATATTGCTCTGGTCAGGGAGCTTAATTCATCATCCAAAACCAGGCCCTAAGAAATGTAGAGATGGATAGTGGTATCCTCAAGGCTGACTGAGGATGACAGATGTGAATGAAGAATAATGTGTGGAAATGTAAAGGTGTTGTTTCTTTCTGTGTGAAATTTTACGGTTGTTATCATAAGTATCTACAGGACAGATATAAGGTGATTCAAATATCTGAAATATAGGGAAAGATTTGAAGCTATGGGCAACTGATTTAGTCACCTAACATAGGCACGATAAGCTTAAAAGGTGAGGATTTGCTCACTAAAATGTTGCCCCCTGACCTCCCCGTGCAAGGTTTTGAACATAATACTTGGGCAAAGGGAGCATTTTGGTAAATCAGAACATTTGTTTCTATTCATGGCTCTGCTACTTTGTTAAATCTAATGTTGAGAACAAGCACAGGCCCTACAACTTGACTTATTTGGCTGTAAATTCACTAGTATGCTGAATATGTTAACAATGTGTTTACAAATGTGTTGATCCTGATACATTTGGAGGCTTGCATTACCTGAGGCCTGGTGCTTGTCAGATGTCACATTTCCAAAGCACCTCAATTGGATTCTAAAACAGACTTTTTTCTCTTATATTTGCTTTATTGCATGAGCATCTCATGACAAAATACTCCACATAATAATTTTTAATATCTCATTGGTGTTCTCTACCATTAAAAGTGAATACTGGAATACCAGATAAATTATTCAGGCAAACTTATTACCAGAAGATTCATGTTCTTTAAAATTGTCATCACAAGTCAGTTTGGGGTATATAATTCCACATTTTGTTAACTTGCTTCTTAAAGATACACTCAAATTCCACTAACTGTAAGAGGCAACTTAAACTGACAAAGCTTCAAATTAAAAAAAACAAAACCCCAAAAAACCAAACCAAACCAAAAAAACACAACAAAACCCACTCCTATTTAGTACCTTATTTCTAGATCATATAAATGTGATGAGAATGCCTAAAATGCATACATGACAAAAGACAGTTGCAGTTTCTAATTTTATATAAGACTGAAGATATCTTTATGTTGCCACAGTTCATCATATCTCTTGTGCAAACCCACTATCTATTGGAAAATTAATGTTTACAGACTCTTGACTATCTCTTAGAAAAAGTCCTGCCTAACAGGAGATTTGTATCAGAATATTGGAAATCACTGTATTTCCAGTTAATTGGCAAAACCTAGCCTTTAATATCTGAATTTGGAGAACTGTAGAAAAATAGTTCTGATAAGGACTTTGAATGCCCATCTTCTCACATTATGAAGACCAGTTATGTCTATGGGATTTGTCAGTGATAATTCTCAAATATTAAGGCAGTATTCTTTAGTCTTGATTAAAGTATAGTCCCAACTGAAGTTTATGAGTCCTTGGATGAGGAAAGACTGAAAGATCTGACTCTGAATTAATCTCGCACAAAGTTCTGATTTTTAAAAATGTGATTTTTATTATTGAAGCCATTTTTACATTTACTTACTATTAGCCGTTGGTTAATATCACAATATTTCACTCTTTTTTAAAATAGTTTTTATATGTTTATTACTTTGTATTTTTTATTAAGTTACATATCTTTAGAAGGCTATTTTCCTTCTACATTGCAAAGTATAGATATGCTATGTATTGTCATTTTATCAACTGAGCTTTTAAAGGATACCTGGAATAAATATAGCTTAGTCTTAAAAAAATACATGACACAGCTTATTATTTGAATTTTTAGTGTGTACGCAATGAAATTTACTGCTCAGAATTGATAGGCAACAAATCCAACAACAAGTAGATGGATTCATCAATTCTCTATTAAAAGGAAAAGAAAAGCACATGGCTAAAGGTCAGAGTATGAATAGTAGCACATTCAAGAGGCTGAAGTGATCACATTGAAGGAAAGCAGTTCCATATTCAGTATCACATTTGAGACTCCTAGATTTATTTCTGTCTGGTTTTAGTTATCTCTAAATTGTCAGCTGAGGTTCAGTAGCAGATCTCATGTAGCAGAAGCTCCTCTAATGCAACAGTCATTGTTAGAAAATAAAATAAATTGATTTTTACTTTAGATAACTAAATAATGTCACCGCAGAAGGAACACTACTCCTCCTAGGAAGCATACATCTGGAAATGTTAGAAACACCATTATGTAAGCCAAAACCAGAAAGTCAGTGGGTCTAACTAACCTGAATTTCTGCACAGATGTTTGTGGTGCTTGTGCTATTAGGTTTGAACAGCACATACCACATGGTAAGTTAAGAGAACAGTCCTGTGTGCTTCCTCCATGAATGGAAGACATTGAAGGGCAAGTCAGCCCACAAAACCAATGTGGGAACCTGAAATGGCAAGACATCTTTGAACTTAGGTCTTTGAAGTAAATCTTCTTGAAAGATAACACAGTTTTTCTTTAGACCTGTTGCCTTGTTCATTCTGCTGTACCTGGGTAAAGTTAGCTTACTGTTGGTATAGTGTTGGGAAGCTGATTTAGATCTTTAGAGTGGGTTCTGACTCACCTGTCTTTAGCGGTCTAGAATTTCAAAAGTCATCCAGCTGGGCATCTAATTTCAGGTGGAGTATCCCAGCTGACCTCCTCCTCTCTGCAATCTCTCTTACATTTTGTGTAATACCTTTCAACTGTGTGCAAAATTCTGCAATACTTTAGGAGCCATAAGTGGCACTACACACTTCTGTTTAAGCCACTGAATCCCATCCCTACATGGCCAGCCGGAGCAAGGTGTTGAACTGTGGAGTCAAGAGGAAGAAATAGGCACCTACAGAATCATTAAGCAGATTAATCATCCTTTGGAAATGCCAGCCCTTATGATTGACTACATAGAGTAGACATTTTTTAGAAGGCTGAAGTTAAACAAGATGAATGTCTGTCTCAGAGACAAAGGCATTCAACAGAGTAACATTTACAAATGGACGTGCATGAGAAAGTCTTTGTTGCTCACAGAACATTCAGGTCTCTGTATTATCCTATATATGGAGAGCCACTTTATTCCTTTTCTAATATAAGAATCTGTGTGATGAAACTAGAGTATTTCACATTAAACTAAAATAGAAATTTCCAGGTCATTCTCTGTGAAGTACATTGCAGTTTTCCATGACACAGCTGTGCATCTGAACTGAAGATGTAGAGGGAATGCAGTCCATACCATCAGCTCCCTGGACAAATGTTTTAAATACTAAATATTATATAATTCTCAATATTGCTTTAAATGTAGTTAACTATCAGCTCAGCTTCTGATTTTTTTTATTAAAAAAAGTTACTCCTGTGTTTGTCGGAGGCCCAATCAGATAATGTGTAACTAAGGCCTATCGTATATGAGTTTCAAGGTGGAACTAAGCTTGACCTTTGTACCTGGCCTCATCACTCCACTAGCAAACTGGGGACTTCTCTGTGAATTGTTTGGAAGTTGGATGACAGTGTCTTTATTTTCTAGGATTACTTGTTCTCAGACTGTTTTTTTGAGAGAGCATCAGGGTACAGCCCCCTTCTCTAGACTGAGAACAGTAGGTGTAACTCCTTTTCCTCCTTCCCTGTATGTAAAAAAGTGCAGCAGAAGAGCGAGAAGATCGACCAATCTTGAGAAAATTAAATCAGTAGTAAGCTAACACCTACCTCCACTGAGAGTATCTGATTATTTCTTTGAGTGAGCAGGAAAATGAAAATGAGGGCAACACAACAAATTATTACCTAGCGAGAACAAGGAGAACCTGGGAGCCTGTCTGATCCTTGGGAGGATCTTTAATTTAAGTTTGAGCAGACTGACTGAGGTGTTTTCTCCTCCATTTTAACTCTGAAGAAAGCATCAAAGGAAAGGTGTTGTGGGTAGCATTGTCACAGAGCAGCTCCTGGGGACCCAGAGTACATGTCTGGCCTTGCCAGTGTCAAGGCACAGCATTATGAACCCTGTCTGACCCTCAGCTGTGGCAGCAGGGAGACAGGAATCTCCACACGCATTTGCATGAGAACTTCTTATCCTGTATTGGTTAGAGACAAACACAGATATCCCAAAACACCACTCCTCATCACAGACTCCCCTCCCCAACAGCTGTTGCTTTGTTGTTTGTGTTTTGGGGTTTTTTTTAATTAGTGTATAAGTAGGTTCTTTGGACATATTTCCCAAGAGCTGCTTATGATGTCTGTCCCTTAGATGCCTTTCATAAACTTCCTTTGCTGTTTGTCAGAGAAGTAGCCTTTCTGAGAGACTCATAGATTACTTTACTCTCTGTAATTTGACTAGTTTTAGGAAATAATCCTTCAAAACACCTGCTAATGAAATTATAAACTTCATGCAGGTTGCAAATATATGCACTATATGTCATAATGTAATTTTTTTTCCCACACATGTCAAAAAAGTTCAGTGAAGCCAAATCTGCTGATGGTGCCTCTGTGGGTCACAGGCATGATACCCCAGTTTGTGAGCTTTTAGTATTGCAAAAATTTCTCTCACTTGCTTGGAAGATCAAATTTAAATTGTCAACTCAAGTATTGTAGGTTTTAAACTTTTGAAACTATAAGAATGATAAGCATTCCCTCTCTGGGTATGTAGCAACATAGAAATAATTTGCAGTCTGAACTCTGAAAGATTCATTTCCTCCTTCCTATCATAAGCTCAGAAAAAAAAAGGAAGGTAATTACAGGAAAAGTATAACTTAATAGGTTTCAATTTCTTAAGTAAATTGGTCATCTTAAAATGTTCTTTAGGGAAGACTTGCCTATTAAGCCTGTGAAGGAGGTAACATTTTCAGGAAGATGAACAATCAGTAGCTGTTTATGAGGACAGTGATGATTTCTCAAAACCACTTCCTTCATTTGACTGAAGATCACATTGTTATCTTACAGGAGGACAGCAGAGGAAACCAGTAAACTACTCTTTAGCTGAGGCAGGAAGTACACAGTCAGAAGTGCCTCCTCTCCAGGATCATTGTTTTTATCTAATAAGAATGAAAGGTAAAGAAGTCAGATCAGCAGAATTTCTTTGTAATGGAGAGGCATATGGATATTATAAATGGCAAAATGCTACTTAAAATCATGCAGATTTTAGGACATAGGATGTGACAGGGCATGGACTAAACTACAGTTAGCAGTTGTCTTAATCTGTAGGTATGTGCCTAATATCAGGCCATAAATTGACTTCTAGGCTTGACTTAAACCTGGACAAGTGAATGAATGAATCAGTATCAGCCCAAGTAAAGTTCACAAGTATCTGATTGCTTGGCTGCATTAAAATAGTCAAATGTAAGTCATATCCATCCAAAAGATAAAAGGAATATATTGGTAGATTAGCTCATCTCTCTTCAACTAAGTGGAGTATACCTCTCTCCTCAACAATGTAGCAGATGCAATGATAAAAATGGAGTCATTCTTGTTACCTTTCTTCAAGCCAGTCCCTTCTTAGGCATCTCACACATTCAAAAAGTCTCACAGACAGAAGAAATTGGTGACGGCTCAGAAGAGCGCTTAGGTCTGCATGAGGAAGCTATTCACATCCCTGTGCACCTGCAGGCAAACCTAGGAGTTGGCAGAAATCTATTCCATAATGTTTGAAAATTAAATGCTGTAATTCCCTGCTTGGCTTGAACACCCAAGCTATACAGTCATCTAGACAAGGGAACTGAGAAAGTGCTGGCTTTAGTGGAAAGAGGAGAGAATGTCACAGAAGAAATAAAAAGGACTTGTTCTAATGAAGCTTAGCACCTGCACTCACAATGATGTAGTACTGTGAGTTCAGCATCTAGCACATGCTTGAAGGATCCGACTAACACATATTTTTACACCCCAGCTTCTTTCTGGACTAGATAATTCTCCTAAAGTTAGGAAATACTGAGAAATTCAGGGTTTTGGAAGGGGAGCTGGTTTTTGTTTCATATTTTTACATTTTTATGTTCCCATTACTGTGACAACAAAATGCATTGAAACACAATTTCATATTACAGTATTTTCATCTCCCACTCTCTCCTCTATTCCACTAAAAGACTCTACACATATTTATCCACATTCACTCAGTTTAAAACAATATACACATAAAATATATATATGCCCCTCAGTGTTCTGATGCTAACATGTTACACATTTTACTTCATCTGATTTAAGCGGCATGTTCTGTTCTTTCAGTTCTACAGAGACTCAATTGTAATGCACACTATATGACCTCAGAGGGGGGAAGAAAAAGGTGTCTGAATCTACTTACATCTACTGAGATCAAGCTACAAAAGATGAGATGCCTGAATCCTTCTATAACATTTTTTCTATGCCATAGTAGACTCCGGAGCAGAAGAAGAGGTTCACAAGGCAGGGAAGGCATTGAAAAGAGTCGGAATCCTACTGTCATCTTACCTATGAGCAAAACAGACAAAATGTAATAGCACATAAAATTTTGTAGTGTCTGAAGGCAAAGTGTTGCTGTGACAGAACAGAAAGAGAAAGGATGTAACGAACTGGCATTCTAAGGGCTGTTGCTGTACCTTATGGCTTTTTCTAGCATTTGGACTTATTCTAGTTTTCAAATCTGAAGAATCTGTCAAAATAATCCTGCTTCTACACAGTATTTAATTTTTAGACTTATTTAAAAAGACAAATGCAAGGCTCATTGAATACCTTCAAGTTATATGCTGAAGAGGAAATCCTGCCCTTTATCAGTTTGTACTCTTCAAGAGCTCAGCTATGTGAGATGGAGGCACAGCATACAAAAACTGTTCAAAATATCACTAGACTGTGACTTAGGTGAACAAGTCACTTACTTATATTGTCAGTGTGTGAAGGTGTGAAAAAAGCAGTATAATAGACCAAAAAATGGTGGAATTTATTGTTCTTTTGCATCACTAATAAAATAGTGTTGAGAAAGTTTGTTTTCAAAATCAAAAGTGAGAACTATCAGTAAGGGCATAACTGTACAGTATATTTATTTAAAAAAAAAAATTATGATGGTTTTGTCTTCCTCCTGGTTTGTGCATCTTAAAGGTGAAAGAGATGAAGATGCACTGAGGGTAGAACACCACTGAATTCTGCTGATTTTGTTTCATTTATGGACTTCAGATATTAAATACAAATATTTGCTGAAGCCTGCAGATGTGCTTCTGATACATTACGTTCAGAAAATAAAGAAGTTGAAAGAAGTATTACATACTTTTAAAAAGTTGCTGTGCACAGTTACTTTTCCTCTTCCCAGAGTATGCTGTTTTATCCCCTGGCCCCTCTTCCACCAACTAAATGTCCCTCAGAAGAGTCACTAGTGAGGTGCTCACTCCATTTTTCTTCTAATGGCCTCCTGTGTTGACAGGTCCCATATCACCGCAGTGTGCAGCTGAGATGCAGATAGGGCATGCACTGAGACTAAAGAAACATTTGCTCATTTCTTAATTTAAGTTAAATTTCTTAAATTAATTTATAATCTGTCTAACAAAACAAATATGATTAGTCAGTACAAGACGGACTAGTAAGAAAACCCTTAAATTATTATAAACAATAATTAATAATTGAAACAATCTTTTTCAGAATATACACTTCCAATTAGTAAAATAGTCTTTTGTCATTCCAAAAATGTAACTAGACTGAAAGTATCAGAGTATGTCACAGTTGCTAAATAGCTCATTGTCTTCTTTCTTTTCTTGTTATGAAGCTAGTCCAAACAGCTTTAGGTGGCATTACTACACATTTTAAAGATATATGGTCAATTGTTAAGCTACAGCTCTTCTTTAAAACACTTTCTTCTTTGATTTTCTTGCTGCAGAAAAGCTGCAAAATGTCAGCTTCAGGAAATATAGTACACATAGAACTTTCTTGTGCATAGATCTCAGAAGAAGCTGGATCATGAAGCTATTTGTAAGAACTTCCTACCTTTGGAGAATTTTATTCTGTTTGGTCATTAAACTTAGTGATGCCAAAACCCAATCTTTTCTGTCTGCATTGATTTCCATGTATTACTTTGTTTTAGCAGTTGCTGATTGAACAAAGTTCCATTCCCCGCTCCGAGGTATGATACCAATGTTGCTCAGATAGTTCAATTTTAGATCAGTTTTATCCATCTTTCTTCTCTGACATGCTGTTTATTCATTGTCATTTTTATGTAGAGTAAGGTATTTTACAAGGTTGGCTAAATGATGACTTATAACAAGACCATTTGTCTTTACCTATTGAAGTTCAAGTACTGATGATCTAGATCAATCCTGTGTGACTGTCCACCTCTGTTTTTAACTGACCCGATATATCTGTGAAGTGAGTGAGACTACTAGATTCCTATACTTGTCATACATACATAATTGTCACTGCAGGTAAATAATAAAAATTCATTTCCTTGCTGAACTATAATTTGAAATGGACTAGAAAGAGGTATTTCATAGAGAAGATGGATACCATGTTTTATATGAAAGTAGTGTCATACACTCAACTACTAGGCTCAATTCAAAAGAATACTTTTTCTGGGTCTAGCTGATATAGCCTACAATAGCTTATAAGACCGTTTCTGCTAAAGGATGTCCATGTAAACATGGATTCCTAACATCTGTGATAGTAAATATGTAAGATTTTCTCTGATGCTTTTAACTAAATCCAAATAAATAATAGATAAATATAATCAATAACATTTTGGTTTATGTAAAATGCTGTATAGTTCAGGCTAGAAATAAGAAAGGGAAATGGGTCTTGAAAAAGGACAACCATACCAAGTCCTTTGTTATTAAATTAAGCTTAGATAATTCATTAGTAGGTTTCTAAAATCCAAGTGTACAAACACTACATTTTCTTTTTACTGTCTTTTCTGCCTGTGGTGGTGTATATAGTGGCAGGCGTTTTCTCTTTTCTAGTTTAAGAAGATCAAAAAAAGAAAGAAGTATATTCACATGCACACACTTCTTAATTCTTGACTTTAGAAGAAGTGTTTCAAGAAGCAGATAAGTATGGTTATTTTTAACCCATTCAATATTTATTCATCTGTTATTCAAGTATTGTAGCATAAAGCGAAGTTCTGTGTTAAATCGATCCACTAAGTAATTTAGTTTAATTATTAAATTTCATTCAATATTTAATTTGGTTTAATAAAAGTGGGCTTACATAAATGTATGCATTTAACTGATATATATTGGGACTGTATAATTTTGAATAGATTAAATATTTAATAGAGAACACTTCTTTGAATTATTCAGTATGCAGACTAGATAACTGATCTACTCTTTCAAAATAGTGGAAATACAAATGACAAATTATAATAAAAACATATTTCCAACAAAGAATAAGTATAAAACACATTGAACCTATTGTTGGTTCATTTCTAGTCAAGAAAACCAATCTTTACTTAATGCAACCGACCACTGATAATTCATCAGGAAAACTCCCAGAGCTGTTTTAAGTCTAATATAGCTCACAGAAAGTGAACTATTAGAATATGTATAATACTGTGGTGACAAAGTTATTTTAGAAATGACTATAACAATATAATTTTCCTCTTTCTTTTGTGAAAAGATAAATGTTCAAAAGATTTGTAGCTAATGGTGTTTTAGCATTCTGGATCGGATTCAGAGTGGAATACTCACAGTCACAGTTAAATTCTCTAATCAAAATACATATTTCATGTTGATGTTGTATCTTAAAGAAACTTCAGATAATGATACATAAGTTAAGTGAACTTCAACACTCATCTAATTTCAGTGTATCTGTCATGTCAGATGAAATAAATGGGACAATACTTAGCTGATACTTTTTTTCTTTTATTAAGAATGGGAACACTTGTAAGCTTATGACTGTGGTGAGGGATTTTATTGAATCAATGAATATGCTTCAATGATCCTATAAGGATCTCTCTCCTTCCTTGTCAGCCGGCAAGATCTGCATTTCTGTCAGAAAGTATCTTATCTGACTGCCAATGAAGACTGTTAGGCAGTACTCGTGATCTTGTTTACAATATGGCTCTACAAATCCTTGTGCCAGCAAAACTGATGGAGCAGCAGAGTGATGCCTGGAGACAAGAGCTGGTAGCTTTTTCAAATGTGGACCCAGTCTCTTCAACAATAAAAATACATCTTTAAGACTCTCTCCTTAATAGGGCAGGGTCAAGCTTTAATCTGAAAGAAAGAGAAATAGAAACTAACCATGACACTAAAGCTGGTACAGAATATTCTTATTGCTAAATACAAGTTTAGGAATGTATTTGGTTACCTTATCTACTGTAAATTTGCTTCCTCTTTGAAATTTGTGCTTTCAGGTAAACACTTTTATTCATGTCCAGTGGTGAAACAACATGTTTCATAGCTGCAGTGAATGAAGATTTTGAGGGAGTCAGATGAGGTACTGGATCTCAGCACTCTGCTGTGCAAAGCCCTGGGGTGAAGACAGCTGCCTCCCTACCAGCTGTGTGCTCTCCATTGTAATGGCATCATGGACCTCACAAAGGGAAGATGTGACCAGTGAGCACTGGGAAAAATCTGGTATTTAGTCAGCTAATGGAGAACAACTCTGAAAACCTTTGATCCTCAGGGAGATTTTTAAGCCATGAAAAGAAAATAGTATGAATATGACCAGATTGATTCCTCCTTTGGTTAAAAGTTATGGAAATTAAATATCTGTGTTTTGTCTATAAAAAGGTACTTTCTAAAGCACAGTCAGACTATTTCTACTATTGATAAAAATAACAGTTCTTAAGCAAACACAAAACCAATTAAATCTGTAGAATTTCAAATGACATAGAGGTAGCCACTGTGAATATCTTTGTAGGAATGTAACCTTAGTAACCAAATCAAAATAATAACTATTACATGTATAAATAAGAAACATCTATTGATAAATCAATGTTCATTTTGTTGTGATTGGAACACATTTCTCCATACATTTTTGTAATACCAAAATGAGATTAGGTAAGATTTTTGATGCCCTTAAGAGATTATTCTTGGCTTTAAGTTATTTTAGTTTGTAAATAATCTGATAGAAAGTTATAAATGGAATAGTGGAAAAAGCAGATATTTTACTGCTACTATTAGATCGTAGCAACTTTTGCTACACGAAAATAGCTAGGGAACATATTCAGGTTTAAAAAAATATTTTAAAAATGGGTTGCTAAAGGATGTGAAAAATTTGTTCTTGTTATTTACTTGTTATGCAAAGGGAAATGTTACTACTGTCAGATCAAACAATCTTAGAGAAATGACTTAATGACAGATTCATGTTTTGAATTAGAATTCAACCAAACCCTGAAAATAAAATACTTTCTTCATCTAAGACTTCAGACTACTGTTGCCAATAATATACTATTTTTTAATAATAATGACCAAAATCTTTCAATTATAGAAAAAGCCCACCTTTCTGTTATAGAAATGTAATCATTTTGTAAATGCTTCATAACTGACAAAGAAGGTTTTCAAAAGTCTACTCATTAATATTTCAGTTCCTGAGAAGAAACCCTTAAAACCAGTGGAGACAAGTGAAAATTGGTGAACCTCAGGCGTCAGTATTGGGACCAGTGCTGTTTAACATCTTTGTCAGATGCATAGACAGAGGGATTGAGTGCACCCTCAGCATGTTTGTTGATGACACCAAACTGTGTGGTGAAGTTGACACGTTGGAGGGAAGGGATGCTATCCAGAGGGGCCTTGACAGGCTTGAGAGGTGGGCCCATGTAAATCTCACGAAGTTCAGCAAGGCCAAGTGCAAGGTCCCGCACATGGGTCAGAGAAATGCCAAGCAAAAATACAGCCTGAGCAATGAATAAATTGAGAACATCCCTGAGAAAAGGACTTAGGGGTGTTGGTGGGTGAAAAACAGAATATGACCTGGCAATACCCACTTGAAGCTCAGAAAGCCAATCACATCTTGGTCTGCATCAAGAGAAGTATAGTTAGCAGGTCAATGGAGGTGATTCTCCGCCCTCTATTCTGCTCTTGTAAGACTCCATCTGAAGTACTGTGTTCAGCTCTGGGTCCACGATGATGATCAGGTAGCTGGAGCACCTCCCCTATGAGGACAGACTGAGAGAGAGTTGTTCATCCTGGAGAAAAGTCTCTGGGGAGATCCTATATCAGCTTTTCAGTACTTAAAAGGAGGCCTACAGTAAACATGAGAAGGAACCATTTATCACAGACTGTAGTGATAGGATGAGGGGTAAAGGTTTCAAACTGAAGGCAGGTAGATTTACATTAGATATTATGAAGAAATCATTTACTGTGAGTGTGGTGAGGCACCAAAACAGATTGCCGAGAGAAGTTGTGGTGCCCCTTCCATGGAAATGTTCAAGGCCAGGTTGGATGGGGGCTTTGAGCAACCTGATCTGGTGGAAGGTGTCCCTGCCCATGGCAGGGAGGTTGGAACTAGATGATCTTTAAGGTCACCTCCTACACAAACCATTCTATGATTCATTTTTTTCTGAATTTGAATCAATGAACATACTGAACTATCAAAAGTAATTTGATCAGGAAAAGAAAGAATAAATTTGAAGTTGCTGAAACCTTGTCTACAAAGCACAATGAGAATGTTCAAAAGAACATCAAAGGTCATGGACTTCCCCACTCTGATATGACATAAGAAATGATTTTTATTTTAACCTTTTCCATGATGGATCATGACTTAATTTTATTCAGAACCATAAACTCCACTATAAAAATTTGGAGCTTTTTCCACTATTTACACTCAACAGAAACATAGTAAAATAAAGATATTTGTGAAATGTCACATCTCTTTCTAGAATGCCTTATCAAAGTTTTGGGTGTTCAGAAATCCTAATCCCCACAGTAGGTTCTGGAAATCCCGAAGTTTTTGCATCATGATGTGAAATGTACTGTCCTGGCCCAAATTTTCAAATGGTTCTCAAGAACCCTAAAGGAATAGAAATGGATGTGAGAGATGGGGGAAGAAAGCCCAGTACACTGGACAATATGCAGGCTATGTTAATTTCATTTTGTGAGTCATTTGCAATATCATGCTTTCACGGAATTTCAAATCACATCAAATCACAAACCTGCAGCTAAGACCAGCAGATCTGGGTTTCAGTTGGGATAATCTAAAACAGCTGAAAAATGTTATTGGCTAAGATAGTGTGTACAAAAGTGCCTTTATCAGATTCCTACACTTGCATTGATCAGAAGCTTCAGCCAAAGCCCCTTAGCACATACTATACATTGAATTGAAGTTTAGTCACTGAGCACAGAAGGCATGTCATATGAAGATTGAGAAAGAGTTAGCATTTCTTATCTACTAACATGACCTTTTCTATTTCAACCACAACTGGGAAAAAAACCCCAACAATGAAAATGAAGAGGAAAAAACCCCCAAAACACAGGAAAACCTTGAGAATAGATCTCTCTTTTCAACAGGACTCTTTTGTTAAAGCTTTTTAAGTTTCTGTGCCAGATTTCATATGATCCATACTCCTGATTATTGCATGCAGACACACACATATCTACACACACACACACAAACATAAAGTGAAATGAAAGGGGACAAGGTGCATGGAGAAAAATATATTCATAATTTTGGATGAAACTCATGTCAGTGTATGAGAGTGTGCTGGCAGCATGCTGAAACTGTTATTAATGAAAAGATGATTTAGCTTTTATATTAACTTCACAAACCTTCTTTACACAAAGTCTGAAATAGGCCAGCATATCGCCAATGTTAATGTTCCATTAGTTTAATTCTCTGCTAATGGATTAATTCAATTTATGACAAAAGAAGCATTTAACTGTCCAGTTTTGTTTGCCTTAAATCTATATAAACTTGAAATACAGTCTCCTTGACAAATGAGGTTACTAGAAACTAAATAGAAAATCTTATTTGCCACCACAGTGGTGACATGAAGAATTGCAGCCTTTAGCTCAGGGCTACTAAGCTCTTAATAATGAGAGAAGGGTACTCCATCTTCACCTGTAGCCACAATTACAATGAACAAAAATAGCTGCCAAGGCTTCTAAAAAAAATATTCATGACAGTGTGAAAAATATTGATTTTAAAAGCCAAGAAATGAAATATCTTTTAAAGTGCTCCGTTCAATCTAGTTATTATTTTCCAAAAGAAACTGAGGAGACCACAAAGCATTTTATAGAAGTCCTACATTAAATATAAATCCTCCCAGAATCAGCATAAACAAGCGATCCCAAACTTTCCATAAATTAATGCAGCTCTTGAATGATCAGATCACATGCAAAATGTGCACTGTGGCCAGGAATTAAGTTTGAGCATTGAACTCTGATCCATTCTTCTTTCTTCCTCCTCTCTCTTTTTTTCTTTTTTTAATTCTACCCTGAATAAAAATCGAGAGAAATATCTAGATATGTGTGAACCCCTGGAATGCAATGGCAGAGACTATTGCTCTGAGCTGCTCAGTGTGTCATGCAGTGGCTTGCATGTTGATTCTGAGCTGTTATAGTCATTGCATGTTGGATTTGCAGTGTGCTTCCAAGCCATTATACATGTCAGATGAGATGGCAAAGCCCACTACTCTGAGTCTTTATGTGTTTCTCCTGATGAAAGCATTTCTTTCTGTCTTTTCTGCACTAGCAGAGTATGCCTGTCTGGTACAAAAATACAGTAAAGAATGTCTTTATTTTGTACAGAATACTGCTTTTATTGCAAAGTGGGAAAAAATAATGGTCAGGGAAACATGGTATATAATCTCAGATGTTACAAACCCCTTTTTTTACCTAACCTCACTTTTCCAGTTTAACTTTGATAGTAGCTGGAATTTTAAAAGTCATCTAGGTACCTCATTTCCATTGAAATCACAGGAAGATAATAAATATCTTTAACAATCTAAGTCTATGTAGTTTCAGACCCTAAACCTTCATTTTGAAAAGGGACTTAGCAGCCAAATGTTAAAAGCATTTAAGTTGGGAGTGTAAAGATGTAGACAGGTACCCTAATGAGATTTTCGAAGTGACTAACTCCCACTGAAATCAATCTAACCTAAGTCCCTTTGGCTTTCAGTAGGATTAATGATCCTCTGTAAGTAAAATTCTTTGGAAATGGGGCTTCTATAGTTTCAAAAATCTTGCTGGTGCTCCCTAAACTACAATGCTATTATTATAGTGTACATTTTTTAGACTGTTTGATACATACTGTAATTTGATATCCTCTTACCCACATTAGCCAGATACAGTTTCATTCATGTCCAAATTGTTCATTTGTTTATGCCAAATTAAGTCAGGGCTCAGTTCTCAGGAGACCAACATTACTGCGTGTAACTTAGCCCATAGCTCACAGGTTGGAAAAATGATGAGTCAGGTTCATGTCCTTCCTCTACTGCGATCATCTGACTACGTGGCTCCTAATTTCATAACATGTCCTAGCTAGCAAATGAGAGGATCACTAGCATCTGTTTTATTACCAGGGACTTGGTACATAACAGAAGAAGAGGAACTGGCAAAAGAAAAATGCTTTGGAACTTGCTATACTCTGGCAATTAAAATTATATGTTATGATGTGAAAGATTCAGGTTGCAGCGTGCATCAATTGTTTTTTGTTCTTCCAGATTGGAGTAGATTTACTGAGAGAAATATAAGATAGGGCTGTCTAAGTTGTATCTCTTAAATATACTGATGAGAATCCTCTCATTCTTCTTGAATGGCACCTTCATTTCACACATTCCAAGTCTCATGGGTGGGATTCATCCCATATTAGCTGAAATTCATCCCACTTGACTTATGTATGTTTATATTTACATACATACACATATGCCTACATACATATGCATACATACACATCTTCAAAACAGCTGAGGAAAATCACAGTTTAATTACTTCTTTGTTGTGCACTAACTAGGTGATGGAAGCTCAAGCTAAAAGCTAGTGTTCCCTGTGTCTCTTCATCTTGTAACTTCATGGCATCTGAAACACATCATTCCCACGAAAAGAGTGGAAGGTCCATGCCAAGTGTGCCTCTCTGGATATTCTGAAACAGGGTCCTTCCCAAATCATTCCTCCAATATCAGATTCGTGTATTAAAAACTTAAGTGATGAAAAGCTACATTAAGTACATTGCTGTTTAAGCAGTACTTCTTGTTGTATTCATTCCAGTTAACACTAGGAAAATGTTTTAGGCCTGGTTTGTTTGTTTTCCTGCTTGTTTGTTTTTCTCCTCAGACAAATACTCCATAGGTGTTTAATTCTGTCCTAAGGAAAAGTCTAATACAAAGCTTGTGTAGAAGAAATACCTAGTAGACAAATGGCATATAGGCTGTGCACAGCACTTCTGTCACACAGGGGATATTAATCCTGCTGAATATTGCCAGACAACCCTTGAAATATTTCTATTGTAGTCTAATGATTTTTGTATTAAATCCATTACCATATAAATATGTATCAGGACAAAGCTATGGGCAGATGCTCTAGAGACAATAGAAAGTTAATGGACCTTATCTTTAGTTGATGTCAAATACTGTAGTGCCACCAAAATCAATACAATTTTACTGGCTTATGCCAGCTGTGGGTCTGGTGCCAGGACTCAGCCTTGATGAACGTCATGAATGATGCAGTGTCAGGAACTGCACTGTTGGAAGCAGTAAGCCTCACCCTGCATTTTTTTATTCAGGATGCAAGATACACAGTTTTCATTCTATGTTTTCTTTTTAACTCAACAGGATATGTGGCATGAATTTAGTAAGGGTTACAGAATTATTTTTTGAGATAATATGTGTTTCTTTGTGGTTGGACCCAAATTCCATTCCTGCTGAAGCCAATGAACATTTATAGCAAAGCCGTTTCACCATTTTAGCTTCAGTTTTACAAGTCTTTGTATTTTATTAGCTTTTTTTTGAGGCTCCAGATCCTCTGATTAGTCAGTCTCAATCTCTACTTAAAACCAGCATGTTTTAATTTGTCATTTAGTCCCTGAAGACTTGAGTCTATAAAAGTAAGTATAAATAATTCCTTCAAAAAACCCTTCATGATTATAAACTATGTTTAGGAGTTGGGAAACGTGAATTGTGATTTTGTAATTATTTGGGATTGCCATTTTCTTTCAGACTGATTCAGTAATACGACAAATAGCACATTGAATACAGCTGCCTTAGGAGGATCCAGAAGGTATTGCCTTTCAACTGAACAGGAATAATTCACTGGGCTTCCTGATGTCCCTGAATGTGTGTGTGTAGGATTTTGCTTTTAAGAGAGTTGGAGGGTTCATTCACACCTCTTACCTAGCAGTTGTGTCTGACATCCTAGTGATGTGTAGGAAAAGAAGAATATCACTCTGATGAATATTCATGTCTGATGAATAGTTTTAACATTTCCACAGCTGGACTCTGACTGAGCAATCACAGCAGCAGTCAGAAAGTAATATATGTGAAATGAAGCTATTTTCAGGCTGTATTTTCTAAATCAAATTGCCAACTGAATGCTGATAGCTATGGATCAAATACTGTAGACTGCAGTAAATAGGCTCATACTGCATGAGCAAGCACAAGTAGATATGAGACTATTTTGCACACAATGATTCTGTTTATATAAATAGTACTATTCTTGTCAAAAACATTATGCAACACCTGTAAATAATGTCATCAGACTGTTGTGAACAGGAGTTTCTACGTCAATGAAACATCAATGTCTACAGTCAGGAAAATGGATATCTTTTATCTGAGTACATTTGTTTTTTTAATAGATTGGTTATATTAAATGAAATAATTGTTCTCCCTTGGTATGTTGAATTAGGCAGAAAAAGCTGCCTCTTTTTTGTTAGAAAGGAACAGCTACTGTTAGATCTACAATCATGTTAGAAATAAGTATAGTAATCAGTCGACAGAAAAGGGCTTATCTGAAATTACTCATACTGGTAGTGAAGTTTCCAGACAATAGTAATAAATAAAAATTAAAAATTAAAGAGAAAGAGACGAATAAAGGAAAGATATACATGCAATAATCTAGTAGAGTTTTCATTCATAATTAAGACAAAGTCTCTTCCATACTCTGTACTCCCTTGTTCTCAGATGAGAAAGGCCATGCTACCATAACAGCAAGGACAGAGCTCATAGAAGGGAATTGGTGTCATAGGTATCATTAACTACAGATCAAGTCTGAAGCACATTGACCAAAATCAACTTTAAGATATGTAGCAAAAAATTTTTACTGGTAACAATCTTCTTTTTCTTCTAATTATCAAATTTTTCTTAATGAAGAATAGTCTTCTGATTTTTTTCAAGAGATTCAAATACAGATAATATTCCATTATTAATAACATGTTACTCTCCTCACTGTGGGATTTGTGCTTCTCTAGGCTGTTCTGTTTTCAATATCTATTACTTCAATGAACTTTAAGATCTGGGGTAATAATTTTCCTGGTGAGCTCTACCTCAGGTTAAAGATTTTTTATAACATTTCAACAAAAAAAAAATTTGGGCCAGATGTTTCCTGGGATGTGAGGGAGAAAGGGAAAAGAGATATTTTTTTCCCCACATGAAAAAATATGGAGACTTTTAAATAAAGGGCATCACACTTCAGAGCAGGGATTTGAAATTAGGCAAGGGTATGGTCTTCATGAAAACCAACCCACTATTTTTCATTATGTAAATCTTTTAGGAACACCATTTCGCGCATACACAGGATAACTTTGGAAGAACTTAATTTCCTCATTCTTATTTTGAATTTGTATATTGTGTGAGCACCTATCAGTGCTGGAAAAGTAGGGGTCCAGACATATATATGGCATGAAAATGGTGACTAGGATGAAATTCCATTTGAAATGGACATCAGAAGATTATAATCCCCCTGGAGACAAAGAAGCAAAATCGTTAGTTAACACTTTAAAATAATTTTTTTATCACTTATTATTATTATAATAAATGAACAAGTATATGATGATGATGTTATGTGGGACAGACAGTTCTTGTGAAAACATGAGTATTCATGAGGAGTAAGAAAACTTTTTTATTTTTTTCCTGTTTTAAATATAATCAGCTGTTTAACTGTAATCAGCTGTTTTACTAATCTGATAAAATAATATTTTTGTCATCCTTAGCAATGCACCTTGAGCATTTTAAATAGAAGATTAAAATATTTTAAATTATGTG
The DNA here is from genome assembly GCA_024336885.1 of Actenoides hombroni. NCBI lineage: Eukaryota > Metazoa > Chordata > Aves > Coraciiformes > Alcedinidae > Actenoides > Actenoides hombroni. The sequence goes on from WUAM01000189.1 coordinate 2,643,533, forward strand.
CACCTGAATTTAGAGATTCTAACTTCAGAAAGGAAATGTTGGTTTCTTTTTCACACTGGAATAAAGAAAAGAAACAGAACAAAGATTATTATATATGTCAGCTGCATAAAGACAGAAAAGTTTTCTGACTTAAGTAAAAAACTAAACCCAAACTGAACCAAATAAAACAATAAAAGCAGTAAAAAGCTATTATTGAATTTAAAGTCAATACTGCTTTTATAAATAAGGCAAAAATTGCACAAGTGAAAAACTCAGACAGAGATGTATAACGATGATGTATGTTTGAATTATGCTCAAATATCCCAATAGCCTTACCTAGTTTACTTGAATGATGGACATTTTATAGCTTTTGATGTAAAACAGTAAAAGAGAAAAAAGTTTTTATCATGTTATGTCCATTCATGCCAAATTATCTTCTACTCTAAGACAGGCAGAAGTTTGTCTTGGTTGTGTACATTGCTGAGGATGGGAGTATTCACACGAAGTTCCTCCTGTGTAATTTTCAGACAGAGTATTGTTTTAGAAGGAAAAGTAATAATTATAACAATAAAATATCCCAACTACAGAATGTTACTGAGAGAAATTAGAGACTAGGAAATTTATTATCTGAAACAGAAGCACAGGGCTATATTGTTTTCTGTGTGGATTCATGTGTTCTTGTCTTTCTTATAATGCAACATTTACTACAATTTAAACACTCAGCTCTTCATTTCTGAAACTACATTTGATTTCTGTTAGAAAACATAGGACAGGAGCAAGCTACCAACAGGGACAGTCAATTGCTGTAAGCTGTATTTCTTTGCAATCCTATTCTTTAGGTTACACTGTTTCTAAAATGTTTTTAACTGTTTAATGAACTGGTTTCATGAGCTGGTACATGCTGAATGCTTTTGAGCATAAATCAAACAAAGCAAATTTTACTTCAGAATAAAAAAACCTGTTATGCTAAATTTAACTCTGAGACTTGTTCTACTGGTTGCCTTAAAAATAATCTCTTTAAGTTTTCTTTTTGTTGTTGATACTGTTACCATTATAGCCAGAATGATTTAACTGAAGTATAAGCTACGAAGTTGTAAGAGGATGAAGAATGAAGGTCACAGCCTTTCTATTGTGTCTCTATATTACTCTGTGCCTCAGACTAGCTCCTGGGATAAAGCCTGTTTCTGCAAAAAAATTATTTCCAGTGATCTTTTATTTGCTGTCCTTATAATGTAATTATAACTGAAATTCTACAGTTCTACTGTGTAGTTTGGGTAATTGTTGAACTGACTAGGTTAAGGTAGGAAGAGTGTAGGATGTAAAGAGAGATAAATATGACTGCATTTCTCAGAAATCAGGGCTGCAGTGAGGAGACAAGGAAAAGACACTCAAAAGGAAAAAAGATGATCCGAGAAAGCAGAAGAGTCCTGGAATTACCAGAAAGCTTCCATATGGGTGAATTTTAAAGTGTTAAAACAATAGATGTCTATAGGAAATGCTTTAATCTGGAGAGCAGGTGAATGTGGCAGGTATCTTAGCTCTAAAAGCTGCAGTGCCCTTCATTTCTTATGCCAGTATGCATAGCTACACTGCAGAATAATTTCTGACTTTCACATTATAAACTAGCACACTGCTTAACAAAAGTAAATTTAGAAGCAGATTCTGACAGTATTTACCATGTGTTGGATGTAGGCAAATAAAACAGATACCAAGGGATCTGAAACGATGGTACTGGATACTTCTAATGAGAAAAATCACTTCTTAAGTATGTCTAAAGCTGCTAGGTAAAGATGAACAAACAAGTAAGTATCTATGACCTCTGTTTTGCATTTGACCTCTGAATTTTAACATATTGTCACATGCAGGCTTGTTAAAGTTTCTTGTTGCAGTACATTTCCTTAATGTGAGAAGTATCAGTGACAGTTTGATAGATTTTAGAGATTGTCTGGAATTCATTTCCATGCTAGTATTGCATAAACCCATTACAACAGTCATTCCTGTACTAGTAATTCAATCATGGTTTTGCTAGGGATAGGCAGGCAGTGTAGCACTTTTAGGGTTTCTATCACAACTTTCCTGCAGTTCTTGGGTTTCCACTTTCAGCTTCATTTCTTGCCAGCATAGGAATCTCCTTCCCATTTTCTTCCTAGGTGAAGACTTCCAGAAATTTCTATGTATGATCCTACATCTTTTCTCCAAAGTTCTCAGATGGTTTTGTTTGGTTATTTCTGCCCATACTCTGTGGATTCGTCGTGGAATGAATTCAGATTAATAGCAGACTTTTAGAAACTCCTGTTTCTTGAATTAAGAAAATAAGAAATTCCAATGTGCAATTGCATTGCCAAAGCTTATTAAAATCCTCCCCAGATTCAGGTGGATTCATAGGTGCATTTAGACTCTTGAAAGCATTGAGTTTCTTTTGATATTGCTTTTCTTTAAACCCTGCAGTATATTTCACAAGTTGAACATATAAAATGTCCTTTTTCTTTCACATAGAAATCAAGACTGAAACTGTTAGTGGGTTAGTAAATTAAGCTTCCTGAAAAAGACATAAAGCACCACTTCCAAGTATTTCATCAAATTCAGGCTCCTATTAACCACAATTTCTAAACCTTTCTAACAAGCGGCTTCTGGTTTCTATTAAAAACTCCTGTGAAAACCTGCAACTAAATTAATAGAACATTGTATTGCTAGATACTGTCTGTATAACATTTTTGAAGTTTGCATAGCCTCAGGACTTATATTTTTTAAATCAAACCTGACTGTAAAGATTTCTAAAGTTCATGCAAATATCCACCTAGTGCCTGATGAAGGTTCTTACTCATTGAAAAGGGGAAAAAAAAACCAACCCAACCCAGATTTTTCATGGCTATGAATCTTACTTTTTTTTGGTATGAATTCTTCTGCTTATGACTTGAGAGTCTGACCTGAGAGTTTTCCACTTGGAAGTATTGATCATATACATCTTAAGTCACAGGATTAATAGGTGTAAAATATGAGTGACCTTATTCATGATTTGATAAAGTTTCAAGTCACAAAGGACCATCTAGTCTAATCTCCTGAAGATCACAGGTCATTAATTTTTTCTCAAGATATTCCTACTACAAATACAAATATCTTAGTTTGACTGGAGTTCATCATTCCCCAAATAGACAACAACACTACATCCATACCTAGTCTTGGGAAAATTGGTCTTCTGGGTCTTCAGGATGGCTATATGTCATATTTTGTATTTGGTTAAGGTTTTTCAAGTAGCCCTATTCACACTCAGCCTCTTTTATATATAGTAGGCCTAAAAAAAAAGAATTAAAATTAAAAAAGGTGCACAACAAATACAAGAGTATACCATTTGTCATGCTTTCTTTTTCAATGTCACACTAGCAAATGTGCTGTATCCATTAACCTTTTTCCAACGAGCAGAAGGTAAGCTAGTTAACATTTGACAGCTTTACAGAGTCTATTGACTTCTAATGAAAAATTCACCACTACAAGATATTTTCCTTATATCTACTTCATACAGTTTGTCACTGAGACAGCCCTTAAAATACTTACGTTTTACTTTCCCAGCTTCCCCTACTCCTTTAGCAAACACAAGCATACATTATTGTGATGATTTATTTACTACATGAGCTTTAATTTGTTTGCTCTAAGTTCACTCCGTGCAGAAGATGACTTTCAAGTTGTTAGCTGATAGCATATGCTGTATAAAACATGCATTTTTTTTCTTGGTCCTATCCAGTAGTTGGCTGGGCCTCAGTCAGACTGCTGGATGCAGTGAATACTCTTTATGTGGAAAGGTTAATGGGTACAACACGTCCTTCTTGCACCCTGGAGAGCATACAGCACGTTCCCAAAATTACAGGAAGATTAAAAACAGTGATGGTATCATTGAATGTGTGTGTGAGGATGCAGGTGCTCTAATGATAACTTTGTGGCAGAGTCTCAAAGGGGAGAAGTTTGAGAGCAATTCTCACTCCACAGTGTAATCAATCATTGGACTACTATATAATTAATACACCAGGAATATCACATAGTAATTTTCCTTTTCAGAAAGATTAACTGTATTTTCAAGGTAGCTCAGCAGTCCTAGTGTCTACCTGATATATCTATTATTAAAAGAAAAAAAGAAAGAAATGCTAAAAAATATTAAATAAGATGTTAAAACCTCCCAGAAATAAAAAAACATAGAATGTAAGGTATCAGTAACTTTGCTTCATTCTTTAAGTTTCAAGTATATGAAAGAATTCATAGAATCACAGAATCATAGAATGGTAGGGGTTGGAAGGACCTCTGGAGGTCATCGAGTTCAACCCCCCTGTCAGAGCAGGATCACCCAGGGCAGGCCACACAGGAACAGATCCAGGCAGGTTTTGAAAATCTCTAGAGAAGGAGACTCCACAATCTCTCTGGGCAGCCTGTTCCAGTGTTCTGTCACTCTCACAGTAAAGAAGTTTTCCCTCATATTGGGGTGGAACTTCCTGTGTTCCAGTTTGTGACCATTGACACTCATCCTATCACAGGGCATCACTGAAAAGCGACTGACCCCTTCAACTTGACACTCACCCTTCAGATATTGGCAAACATTAATAAGAACCCCTAGCAGTCTTCTGCAGACTTAACAGCCCCAGGTCTCTCAGCCTAGCCTCATAAAAGAGATGTTCCAGTCCCTTAATCATCCTTGTACCTCTCCATTGGACTCTCTCTAGTATTTCCCTTTCCCTCTTGAACTGGTAAGACCGTAACTGGACACAATACTCCAGATGTGGTCTCATTAGGGCAGAGTAGAGGAGGAGGAGAACGTCTCTTGACCTGCTGAACGCACTCTTAAAATGTACCCCAGGACACCATTGACCTTTTTGGCAACAAGGGCACATTGTTGTTCCATGGATAACTTACTGTCTACCAGGACTCCAAGGTCCTTCTTCACGGAGCTGCTTTCCAACAGGTCAACACCTGGGGAGCTTGCTTTCTCCCATCTGTCTTTCTTTTTCACAGATGTAAATGTCAGAGCCAAAACAAAATAAAAAGAAGCTCTCTGAGTATCTGCAAACTTACTACTAATATCAAATGTAGTATCAAGGCAGGTTATCAAGATATCTGCCTTTTTGAAGTGAGTCAAATGATCTGTATGTTTACCATAGACTGCTGAAGAGTTAAATCTTTGCTGTGGATTGCATTTCATGCAGTTTGTAGAGGACACATAACCCAGCTGCAGTTCATACAACTACACATGTACCAGCGTGACAATCCCAAGCACGGTAACATCCAAAACCATGAACAATGCTGTAGAGTGTCATTAAAGATTGGAAGGCTTGTTTGCAATTAGTCTGGATTCCTAAGGTCTTACTTGTGACAAACTTGGCTTCTTTCCATTTTCTGAGTTTTCTTCTTTGATCTAAGTTGCTTTTTACTTCCTCTAATTACAATAACATATGCTTTTGGTTACTCATATATACTAAATTGCGTATTATTCTATTTCTAATATTTATTCATATGCTGTTTTCTATGTCATTTTATACCAGACTGTAAACTTAGATCTTCTTAAGAGTTGAGTCCAAACATTAGATCTGCAGCAGTAGCTGCTTATAACAACAGCTCACCAGTCTCACCCAGTTCCTTGGGAAACTGTCCCATCCTAACAGACCTAGAAGATGATGTCTATATTTATTCTTCTCTTGGCTACTTATGAGCTGTGCATCTACTAGTAAAGAATGCTACAGCTTGTCTTTTCAACAGCATGACAGATGACAGATATGTCTTTGCTCTCTATTCAGCTTCCTAACCCAGGGATTGCAGTTCATGATTTAAAATATCTACAGCTCCAGCAAGACCACAAAAAGACAGATCATGAGGTACAAATCTGATCTATTGATGCAGCAGATAGGGCAAAGGGGGCATCTCTTTGGCAAACAAAACTTTTCAATATGCTGGCTTTGTATAGTAGAATACATTACACATGCAAGGCATGATTCTTTGACCATTATTCTTCTGATACTACATCCATGTGCCTATGTGAACTGGGGGGAGAGGGGCAATTTAAAAGATGAAAGAGGTAGCCACTGTAGAGGAAGAAACAAAGGGGTGATGACCATTGCTTAATGAGATATTAGGATATTCTGATAATACCTATATGTACACCATAAAAAATACATTTAGTGGGAGAGTGTATGGTAGAATGTAGTTTGGGAACTCATTCCTTGAGATCTGTAGATCCTAGAGAAATAAAAGTATCTAATACTCCATACAAGGTTTTATACTCTTCTTTTCTTGAGACCTCACATAACTTATTTATGATGAGCAGGCCCATTCTTTTTCCACGTGGATATTTCATTGTATTATATATACACAAATCCAAAAGTTAAAACTATTCACAAAATTGCTCTAAAGCATCAAATATATTAAAGATTAATGCTTCTTGATCTTGAGTGCTCATTCAACACAAAGCCTTCCATGTTAGGCTCACAAATTTTAATATTATAGTACACAAAACTTCGTGTTCTAAAGGTGCATTTGCTTCTTTGTTCTCTTATCAGATTCACAGAAACATAGAATGGGTGAGGTCAGAAGGGGCTTCTGGAGATCATCTGGCCCAACCCCCCTGTTCAAGCAGGGTCATCTAGACCCAGTTGCCCAGGAGCATGCCTAGTTGGTTTTTTTTAATACCTTTTAGGATGGTGATTCCATAACGTCTCTGGGCACCCATTACCAGAGCTCCGCCACTCTCACAATAGAAAAGTTTTTGTCTGGTGTTCAAATTGAATGTGTATTCTAGTGTGTGCCCTTTGCCTCTTGTCCTGTCACTGGGCATAACTGAAGAGAGCCTGCCTCCAGCCTCATTGCACCTTCCTTTCAGCTATTTCTATACATTGATAAGATCCTCCTGAGCCTTCTCTTCTCCAAATAGAACAGTCCCAACTCTCTCAGCTTTTCCTAATACGTGAGGTGCTACAGTCCCTTTACATAATTCTGTTGATTTTCCACCTACAGTAACAGCATTAAATATCTTGGCCCTATTCAAATGAACCCAAGAAATAAACAAAACTGATAGCAAGAGAAAACAGAGACCAGTTAATGACAAATAAGAGAAATCTTGTAAAACTGATCTCAGTTAATATTCTGTCATATTTTCTATCAGAGCAGTGCACTACCATTGCAACTGGAAGTGTAAATATGAACACATTGAGTAATATGTCTTTTCCAATGTCCTGAATATCTCCATCTGTTCTTCTGTGAGACAACAGTGCTCAGAGCTGTTCATTCTTCCTATGTGGTACATTGGCCCACCAGGCACCCATGAACTTAAAAATAATACATGTGCTACAAGATGTGAAAAATGAACCTATGATCTGCATCTTTTTTTTTAAGACATATATGTGCATTTTGAATCTTTCTCAGACATTGCTTGGAATCACATGGCTCAAATCTGAAATTCATAATCCTCTGCCATTGAGCAAAATGCCCACAGATATGAGTGAATTCTTCCCCTTTCTGAGGAGAAAACTCATCACTGCATGGATGAGAACAGAGCAGATATCTGTCTTGCAAAGGGGATGGGAGTAGTTCTTGATTAGTAGTATTTATTAATAACTAAGTACTAGTTCATTATATTACTGTTGTCTGGCAGAGTCCTGACAGAGGAAAGACATCACAATATGATGGTTTAGAGAGTCGATGGTAATGTTCCTGACCAAATTTTTATGATCTGCTAGAAGAAGACTTTAATACATTTTGCAGAATTTACTCTAAAAGGATTTCAAGGCACAATTTCCAAAATAGAAAGAAAACTTCTTTCTCTCCCTGTCATAAATTATTTCACCTACTCACTCTCAGAGGTTCACACGCTTTCTGTTCTTTATTTAAAAAAAAAAACAAAATGACAACCTAGGCTTAATCTGAAAACAGTGCCTCATTTTTCAAGCAAAATAGTTCAGAAGATGTTCTTTCTTGTCTTGTGTAACAAAAACAACTGTTCAGCTTTCAAAAGCTGATATTCAGCCTTGATATTCAGCATAAGTCACCTACATCAGGCAGTTTGGATTTAGTGAGCTTTTAACTATTCCAATGGATGTAAAAGTAGCATGAAATCAGTTACCCACTTTTGTCTTCTCCTGCTATTTCTTTTTCCAGATGTGCAAGCTGTTGATACAGAAGCTATAAAATATAGTGTAAAAAGGAAGAGCAAATACAAAGCCTTTGGAATTGAAAGTCAGAATTCTACCCTAATTATTTTCTAAATTCTGATATTTTAAATTTTGTTTTCTTCTACGTTTAGCTTAGGCAGCTGAACTTGACTAATGAGGGAGTATTATTTATCACTAAAACTTAAGTTCAGGGCATGTATTTAGTTTTGCTACCTGCAGATCTCATAAAGACATCCTTAAACAGGTTTTAAGAGGGCATTTGACGCAGCATCCATCTTGTCCTTACATACTTTTAAATGCATAATTTCAAGTGTGAAAAACAGCAAATTGATATCCATATGCACTATGATTTCATGTACAAGTGGTTTTAGATCTGTGATGGTGGTCAGGTCTTGTCCAATCCCTTTTTTTGATGGGAAGATATTTGTACCAGCTGGAGTGAAATCTGTTGGAAGTCCTAAACACAGGACAAGCCTTTTATAAATTTAATAAATCAGACACGCTTTCATCTTTACATTGGGATTAATTTAGTTATGTTATAGATATTGATTCCTTCTCAGTCCTTTTCTTTCTGTTGCAGGCATCCTTATGAAAAACTCAGCTCAAATTCACTAAAAGATGCAAGTATAGGTCTATTAAGCATCACTGCATCCAAGCTTTTTTGTGCTCACCTGCCAGTGCTCAGGTAGACATTTCAGATCCATATGTGGTGGATGAAGAGGGTAGAGTCAAAGCCTAGAAATTGCAAGCCATTTACACAGCAAGACTGTAAACCCATGAAAGGAAAATACCAAGAGAGCATGGCCCTCAATACCCACCTCATCAGGCTCAGAGTTGTGTCACTGAAAAAAAAAAAAAAAGAATTCACAGAACAAAATATTTAGTAGAGGTATCTGATGTAGCTGAGCTAGGTTTCAAGTTTTCCTCACACTTGGGTGGTACAGGTCTTGGAGTCAGGCACTGAAGCACGTCCAACCTGGTAGACAAATATCCAGGAGGAAACAGGAATCTTCCACACTGATGTCTAAAGCTAAGTATGTCAAATTGATTGCAAAAATCATGATGCCAGAGAAAGAGCAGACAAGACAGAGAATTATGTGAGAGAGCTTGAAGATGCAGGATGTCATATGTGTTTCCATTCAAGGCTCACTCAAGGATGATTTTTCTTCTTGCTGACCTGAAAACATGATGCCAGAAGCATCAGAAGTTCAAAAAGATAATATCCCAGGAGGCTGACTGTCATATGTCATTCCCCCTACTTGCATTGCTTGGTTTTGGTATTTTTTTCTAATCAAGGCTTGAAAGAAATGTTGCCAGTCATAAACTGAACCCTAGGGAAGTTTCATCTATTAGTATGCATTTATTTAACAGAAGTAGCATGAGACAATAGGTACCTATTTTCATCTTAAATTTTCACAAGTCTTGACAGTTTAACCTTGCATAAATATTTTAAAATGCATTTTGAACTTTTCCTTAGAAATTCTGCTGGCCGTGGCATAAGCTCCAGTATTACAACTGCTCTGCTGTAATTAGGAAATAGATGTCAAAATACTAAGACAGGAACACCTGAGGTAGCATATTAAATATTTATTCAGAGTAACACATTAAGCACAATAATTTAGACAGTGAGTTATTCTAATTAGATGTCCACAATAACCAGCTTTTCAAATCTAAACATTAAGCACTTCATGTGACATAAAGAATGTATTTATGGGGAAAATAAAGGGGCATTTTTTCAGAGAAAGATTGAGAAAATTAATTTTCCCCTATTTCCATTGGTAAACAACTTAATTTAGCTGAGATCAAGGCACAGCAGCTTGCCAATTTGAGATAGTAAACCTTATTCTTGTGCCATAGCATGTTACTTTTTTTTTCAGTTTAAGTACTGTACTATTGATAAGTATCAGCCATCAGAGTTTCTATTACTTTCTAGATACACAGAAGTTAGTTCTATCTCATATATCACTCATGACAGCAAATACATTGTCTAATTTATTTATTTTATATTCAGTTATTTAAGGTTCTTATCACCCACTGTAGATTTACAATGTCTCTCTGTACCCTCAGAAGATAAAAAGAAAGTTTTAAGCAGAATTCAAATCCAGTGATGAAAAGTCTGTCAGCTTATTTTCAGGGCATCTCGATATACTTCCTGCTCTGTGTAGTTCCTTCCTCAAGTCTTTTGCTGTCAGTGCATTTTTGCATTGTAATTATTTAATGTTAAGGGAACTTTGGCTTTTTTTTTTTACGTCCATTTTGGGGGGAGAGTTTGTAAAGTCACTCATGCAATTACCATCCTGATCTGGATTTTATTTATCATAAAATAATATATTAACCTTTGTCAGTACTCAAGTTAATTTTACCACACTTTTCTGTCCAACAACCATAGAGGGGAAGTAATTTTCCTTTTAAAACCAGACACAACCTTTTGAAGTGCTCATCACAATATATGTGTTTTAGAAGGAGAAGAAAGACCATTGCCCCTCACCTCCCACAGCTAGACCCTCAGTTGTGGATTGTGTTCTGACAAAAATTTCTATTTCAAAATGGTTTCATTAATGATACAAGCATAGCACCAGACATGGCAGAAGAAGTGGGCACTTGCTATGTGCACTTTAAGACTGAAATGGTTGACCCTTCAGGCTGCTGCTCCTGCTGCCAAGGAACTAAGACTAACATGATCATGGTATGTGAGTTCATTATGATGCAACATGACTGGAGAGTTGACTTTTACTTGTGAAAATGCCTGTCTTCCTTTTAGAGATAAAATTACAATTCACACACACAGATCTGTAAAGTATTCTTACAATAATTCAGTTTCTCATTTAAAAAAATAAAACAGGAATATCATAAACTATGATTTTTTTCCCCCATGATTTTCTCCATTACTGCAGATGGGTACTATGTGTCTAACGTCACATACTAGTTTATGCATTGTCATATGTTGCATTATAGTTTTCTTGTGCATGCATATGTGGCAAACTAAATAAACACAAAGTTGATATTTACTTTTACACAGGCAAAGGAAAAAATATGCAACATTTAAGTATTTTTAATTACATATTAATCAGAGAAGTATTTTTCTTTTTCTATTCTACTGTAACATCCCACCTTTCTTCCAAGAAACATGAGCCCTTGTCCTATCATCCAAAAGAGGAAAAGTAATAACCAGCTGGGACAGAGACATTGTGTCATTCAACACTATGTATCTACATTAATCTGGTTTTAATTTGCTTATTGTTCGGCCTGAGCACTAGGGACTAAGTGTCTCAATTTTTCTTGTAAGGAATTCCAAATATGGTCAAAAGTCAAATGGAAAATGTAACAAGGAATGTAGGTCATGGAAATTCTTAAATGGCAAATTCCTGTCACCTGTGAAAGCAAAATATTTCATAGAACCACTGTATAAATACATTGATGATTTTGTCCTTTGTATGCTTCCTCTGTCCTCCTTTATCCTTAAATTAGAAGTTAGAAGCTAAAAATTTCATTGTAAACTTCTAAGATCAGACTTTGCTGTGTGAGGAAGTTTCTGAATAAGACATCAAGTTTCTAGCCATCAGAGGATAATTTATTGATACTTGTCAAAAGGAAGTATCAGTCTAACAGAAATCAAGACAAAAGGAATGCCTGATGAATTTCCTTTGAAGTGCCTTTTATAAAAGTCCTTGGTAATACATATTGATGAACTCCAAATTGTCTTGCCTGAAGGGAAAAGAAAGTAGACTGCTTTACACTGTCTTATAAATATTCATCAAAAGAACAAGACTTATGTTTCCAAGCGTGAGGTGAATGATTACGGTTGTATGATTGCCTTGGAATCTGGATAATTAGTAAAACAGCCTATGACAGTGGGAGAATTTTAAACTTGGTATCTTGCCATCAGTCCTTTTGGATTTAAAGACAGTGCCTGCAATTCTGAAAGGAAGCAAATTTAGGGCTTGATGGATAGATACAATTAAGTTCTCCATTAGTTTCTTCTGCTGTTTGTTTGCCTGTTTGTTTAGCCAAAAATTAAAGGCAAAGTTGTGTAGCATGTCTGTATTCTGAGAGGAATGAAACCACAGCATCTGCACTGCGAATGTCTTCCTGGAACAAGCTAGTAGAAAGGGGTCTTTAATTAAGACAGAAAAATGCAAATAGTGGTGTTGATGTCTCAGTAGTTTTTTTTCAGAAATCTGCAGACTAGTATCCTTCTCACTTAGCTCAGTCAATCTTGATTGTTTCATAACATAACACAAAGTCAACAATTTGCTTTTCATGCTCACTTAGTGCCTATGATAAGGATATGAATTGTATGGGAAAGATTCACTGTAGGTCATTTGGGAAAAAATGTGCCTGTGCTCAGTGATCTGTGAATTTTCATCGGTTACTCAAACTGTAGCTTTCTATTGACCCTTGTAACAGACATCTAGCCTTCTACCAGCAAAGACCCCATTCTCAGGAAACATTATCCTTTACAGTGTTTAGCACTTCAATGCAATTAGGCAAATATAATATCCTCTTTGAAGGGAAATAGTTGCTCGGTTTAAGTAACTGAAACTAATTATCTCTTTTGAATGAAGGACACATTCTATGAGTATTTGAGTGGTATGCTGTTTCTCAGAAGCTGAAGAGGGCATATAGGTTGTATTTCTGGGTGGAGAGCTGTAGGAGAGTTTTACAGGAGATTTATCCAAATTTACAGCCATATTTAAATGTAGAGTCCTATGAAGCAAGCCAAAATGAGGTGGCAGTCAGCCCAGAGCAAAGAAACTCAGCTTGTAAATAGCATTTTCCAAGAAACTATTTATTATGGAATAAATGGTGTAACTGCTAAAAGTACTGGCATTTTGAAAAAGATTTTATTACCATGAAAACTGACGACCAGAAACATTTAGAAGAACTTAAGGAAATCATGTAAGGCTGAGTTGTGTTGATGGTGATGATGGTGGCATTACACTTGCACAGAGAACAGGATGATTTTGTAGGTATATTTTTTTTTGTGAGATAGACTACAAACTATCTTTTTTTTATTAGTCTACCCTGTCTATTTAATGTGTTGTATGAGCCATACTACTTATCCCAGGAAAAATAGTTTGATATCTGGGCCTACTCAAAAATTGAAGGGTTGAGAACATCTAAATCTGCCACACAGAAGCTCAAGAATACATCTGGCAACAAAACAAACTATAGCAACCTTGCAAATGTGGAGAAACATAGAGGAAATTGATACTTTTCCCTTTTCTCCTTAAGGCATTACTGCAGATTTCTACAAATGTTAAAATAGCATCATCTTTTAACTACTTACCACAACTCTGTATGGGAACATCTCACTATGTAAATAGTAAAAGCTGCAAGATGTACAGAACAGAAAGAAGAATAACAGTAAAATATTTCTAAAACCTTTTGCTGTAGCAGTAACCTGAATCTCTGTAATGTTTCACTGAATCACTGAATTACTGCACTCTTAAGGAAGAGGAGAAAAAATACACAATGACATTACAGATGGTGCAAATGACATTCAAAGTCTACTTATTTATACATTAAAAGCTTGATGTCAGAGCATACAAAATACAGCCATCAGCAGCAAACAGGGACACATATGTCTGTAATTAATGACTACTGCATCTTTAAAGCAATAAAAAAAATACAAGATCCTGAACTGAAATATTCTGTCAAGAATTGTTCACTGAAACACTGAAGTCTCTACTTCAAGTGGTCTTTGCAAGATTTCTTGCTAAGAGGACAGGTAGTCAAATTGTCTTTCCTCACTAATACCAGGCAATCATTTACTTTTAAGAGTACTTGTCAGGCTTCTCAACTCTCTTCTCTACAGTTGATTATTTCCAGACAATGGTTTCTGTTAACTAGTCAACAGTTGCTAACAGTTACTATGTTGTGATTCCCTCAGGGACCCTGGCTTCCACTGCATGAAAAATATTGATCTCTGGAGATAACCATATGAGTTTGAATGGCTTTGCCATTTGGATACCATGATGTTTGTTTTTAAAAACTCAAATCAAACCTTTGTTGCACTGCAATTGCTCTATGTTCTAGCTCTTATCCGTGACTATAATAGGGCAGTACAATTGCATTTTCCTTCCTGTGTATGAGTTTATTAACTGCAATGTTCACAGACAGAGAGTGAGCAAATGGCTGAGACCCAATGGTTGCTTCGTTTTGATGTGAGCACAGTTCAAACACATAGCTTACATGTGTTCGAGAACACTTCCCAGTCTCTTGATTCCTTTTTCCTGTTTCACAGAAAGAACGCTTTCTCTGTCTTGCTAATCAAGGCCTTCCCCTTTCATGTAAAATAGTCTGTTGAGAATTTGTCTTTTTAACACAGACATTGTACTGTCATATACATTTCCTCACAGTTGAGTCGCAAGGATTCTCTTGCTTTTTCGACTCCAGTTTTGAAGAATTCTTTCATCTAAGAGATTCTCTGTGCTGGAAACTCTATACTGCTGTTTTATAGTTGTTACAGTTGTTGTTTGACTCTTGCTCCTCTTCACAACCTCACTTCCTAGTTTCGTATTGCATGTATCCATGGCTTTCTTAAATCCTTTTTAGCTGTTGTCTTTGGCTTTAATGGCTCACAGATTGGCTTTTACCACTGATATTATTCAAAACACATCTAGTGAAACTACCTATCAGGTCCAATGCTCCTTACTGCTTTCTCATCTTACCAAAGCAGTTTCAGGTTCAGAGCTGATGGAGTCTCTGAATCTACTCAGACACTGCTAGAACACAGATTTCATTAGACAGAAATGATCTGTCCTATTCCATTTCCTCATAAGCTTTGCAGAATTTGATCATCATTTGCTGATACCACACTTTTTTGAACTTACTTAAAGGTGGAAACATTTATAAAACTGCTGATTTCTGCCACTCTGACTTCTATAAGGAATTAAGTCAATTATTCCCTGAATTTTCTTCTTTTCTTCAGCCACAGAAAACTTTTCTGTTTATCAGCCCATTACATAATGTTTTGGAGAAAACGTAGAAAGAAAGGTTCCATACTATTTTGAGATACCATTTTAGAACACAAAAGTCTGTAAACTCCAGAATGGAATTTATCACAAATAAATCAAAAAGAAAAATTCCTGTTGGAACATTTCAATGGTGAAACCTATACTGATCTGGAAAAAAAATATTTTTTTCTATGACTTTTTTGCTTTCTCCTGCTGAGGCCATGCTCAGATATTCACTGAAATAAGACTTGAGAACAATTGTCAGTATAGTAGAAAATTTAAATCTCAAAAATTTTCCATGTGACAGAAGAAAAAATCTCGTGCTAATTTTTATTCAGTCCAAATTCCCCTTTATAGGGAAAATAATTTTAAATGAGAATGGGATTTTTAACTATCCATTGAAAACAAACTAGTTAAAATATAAAATAATCCAAACTCTTAAAATAATGACAGTGAACATTCTGGACATAAACAAATGGCAGAATATGTACAGATACAGTTTTGAGGGTTTATACATTAAAAGGGTGAAAAGCTGTATAAACAAAGATTATTTATACAGGGAGGAACTAAAGCTGTTTGAGACAATGATTTAAATATATATATATATATATGGGACAGTTACACCTGGTTTGAAATAATTGCCAGGCATGGGAGAATCCCCAAACTTGTTTCTCTTCTGTGACAGGTATAACCTGTGTCTTGGAAGTCCTTTACCCATCCTCTCAAACCTTTCTTGCTCATTTCTGTAGTTACTAACATAGTATTTCTATAAATTCTTCAGTAGTAGTAGAGTCAAAAGGAACTAAAGCTATCTACAGATTTGGATGTCTTTGACCTATAAATATATTCCATGAAAGAACAAAGTAAGATATTGGCAACCCTTTAAATGGTATGTTTTAAAAGTTCACTAGATGTGAATGAGATTTCTGAGGGCTAAGAAGTTACAAGTATAAGTCCATTCCTAGAAAAAAAGGATCTTAAGAGATAAACCAAGAAAATGTAAGCCACATAGTTTAACATGAGCTTTGGGGAAAAAAATCTTGATAGAGGTCAGTAGGACAATACATGCTGAAGTATAGTTCATTAAAGGTGACGAGAATAGCTTGAGTGAAGGAAAGTCATGCTTAAGTAATCTGTTAGAATACTTTGAAGATAAAACTGGAATGACAGATAAGTGAAATCTTTTAGATATAGTACATTTGGAATTTCAAGAAGCATTTGGCAAGGTTCCACATCAGAGATTATTAACTAGAAAAAGAGTCACAGATAAGACAAGGTGCTAGATAGAAAATGGGATAAAAGTCAAGAGGCAAAATGTAGCCATACATGAAAGCATAATAAATTAGAAATGAATAATGAGCAGAGGATGCAGGGGTTAGTTTTAAGACTGCACTTAATTATGCACTACATAGTACTGGAAAGAAGCTATTGAAAACAAGACCTCTAAGGGTCTGATCCAAAGGCCATTGAAGTTAAAGGTTTTGGATCAGAAATCAAGCCTGAACACCAGTCTAACTATCTATAGCTGTACTCACAGTTTGGAAGGAAAAAGTCAGAGTCAGAAGATGTACGTTATTTAGGTATTTGGATCAAGTAATGATAAGTAGCTACAGCAAAATCAGGAAAATAAAGAAGTCTATAAAATATGAAGTTCCATAGGTTTGCAGTAGTCTCAATTCCAAGTGCAAATAACTGTGCATTAGGCTATTTCCCTTCAGTTTTACCTCTACAATAGGATAGACATACAAAATATAAAAACAACCTAAAATGCTTACCATTAAACACATTTGGATTTTTTTTCCCATACTGAACCTCTTGTCCCATGATACCCCTAAACAAAGTATCATTATATCACGTAAATTACAAGACAAAAGTGGTAATGCAGCTAGAGTCTAGACCATTTATTTAATTGTGACTGGTTTGTAATGATTTAGTCCAAACTTTTGGAGAAAAAGAAGACTTCTAACTTTCTGATTGCCTTTATAAAAGAAAACTTTCACATGTATATTATAATGCTGTTGCTGTAGTGGAAATATAATCACATTGCTGGTTACTAGAATGGACATACATGGTAGAATTAACAACAGATACGTACCAAAATCTATGTCTTCTTTTCTGTGGTTCAAATTACTTACAGGTCAAAATATTCTTCTGTTCACTTCTGCCATCTTAAATGAAAGGGCTATTGCATGATTTGGTCAGGAATATGCTCGCTTTGAGCACCAAAATGTTGAAAGCAAGGGTTCGGAAACTGGTCAACATAAAAGGCTGATATGGAAGAAATTCAGAGTAATAATAGAAGATTTTAAAAATAATTGAAAGGTTTCTGTTAATTTTTAAGCTGAAATAGAAATTATTTCATCTTGGGAAGATGTTGTCTGAATGGTAGAAAACTGTGATAATCCCTTCTAGAAATTTGATCACAGTAGTGAAAAAGTGATCCTAGACAGCTTGCGTAAGAAAGTGACTCAATGAAATCACAATAATATGTAATCTATACTCATTATCATGATTACCATGGTCAGAAACTGCTGGTAGAGTTTTTTGCAGAGGTGATTGGTTATGCAAGCTATCTCAAAGGCCTGTTAACTTCCAATTATTGAAGATTCTTTGGAGGTTTGTTTTAGTGTGTTTTTCCAAAAATAAATTATATAAAGAACTTCAAAGCAATTTGTCTTCATGGAAACCACCTGGCCGTTGTTCTGAAGCAGCAGATGTGCAAAATCTACCAGGAGGACTGCTTTCCCTAACAACAGCTTCATCAAGTCTAAGCATCAAGAGTATTAGAGTTGTACCACCGTGATATTTGCTGAATTTCATTTCAACATTCTCAAAAGCCTGTGGATCATGAGGATAAATGGAAATGTACATTTCTGGTCTAACATCCAAAGGGAGAAGAAATATTCCCAAGTGTGTGAGAAGAATGTGTATCAATGAAATAATTATGTAAGTGTCTCTGTGGAAATGCAGACTCATTGCTCCACTAACAAAAAGTTTCAGTCCAGAATCTTTGATGGGAGCATGTAGAAAAAAGCACAGATTTGAAATACTCATCAGAAAAGAGCTCACATCTTCTTGACATATCTTGCTTCCTTTCCATCATTGTTTTAACTGGAATAGCCATCTGCACACGTTTCTTGCTCTGGAATTTGTTGAAGAATAAACTGAAACTTTTTGAGGAAGCTAATTTTTACTCATAATTCATAGGGTTCTCAGGATCCACTGATAGTAAAAATAAATGAAAAGTATCAAGGTACATCAGAAGGTACCAGGCTGGGTCCTTGGCCATATGATACCAAAGATCTATAGATCAGATCAGATCTATATACATTTATACATATTTCTCCTCACATTCTCAACCTGGTCTTGTCAGGGAGAGATAGCAATCAAGTAAAGACTGTTGTATTTCCTTGAAGAGCCTAAAATAGTGAATTTCTCTTCAACATAAAAAACAAACCATTTAAGCACTCTTGGTGTAACAAAATCTATGACAGGTGTCGAGGTGTTGAGATAAGGATCATATTTCCTTATGGCTTCTTTCGTGGTTGGATGTGTAGATAATGTAGATAATAACAACACGTAAATAAATAAGTAAGAAATGTAAAGCTATGCAAGACCAAGATATTAAATGCTGTAGATGAGCTCAGTTGAGGGCTGGTATCAGTCTGAATATAGACTCACACTTACGAAGTGAGTATTGATATAAATTTTAGTTGGACTAGAGATGTCTTAGTAAATTTCTTTGATACCTTATTTTCCTGGAAGGTTGCTTCCTTCTAAGCAGTCAGACCACATATAAGCCTTTATTAACACATTCCTTGCATTCCATTTTCTTAGCGTTAGGACAGAACTTAAACCAGCTCATGAGTTTTTGGGAAAGTAGAACACTAAATAAGTCAGTCAGTTGAGAGGAAGTCTTTAAAGCCACTTAGCTGATCTGATAAAATATCTACTACATTATGCTATATTAAGGAGATGCAGCTGATCTCTAGCTTCCCTTTTTTTACAGACCTCTTCTGAGGAAGATGTGTGTTGAATAGGTTTCAGAGATTTGTGTCTGTTGTAGATTGGGAGACTGTTTCTTCCCTATTTAACATGGCATAGCAGTTTTCAGCAGATTAACAAGTTTTAAGTCATGTTAGGCCTTGAAAGAGATGAAGAGAGGGTATTGTATCATAGAACTAACCAGTATCAGGAATTTAGTAAATTAAGTAATCTGTTTCGATTAAATAGGCTAAATCAAAAGAGAGATGGAGAGGGTGGATGGGCAGGCAGGTAAGGTGGGTGGGCAGAAAGAAAGAGAGAAAGAAAGAGAGAAAGAGAGAAAGAAAGAGAGAAAGAGAGAAAGAGAGAAAGAAAGAGAGAAAGAGAGAAAGAAAGAGAGAAAGAGAGAAAGAGAGAAAGAGAGAAAGAGAGAAAGAGAGAAAGAGA
>WUAM01000191.1:0-26958 GCA_024336885.1 Actenoides hombroni
ACTATAAAGGGAGAGGGCAGGAGGAGGATGGGGGGGCATTCGGCTTTGTCCTCCGAGCAACTGCTGTACGTGTTCTGGAACCCTGCTTCCTGGACTCTGCCTGACATTGCCTGCGGATGGGAAGTAGAGAATAACAACTTTATCTATCATAACCCATGGCTCTTTTCTTTTCGTCTTATTCTCTCCCTGCGTGCTGTGCTGATGGAGGTTGGGGGGGGGAGTGATAGAAGGTCTTGGTGGGCACCTGGTGCCCAGCCAGTGTAAACCCACCACAGTGACTCAAGTTCAGCTGTTTCATTTGGGGATTAATGCTCCCTGAAAATTCTTCAGTATTCTCTTTGCTGCTTCTTTTGCCTTCAAATCTATTCTTCTGTTGTCTTTAGCTATATCTTGGTCACCCCTTTGGTGGGCTTTACAATACATTACAGATACAACCTCCAACAATTCTACAAGTCTGATTGGACCCCTGTTCATTGTCAACAGTCCTCACTCTTTTCAGATGGCTCCATGAGTATGTAGAACTCTGAAGGGATACTAAGAACTGGTATAGACATTAAATAGTTTTCCTTTTGTCAGTTCTAGGGCTCTGGTTAATGCAATTAATTCAGCTTTCTGTGCTGACATATTGGGGGACAATAATTTTACTTCCACTGTGTCCCAAATTGTTACCATGTCATATCTGGCCCTGCACTGTCCATTATCCATAAAGCTGCTACCAGTAATGAAATATTCAAGGTCTGTATTAGATATTGACTTGTCCTTTCAATTGGTTCATGTGGGGTATGTGTGTTCAATAATATTCAGATAATCATACTGGATTTCTCCTGCTTCTTCAGATGGGAGGAGAGTTGCTGGATTCAATACATTGGTTAATGATGGTTTTACATCTCCATGGTCTATCAAAATAGTCTGGTACTTTGCCATCCGACTTGGGGACAGACAGCAGTTTCTTTTAGATTCCACCACGGTTAATAGAGCATGTGGCACAAAAACAATCAGGGACTGTCCTAGGGTAAGCTTCCTTGCTTCCGGACTAGCAATGCATTTACTACTGCTGCTTGTAGGCACGCCAGCCATCCTTTACTGGCTTTGTCCAACTGATTGGAAAAATGGGTCACTGGTCTTTTCCAACTTCCTAAAATCTTAGTCATTACCCCTGCAGCCACCCTCCTTCACTCATGCATGAAAAGATGGAAGGGTTTTTCCATATTTGGCAGCCCTAGAGCTGAGGCTAACAACAAGGCCTTTTAAATGTCATCAAATCCTTTATGACACTCAGCACTCCATACATAGCATTCCAGCTCTCTTGTTGCTTCATAAAGGGGTTTTGCCATTAGCCTGAGTTTTGGAAACCAGATCCGGCAGAACCCTGTGATGCAGTGAAAAACTCAATAACCAAAGTTATTAAGCAGGCATTCTTTATTTTACAGCACCAGACACTCAGGGGATCACTCCTCCAAATGTGCATACCAATGCAAGCTGGGTACATAGTTTATATGCAGGCTAAACATACATATTCATTCCATTTCTTAGAAAGGGCAGTCTTATAGTAATGGCTTCCTGGAATTCATTTACATAGTCCGAGCATGCATAATAAAATTAGGGTTAGGGTCTTTTCTCCCCTCGGTGGTCTTTCATGACCTCTGGTGGTCATTTACTTCATCTTCTCTTCTTCATCACTGTGTTTTTTTTAGTGACTCTAATTGGACTCTGAAGGCAGGAATAGGATCTCTGGTGGAGTTTTACTAATCTTTGAACAAGCAACAGCAATAACTGGGTAGTTTTATAGTAGGGACAGACTGTGGCATTCATAACAGTGGTTATCTCCAGGAACAGGACAACAGGAGGACTCGAGGAACCCGAGCATGCTGGACAGACATGAGTGATGAATTAGATGCATCAGAATTTATGGTAGCTCCTAGAACTATAATGGAAGCATCTGCTGGACCTGAAGAGGGCATCCAGAGAGGTACCACCAGGCCCATTCTATGGGACCCCCTTCAACTGGCCAGTCTGCATGGAAAACGTGGATGGAAGCCTGTTGAGAGTGAGACTGAACGTCTGTGGTGTTCCTCCTGAACTGGAGGAGATCAGGGTATGTTCAACCACAGCTAAGCTGGTGGCTTTTGGCGAACAGGAGTGTTCTTGAACGAGCTACCACCTCCCACTCTGAGGCACACTCTGTTGTGTGCCGAGTGGCTTATTGGACAGGGGCCCGGACACATGGTACAGAGGAAGCTCACTGTCACACCAGTGAGATCCTTGGGAGAATATTCTACTGCCCTCACTAGAGCAGCTGCCTGCAGGCTGTGAGCAGCTGGGGTGCACGTGGAATGCCTCCCTCCCTGCCCCTGCAGACCCTCAGGCCATGAGACCCCAGGCCACTGGGGCTACTTCTCCATGGGGCAGCTGGAGATGTACCTCTCGAACTCTCCTGCCTGCTCGGGCTGTTCTCCCAGCTCCAGAAAGGTGAGACAGAATATTTTCTGCTGGTTTCTTTATTGAGTTTATCTAAAAAAGGAGCCCAGATCCGGATACACATGAGGTGTTTGGGATAAGAAATAATAGGTGGAAGGCCAAGAAAAGTAACATCAAATGTATGAAGTGAAATAAAAAACAGCAACAACAAAACCAATTAGCAATAAATAAATAAATGAAGCAAAGTTAGTCGTGGCTTTTCCGGAGACACTGTGGGAGCCCAAATGGGGTTATGGCACATTATTATTCTGAAGTACCAGGTATTAAAACAGCTTTCTCAGAGCATCCTTGATCTCCTGGTTCCTCAGGCTGTAGATGAGGGGGTTCACTGCTGGAGGAACCACTGAGTATAGAAATGCCAACACCAGATCCAGGGCTGGAGAAAATATGTAGAGAGGCTTCAGGTAGGCAAAAAAACAGGTACTGATAAAGAGGGAGACCACGGCCAGGTGAGGGAGGCAGGTGGAAAAGGCTTTGTGCCGACCCTGCTCAGAGGGGATCCTCAGCACAGCCCTGAGTTTGTAGTTCCTTCTCCCTTTCAGTCTTTTCCACAATGCCAACACGTTGATCATCAGGCACTCCAAATCCAGACTTCTCCTTTATCAAGATCCTAAGAAAACACGTTGATTCTTTAACAGCATTGCTTTTTCACAATGACTTTGAAAAGGTATCACCCAAGCCGTGATGAAAGGCTTCCCACACGACCATCAACTATTCCCTGCTCTCCCCGGAGGTGCCCCAGGATGTTCTCCAGCACCTGCGGCTGGGGCGGGGAGGGGGGAGTCTGGGGGGCTCCAGAGGGGGCTGCCATGGCACCCAGGACCCCCCCCAGACCCCAAACACTGCCCTGCCCCTCAGCATCCCAGTGTCCCCCCACCCCCCAGGGTAACCCCCACCCCTCCACAGGGCCACAGCACCCGGCCTGGCAGCATCGAGTGCCAGTCCTGGCAGGGGGCCTGGAGGGGACCCCACGGAGGGGGCATAGAAAGGGGGACATGGGGGGGCACCGGGGGGGTGGGGGCTTGTGGTGACATGGGGAGGGGGTGACACCAAGTAACATGGGGGTGGCACGGGCATCACTGGGAGGGGCACAGAGCAAACACCGTGGAGCACCGGGAAGGCGGGGACACGGGGACCCACCGTGGAGACCCCCAGGGGGCGAGACAGGAGGGGTGGCACTGGGGAGGGGTGTGACATGCAGTGCGATGTGGTGCCCCCAAGCCGGCACCTCACCACTGGCCGTGGGGCGGCTTCGGGCCCCGGGGGTGGCTGGGGCATAAGGGGCAAGGGCTGCTGGACAGCAGAGTCTGGCAATGAGTGTCACTTGAGGGTCCCGCTGCTCCCCTCCTTCCCCACACTGGTCCCTCCGCTGCCTGGCCCCTTCCCCTCGGACACCCGCTGCAGAGGGGGAAGGGGAGGTGGGGTCCCCTCCCAGCCCCGCTCTCCCCATCCAGCCCTCCTGCAGCACAGCCCAGGGCAAGGCTCCTGCGGTGTGTTGAGACGCACACTGCAGAGGAGGAGTCACCTGAACACCTTTACTTGACAGCCCAGCACGCCTCTGTCCCCCTGTTCTGGGGGCTGTGTTTAGCATTGCAACTCCTCCGCATCCTCCTGCCCTCCAGCTCCAGGCTGCTGAGCTCCTGCAGTTACAATGTTGACCTTCCCCAACTACAATGTTGACCTTCCCCAACTACAATGTTCTCTGCCGAGGTTTGAAGCTCCACACATCTGACTACAATGTTCTCTGCCGTGGGTTGAAGCTCCACAGAGCTGTCTCGCTGCCCCGCTGACTGCTCAGCTCGTCTCCCCCAGGCTCCCTGCAGCCCCAGCCCCAGCAGGGCTGGAGAGCCTGGCACAGACATTCTCCAGAGGGGCCGTGCCTGGCACAGCAGGACCTGGTGACAGCCACAGCCACCAAACGCAGGAGCCCCGACAGGCTCCCCAGCTGCCCCTGCAGGAGCCGCAGGCCAGGCCTGTGAAGCATCGAAGAGTCATCGAGGTTGGAAAAGCCCTTCAAGATCAAGTCGAGAAGGTCTCCCCTCAGCCTTCTTTTCTTCAGACTAAATATCCCGAGCTCTCTCAGCCGCTCCTCATCAGACTTGTTCTCCAGGCCCTTCACCAGCTTAGCTGCCCTGCTCTGGCCCGGCTCCAGCACCTCGATGTCCCTCTTGTACTGAGGTGCCCCAAACCAAACACACGACTCGAGGTGTGGCCTCATCAACGGCGAGGACAGAGGGACAATCCCCTCCCCGGTGCTGCTGGCCACACTCTTCCTGGTGGCTGCCCCCCATGGCCGTGGGGGGCTGTGCAGCTCTGCCTCCCCTGCCCTGCTCCAGCCCCGTGCCCACAGCCTGGAGCTGCAGCCTCCTGCCCTGCCTTCCAGCACCCAGCCCCCAAGGGCTCTTCTCCAGGCCCCTGGCCCTACATTTTAAGCCAAAGGAAAAATCCCTACCTGGCCGTGGGCCCTAACTGACTGCTCTGACATACAAACTGGCAAAACCATAGTCCTTAGAGGCCAGCAAATAGTAAACCCTATTTTTCATTTTTAGAGTATTTTGGACTCAGGATTTAAACCTCATTTTGCTCATATATGAGTTTTCCTATTGAAAGTATTAATCACTAGCTAATCAATTAATTAAGCAAGAGTTGAAAACTGTATCACTCTATTTCAAGTGAATGTCCTGAACTATTTTGTATTCTGGAGTTAATCCCTGTATGTTGTATTTCAAAAAAATATCTTGTCTTTTCTTTATGTAGAATTGAAGAACACTGGAAATTTCATGACTCTGAAACTTCACAGATCTTCTTACCTGCTTCTTGCAGATTGCTATCATTGACTAAAAAGACAAAGAAAAAATGTGAAGGGCACAAAATACCTCCCAAAACAAGTTTAAAAATCTGAAATGACATTGTTAGGTCTACTCAAGATGATCAGGTTCCTGACTTAACCCTGTCTTGAGGACATGCTGTGGAATGTGAGGAGGTGCTGGAGACATTATTTTAGAAACTGGTGGTAGATATGGCACACAACCCTGCTGACAGAGATTATTAAAGACATCATTATGAAAAGTGAAAGATGATAGTATTATTAAACCTCATGTATTTCTTAGTCAAGACAATATTTCTGTGGCATGGAAAACCCATGTTAGAGTTAACAGAGAAATTCAATGTGATAAAAAAGCATGATATTATATGTTTTCAAATGGTTCTTAAGATATTTGTTTTTCTGTGCTAGTAATTATAGATTTTTGTGATGCATCTAATTCCTGGAGTACATTTTACTATATTACTACTCTATTTCACTTTTTCCTTTAAAACCTCCCAATGGGTTGTGGTTGGAATGTCACTTTCTAAAGTAGGATTCTCACATATGTAATTACATTCATTGACATGCAAACAACAGACTGGACTTTAAGAAGTGTCTAGTGTAGATTAAAAAACCACCAAACTTCAAAAGAAGAGTTGATATTTTTAATTATCTGAATGTTATATTAATCAATCAATATATGACAGTAAATTCATATCAATCTAAAATATCAACAGAAAATTCTGATTCTAAATGATGCTAACTGTTTTTTAAAGTAGAAAGCTGCGTATTCACACAATATGTGATTGAAGCAAATACTGATTCAAAATCACTTCAGTTTCTCAGAGGTAAGGCTTAATAACTACCACACAAACAGTCACTGAAACATATAAAGACCTGTTTCCCATTTATAGTGGAGCACAAGAGAGGCATCTTGACTTGACCAGGTAGAAGTACCCATAGATAAATTTAGCTGTGTTCACTTACAGCATTAAATGACCTTTGACTTCCAAAAGTATGGAGATGTTTTGATCAGTGCAATGCTTCATAAAGCAGAGAATGATTACACCCTTGCTAAATGTTTAATTTCTTTTTTTTTTTTTTCAGTTAGTCATACTTCTACTTCGTTCTCTTGATAGCATGTTCTTTGTGTTTTTACTTCATTCTCTCAGTATACCTTCTCCTATAAATGAGGCAAAATTACAGGAAACATGACTCTTTCCAATAAACAAACAAAGACCAAAATAACCCCTAACCAAGAACCAAAATTAATTAAACAAAAAAACCCCAAAACAACAACCAAAGCCAAAAAAAGCACACATCACACATACACACATACACACACCCATCTTAGTCTCTTGATTTTCAGGTATCATTGTTGCAAAGTGGTCTAATCAGTACAAAATGAGACTAGACAGCATCCAGTAAGTTGATTATGTCGGAAAACAACTGCCTATATATTAACACAAGTAGTTAAAGGCCTTTTGACCAGTACATGTGATGAGGCAAAGAAACAAAATACTGTACCTGTCTCTCTTTTGAGTTCTGGAAACAGGATGAACTTTGGTGGAAGGGGTTGGTCAGAAAGTAAAGAACAACTAGTTGATAGAAGTAGAGCTAGACTGACTTTCCTCAAATATCTCAGGAATATAGCATTACATGTTGTCATATATGAAGGTAAAGCAAGAGAAACTGCAGATAGGACTTCAGAAAGAGTGACAAAATATAGTTCAATATGTTTCAAAGTGCAAAGCATTCACTATTACAGATCTCTGTGTGAAAAGTTCTTTTTTTCATTCCCTCTTTCTAATTACTCTTCCATAGTAACAAATTAGGTTAATATTCACCAAAGTGTTATTATTTAAATATCAACACAGTTACTTTCTTAATTTATAGACAAGTAGCAATTCATTTTCATTTATTTACAGCAGCAAAGATATTACTAGTATGTGATAGGAATACATGAAATTTTTTCATTGCTTAGGTTTTCTGCAATCTTTGCATAAGGATCTTTAATTATTCCTCTCTTAGTTTCACTTTTGAATGCCTGCCTTCATTTTGAAAAGCAGCTAATATTACTCAATTAAAGATATTGGCAATAATTTTCTTTTTTTTTCTTAGGATTTTAAGGCAAAAATTGCTGACTAATTTTCCCTAGAAAATATGGAGGAGACAGGAGAAACACTTGTGATACCTAAAATATCAGTTCTAGCTTCTGGACACTGTTTTCTTCTTAAACTGCATTAAAGGTGTCATTCACAACAGTTGGGTTTTATTAACCTTAATCTAGATATGAATAAGGTGGATAGAATATCTCTTAAACTAAGATACAATCTCAGTATAAACAGCTTCTTAAGAGGTGGTAGATGCCTTATCCCTGGAAACGTTCAAGGTCGGGTTGGACAGGGTTCTAGAGATCTGATCTAGTTGACAATGTCCCTGCACATTACATGGAGGGTTGAACTAAATGACCTTTAAAGGTCCCTTACAGTCCAAAGCATTCTATGATTCTTCAACTTAAGGCACACTCTACTGGCAGACAGTTTCCTGACAACACAGCCTTTTACCTGTGCAAGAGTTAAAGTCTATTGCAGGAAAAATACTTAGTTCATATTCAGTTGTATCACAAAAGAGCTGGCATCCACATACAAGGAGAAGGTATTCAGGGAGTTGAAAACTATGTAAAAATGAGCTGTCATGAATAACTGCATGTGTGTGTACACGTGGTGAGAGAGAGAACATGTAGAGATAAGACTTGAGTACTGAACAGGGAATATGGAGCAGTACAAGGAAAGCAGTAAAACTGGATAGAGGCTTTCATTCCTGTATAGTGTCTGAGATAGCATCTCTATTTTCTATTCTATCTTAATGTCCTAGGCAAAGGAGACTACACTGAATTTTAAGTTTTAGACAAAAGTAAAATATATTAAAGCATTATTATATTTTCAAATCTTTGATTTCCCTTTTCACCATGTCAGATGAAATAAAAGTTGCCCAAGCTTCAATGAAGTGCTTAGTTCAATCAACTAGTTTAACATCATAAGCAGAATATTATATCTGTGTTAGTCTTAATACTTCCTAGTTAACATTTTTGAAGTGTAGGTAGTAAAAACCTAAATGACCACAAAGTGTAATCATTTCCTTTGAGTCACTTCCAGGAAAATTTATAAAAAAAAAAAAAAGAAGACAGTAAAAAGTATGTTTATTTCACTATAGTTCTATAGTTCAGTATATGTTTTTCTTTGCTTTTCTGAAGAATTCATGAACCCTACTCATAACTAGCAGTGAGCTGTAATTTTTAGTAGGATAGATTATGAATCTGTTAAAGAAATACTTTATGTGTTCCATCATATTTTTACACAGAAAAAGGTGGGGAGAAAAGTAGGGGTTGAAAAAGAATTAGAAAAGAAGCCTTTATAATTATCACTAGAACAATGATCACACAAACAGAATATTTTTTTATAACTGGTTTTCTTAGATTACAATATATATTGCAGTGAAAATAAATTAAAAAACCCCAAACATATGCATTGAAATTCTGTTTTTCTTTCTTCTTCACCACTGTAATCAAGAATATGAAAACATATTTTTAAAATTCCAACTGGGTATATATAAAAAGATTTTTGTGCGTACAAATCATACACTGACATTATTACATGAACATTGACAGGCTTGCAGCAATTGACCTAAATGATCAATAAAGACACTGAAATATTGTATAGTTGATAAATATTTTTTTGCAGTAACTAGAGAGAGAGAGTGTGTATCCTTTATGCTGTGTAGGGTGTACTATGAATAGAACCAAATGAATTCTCTGTGAATACATTCATATTATACTATAAAAAGTATGACAAGTGCCTAGAAAAAAAATGTTATGGAATCAAATCACAGAAACACTTTAAAAATAGTTAGAATATGTTGCATATCTTACCACTAAGCAAAATTGCTATAAATAGAAAGCAAAACTCATGACTTGGTATGAATAACATTAGATCTGTATAGATGAACAGAGTAGGATATTTTTTTTATTTAAACTTAAAAAAAAAAAAATCTCATTTAGACATTCATACAATATCATGAAATATGAGTTACTGCAAAAGCAATCAGATTAGACAGCTCATTAATCTTTCTCATACAAATATTGTGATCCCTCTATCTTTCTTTAACAATTTTTGTGTGTATGATTTAGGGATCAAAGAAATGATAACTAGTTTCCATGACAGCTTGAGATACAATGTGTTCTGCAACATGATGAACAATTAAATTGCGATTTAATTTCCCTTATTATTTTATGGCAACATAACATTAGCAAAATAAATATGTTCTGATTCTGCAATGTAGGCGCAGTTCCCTGCCTTAACACTACATTTGATGAAACTAACCAGGTTTCCACTAGTCTAAATAATCTGTGTTGATACAGTATTCTTTCACAGAGCCTTAAATTATGTCTCCACAGCCCTCATTTCATAATGATACCCAAACTGGCTCTCATGGAACTATCTTGTATACCAGAAGCAATGCAGCTGCAGTGTTCCTCCCAGGTTATGTTAAGAGACTCTTAAATTTGCTTCAGTATTTGAGTCAGCTTGTTCAGAATTTGCTAATTTGGATATTTCCAAGTGGCCCTATTTTGCTAAATGCTCAGATGAAAATGTTTCCATTACTTCCAGTAGACTTTGGACCATGATCTGAACACCATCTAGTAATACATTGTACACACATGATGTAAGTTGTATGTAAACTCATCTTTTATTTTGTTCTTAACATACTGAGCACTGACAACATGTAATTTTGTCACAATTATAAGGTTCAAATCCCTTTTTCTGACTCAGAAGGCTGGGAAGAAGATGTGTAGTTATCAGCATTTATTTTATGGATGTTTCTCACTTTGGGATGCACTCACATTTTTCCACTTGCATAGAAATAATACACAGAATGAGACAACAGAAAAAAGAAATCTCTTCCCACATTGCAGTTTGTGCCCATTGCCTCTCTTACTATAACTGAAGACCACCAAAGGGAATCTGGCTCCATTTCTCCCCCATACACTCCTATTAAGCAGTTGAGGACAGCAGTAAGATGTCCTCTTACCCTTCCCTTAAGGTCAAAAATATTTACCCAGCCTCTGCTTGCACATCATGTGCTGCAGCCCACATTAATCACCTTGGTGGCCCTGAGCTGGATGTACTGAACTAGCTACATTCTTACTGGTACAGACAAAACATAACTCATTTTTCACTGCAGGGTCACACTGTTGACTCATGTGCAACCTTTCCTCCAAGACTGCTGCTTTGGTTTTTTTTTGGTTTTTTCATTGTTCCACCACCCTCTCCCCATCCGTGTTTCTCCCAGGCTTCCTTCTAGCCAATCAACTCAGTCTTCCTTTGTGATTCTGAATGGGGTTATTCCTCCACATGTGCAAACTTCCCTTTTTCCTTGGTTGAACTTCCAGATGCTCTTTTCAGTCCATTTCTCCAACCTGTGGAGGTCCTGCTGCATAATAGGTCTGTTCTCCAGACTATTAGATACTCTTCTCCAACTTGTCATCTGCATATGTGCTGAGAGAGTGCTCCACATACTTTGGAAATAAAATGAGTTTAAATTTTTTTAGTGATGCTACCATAAAAAGAGACTAGCATAATGACTTAAACAACCAGTATAAAATAATGCATCCTAAATAGAAAAAGTGTGTTTAAGAAAATGAAACCACATGCATCACAGATTTAACTATAAGTGTTACTACTGGATCTTCCATAATCTTTGGTATCTGCATGCATTTGTAGATTTATCAATAAAGAGTTGCTAAAAACAATTCAGAAAAAGTTTTCATTTGAAAGTGAAAATAGTTTTCAGTACTTAATTTTCATTCTCCCTGGGAGAAGGTATTGAAGGTATAACTGCTATGAAATTCATAACTACCTTCACTAAGAGACACAAATGATTCTTTTATCTACTGCATCACTGATGATGTGAACTCTAGTAACTAAAACTGTTTTACAAGTTTTTCTCAGGTCAAGTGTTATATAAACTCTCATTGAGCAATAAACACACTGGATGCTCTGTCCTATAATCTGGTTTAGCTATAATTATCCTCAGTTTCAGCAGTTTATTCCATAAGGAAAACTGTGGAAATAATCAGTAGATTTTAATGTCTTGTAAAACACAACTGCTTTGTAAAGAAGTGTCAGAACATTTTCACCCAAAGGAGTACCTGCTCATTTGAAGTATTGTTGAATTTGTGTGTTAATATACAACAAAACTATAGCTTTTTTCTCTCTTTTTCTTTTCCTTCTTTCTCTCTTTTTCTTTTCCTTGGGTAGTTTGGACTAAATATATAACATGCAACAGCAAGTATTGCAGGAATCAATGACATTTCGAGCTACCTCTATCTAGTGTGAAGATGTCATATGGTGTTTTAATCTGCACATAAAGTGAACCTACTTACGTATTCATTACACTAATCATGATTAGTCAAACTTACTATATACTGCAATGAGCATAGATTAAAATGAGATATATTAAAATTCTGTTTATTCAGGTTTTGGCCCACTGAATCATTACACAGCACCAATGAAGAATCGAAGTAAGTTCTAATTGTCAGACATATTTTCAAAATGACAAAAATCAAGTAATTTGTAAACAGTGTGATACATAAATCATAAACCTATACAAACAAAAAACACTCTTTACAAAACAGGGTTTACAACTGCACATGATTTAGGGTTTTTTTTGGTTTTAAGAGGGTTTCCTTACACAGCTCAGAGAAGAACTCACACCCTTAAACCTGAAGAGCTCTGCTTTTTTGCATAGTTTAACATATCCCATCTTATAGTTGGATATGCAGCTCCATATAGTTATGTATTTTATTGAGATCTTTGATGAATAAAGGGAGGAATAACAGTGAAAGGCTTTTGTAATACAAGAGTCATCCTTGTTTCACTTGCATACATCACATTCTCAGAAAACTTGAATTACAGAGGCAAAAAGAAATGCTCAAAACTCAAAATCCATGAAGCATAAAGTGATCAAGTAATAAAGAACTGTCAAAAAATGATGGAAAATTCCAATTATCTATATTCCTTTATTAAAGCATCTTTTGAATCTAGTGATGCTAACATTGCTTTAGTAGCATCACTTCTAATACATTCAACAAGAATTAAACCAGAAAATTTCATAATATCAAGCCATAACTCATCAACCTTCAGCTGTTTACTAAATGGCTGAGAACTGTGAGATCCAGATAAAGGTGTAGAAAAGACAATTTTGAACTAACTCTGGTATGGATTGTACAGCATTCTTGGTACCTCAAGCATTTTTTACATGACAGTTATTTGACAAGCCATAATCTGTACATTTATATTACTGTGTCAGTGCATCATTAGTGGCAAAAGAATGCAGAGATGACTTTTGTAATGGTTGTGCTAAGAAGTCTTCTCTGGTCTTTGAAAAAAATAGTAAGCATGAAGTTAATCAACACAGTCAATAACTGCAACTCTTTAAAAAACAAAGATCCTGACAAACATCTTCGTCCCCTGAAGCTCTAAGTGTAGTTTCTGTAAATAAGAATGATCAGTGGCAATAACCAACAATTTACTCTCTAGAATTGTTGAAAAATACTATACAGAAATCTGTCATAAACCTCTCATTGATTAAAATGTTATCGAAGAACACATTGAAGGACAATGTGTACCAGTATAGATAGTAGTTAATTGCTTTCTGTTGTAAACTCTAAACACAGCAGGCCAAATTGTGGTCTCAGTTATGTCCCTGTAATGTCAGTGAAGTTTGTATGACTTGCATGTGCATATTGAGAAGAAGATTTAATAAATAGTCAGAGACACTGTAGTTTGATGTATATGAATGAGCTGTCTTATGTACTCGATACAATTTTCAATGTTATTCTACTTAAAAAAAAAAAAAAAAAGAAAAAGAAAAGAAGAGCAAAATCCCCAGAGACATACACTATCTTAACATTTTTTTTCAGAACCATTGCTATGAGGGAACAGTGTATTACATTTTCCACTCTACAAGCAGACTTATTTGAGATTCCAACCCAAAATTTCTGAAGCAAACAAAACACATATACACCTATGGGAAGCAAAAGGGGTGGAGGGAGCCAAAAGAGTAAGACTTTCTTATTCTTTTTCTTTTTCTCTCTGATCCTAGAAGATTTATTTCAACTTTCCATGGGGGGAAAAAAAAAATAAATAGTCAAATTGATTTAGTTTATTGACATTGAATGTGTAAGGAGCTTTACAATTTTAGGAATGATACACCTTTTTACCTCATATTTACAGCTCTTTGCATCATACATAGTTAGAGAATTCTTGGACTGATAGTAATGAAACAGGAATTTTTAAAGATGATATTTCACAAAAAATACACATTCTAATAATTTGTACCATACTAGTGCTGAAGATTCCTTTCCTGTTTACAGATGGAGTAGAGGTAATTTTTCTTCTTAGTAGATAGAACAGTGCTTTGTTTTGGATTCAGTATAGGATTTGGTATGAAAAGAAAGTTGATAATATACTGAGGGTTTTAGTTGTTGCTAAGAAATCAAGGACTTTTTAGCTTCCCATGTCTTGCTAGCATGCAGGCGCACAAGAAGCTGGGAAGAAGCATAGCCAGAGCAACAGACCAAAACTGACCAATGGAATATTTCATATCATAAAATGTCATGCTCAGTACAGAGATAAGGGTGATCTGGGAAGCTGGGGCTCTTCTGGGATTATGATTTTGGGATTTTCTCTCCTCCAGGATTGCTAGCCAGAAACAGGCTTGGTATTGGTCTGCAGGTGGTGAGCAATTGCATTGTGCATCAATCATTTGTATATTCTGCTATAACTATTACTATAATAATAATAATAATAATTTTATTTCAGCTATGAAGCTGGTTTTATCTCAACCTACTGTTGCATGCAGTGATAGATAAATTTTATAAGAGATGAATCCCCTTGCATTCTAGCCAGTCATCAGAGCTTAGAGGGGCTAGGGGTGTCTGGACTTACATCTTAATAGATATGTTGATTTAACTGTTTGTGACTGTAGGTCCAACACCAGATGCACTAACAACCTGTCTGCTGTAGGTCCAGTTGCACTCACAAGAAGCAGTTGGATGCACTAATAGTACTGTTTATTTACACTTGTAACATATACAGATTCTTTAAGATTGATGGTGATAAATGCACTAAACTACAGAATCATTATATAGCTCTAAACCACAAAATTGTAATCACAGTTTGAATATCCAAGGGAAAACCACTTGGTGTAGCCAAGGCCTCAAAGCTTACCAAAAGATGTCTCTTCTGGGGAGGGCAAGCAGAACAAACCTGTTGATCTGTCCCTATGACTTGGTGTCGAATACTCTTGTCCTGCAAAATAGGTCCGAAATACGGATAGTATTTATACCTTGTTCACTACTATTGAGCAAAGTGTGGTGGTGGGACTGTGGTCAAGCCATTGTTCCTGGTGGTCAGCATTTAGCAGTGGCACAAAACATTTATGACTTCCTTGGTAGCTTCTGTAAGAAGCAGAAAACTGCTGTGATATGCGTGAGAATGGGATAAGCAGCCTTCACTGAATTCCCCACTCTTCCTTGGTGCCATGAGAACCCAGACCACTGGATTTTCACCCAGTCTCTCTGTCTGTCCCAGTCACTAGATGTTTATCAGTAGTGTTGAGCTCTGCATTTTCAATTGTTTTGTGCTTTCAACAAACAGCATGGGAAAAGAGCCAAGGAAGAAAAGAGGTGTGAGTCCAACACCTACTAGTCTCCTTACCTTCACACCTCCAATTCCTTCCACCATCCTGTGGGGCAGGGAAGAGTGAGCAAGTGGTTGTGTGGCATTTGGCTGACAGCTGGCTTTAAACTATGACAATCCCCATCAGAGTGATATTTAAGACAGCAATTGTCATATCCTAAATTGCATTTACTGATTGATTATCTACTTTTCTACATGAGGCATGATCTTTCTCAGAATTCTGTGAGAATATGACAACA
Source organism: Actenoides hombroni (assembly GCA_024336885.1). Taxonomy (NCBI): domain Eukaryota; kingdom Metazoa; phylum Chordata; class Aves; order Coraciiformes; family Alcedinidae; genus Actenoides; species Actenoides hombroni. The sequence continues at coordinate 15,288 of WUAM01000191.1, forward strand.
GCTTTCAGTACCTGTCCAGTCTTCCCATCTGGCTACAAAATATGAAGACTACGCAAGGGCATCAGGTGTCCTAAGAAAAGAATAAACAAACAAATAAATAAATAATCTTTGTCATCTTTTTCTTTGACTGCAACATGATACTACTCAATACATTATATGTAGGATGTAAATGAAAGATATTTAAGGTGTAGGAACAAATCTGGGATGAACATACAGTTTAGGAAAGCGGAATTGTTTGCACTGTCTGTGAGACCATGACTGTAGAAATTAAAATTTAAGATATAATGACATGAAATTTACCCTTCATAACCATAGCATCAGTCTCTCTTCCCCTTGGGTCTAGCTCTCAAATTTCCCTCCAGTCTTGTGAGTGTGGGGTTTTCTTTTGTTCTTAGTTTCCTACACATCCAGAAAATAATCCATTTCTGTCCCATTACTGTTAGGATACTTGTCATTGTTGATATTTCTTGTTACTGCTGTAAGCTTAGAATGATTTCCAGAAGAAACCTTCAAGACCTATAGTAGGAGAAAGAGAATAAACACTTTTATTACTACTCATTGTTACCTTGTGAGGTTGTATATGAATGCATGAACATATAAGTGGTATCAGCTGCTGAAATTAAGCTACAAACCAAAAGCTCTGATGAAGCAGCAGAAAATGGAGAAGAGATGGGTTACTGCTGTTACTTGCTGGGTGAAGAAGAAAAATTGACATTTCTTCCAGGCAAATGAAATAAAGCATAACACAAGACTGTAGGGGAATGTTATCAAGCACATATCCATCCCTTATGCACAATGTAAACACACAATCTTTGCTAATATGAATTGTCATACCCATGAATAGTTTAATAGAATTGCAGCAATTCAGATTAGCTGGTTATCTCTCAAAATAACTAGTTCTCTTAAGAACTTCTTAAAAGTCATGGCCATAGTAGCAGTTCCTTCCAGAACTTGTGAACAACACAATACTACCTGGATGAGCAGATGCTTCAACATACAATTAATGAAAGAAAGGAGGGTTCATCATTGTAGAAAATCTTTTATAAATTAGCAGATGCAGAAAAGAAAATTGAAACAAAAGAGTATTAAAACCCACAAAGCTTGGAGTCAGATTTTGGATTTTGAGTTTCATTCTAAAGTTTGAAATACTATAGAAGTTAGAAGACAAAAAAAGTATCAATTTTTGTCATCATTACTTTTTTGTGATAAATGGCCAGTCCTCTGTTCAGAGGTACATTCACAAGTTCAAGAAAAACTAATTACTGGTGTGAATAGTACTGCCTTCACTGTGAAAAACAAACCATGAAACCAACACATAGTAGGCATTTCTGAAGAGGAAAAAAAAAAAAAAAAAAAAGAAAAAAAGAAGGAAAAGAATGTGTCTAACAGTTTTCCATATTGAAAGGCAAGTGATGAAACTATTTCCAAATTCTATTTGTTTTGGAAAAAAAAATAATCTCAAGTTCTGATAGATATTCACCAATATTTTAACACTGAGAATAGGTGATAAAGCCCTACCATTTTAAGTCAGCTTTACAGTTAAGATTCAATTCTCCCAGGCTGCTTGTGCAGAGCAAGCAGAACCAGTAAGCCAGCAAACTGAGAATATTAAAGTATAGCTCAATAAATGATCATCATACTGGGCTCACATTATTTACTGTGGGATGATAACACAAGGTATAGAAAGATGCACTAGTTTCATTACTGTTTGAGCAACACCAAGGTTAATGACATATGGAAATGTTGAAGAACTGTGTTGGTGAAAACTCTGCCTGGAGCTCCTGGGCAGCAGCACATCTACACAGTTCAGCTGCTGCTTAAGCAGTGGGAGCAGAAGAGGCATCTGTACTGCTGATACACAGAAAGCAAACAGACTCTCTATAACTAGCAATGCTTTACCTTGATGTTTAGATAGCTTAAACTGCTAGTTGTTTCAACTACTACTAAAAATAATCTGAAAGGAAAAAAAAAATTCTAGAAAATATAAAAGTAACTTCTGTTATCTAGAGCACAGTTTAAGGAGGGAAAACAAACCCATCACAACACCTATTTGTTGGCAAATTGCTTTTTAACAGCTTTCTGATAGAAACTAGTCATTTGACCCTGCATAGCAGTGTGTTTTCCCCATGAAAATATCAGATATCATAGCATATTTTAACGAATTTGGAGGTAAAGCAGTGTGCATGTGTGTAGGTGGTTGCAAATAACAGTTATTCAAATAATGTACAAAGTAGCATTTGGGCTTTTGGTATTCTGTGTCTTTCTAAATGACACCCATTTAGGAAATTGCACGAGCCATAAGCAGCCTCATTGAAATCACCTGTGACTTGAGATGATGGACTTATCCACGTTCACACTGTTTCTGATACAAAACAAACCACCCCCAGGCACGCAACCTCCCCCTAAAATCTTAACAAAATCCCTTTGTGGCCTAGTAATTTATTGCAAAAACTGTTGTCTACAAATTTTTTCAGCAGTCTTGCTGATACACAGAAGACTGCCACGTATGAATTACAACAAATCTTACAAACACATTTTCTCATCTGAGTAACAACGAAAAGGTGTCTTTACAGTTCCAGTGATGGAAAGGCAAAGATAAATATAAAGCTGGATGGCTGACAGCTAATATTAAAAACAAGGCCAAGCGCTATCCAACAAAACTGGCAGAGTCATTCAACTTAAACTCTTAGATTACTTCTGATCATTCACATGTTTTTACAAGAATATTGGGCTCCCACTCTTTTTATATTTCTTTCTTCCTTTTTGAATGGTAAAGGAAACCTTTACTTGAGTTTTTATGTACATATTTTTTTTCCAACACCGTGGGAAAAAAAAACCAAAACCACAAAAAACTAAAGATATTCATTCGCCTTCTGACAACAGACAGAAGAAAAATCATCCCATTCAGTTTGTCTTGCAGGATAATGACAGTGAGGAGATGTTCAAGAGATCCGTATGAGAGAGGAGGCAGAGACTGATGTTACCTCTATACTCTCAAATACACACTATCAAAACTAAAGTAAGTGAATTACAGTTTATCATCTAAATGAATGTTTGCAATCATATCAGACAGCATCATAACCACACAGAAAAAGGACATCAGTATCTCTTGCAGAATGATAGTTCTTTTTTACAGGCTTTAAAATTCTGGTAAGTGTAAGTTCAATTATCAATCCCTTATAAGAAAAATACCATGTAGATATGATCCAGTGCTGCAACTTCATCTCTATGCTTATGCTGAGCTTCACTGCTACACTTCTAATTGCACCAGCACTGTCTTAATGCCATACTCCACTCTGGTTCAGCAGTCACTGCCTTCAGTTTTATTAACTTAAAGATCTTAGTCTCCTGTTTTTGCAATTTGGCTGAATTTGAACTCTGGATCACAGATTCTTTATTCATTGATATTATTGTTCTGCTGTTATTAAAAACAAAACAAAAGAAAAAAAGTACAAGCTGAGGGTTCAATTACAGGGGGCAGTTGCATTGCCCCAGGAGGTAGAGAAACCTACAAACTGAGTCAGAGTTATAAGATGCCTCCTATTTATCTTCTTCTAGAAAATCACTGATGTATCCCCCTCCTACACCACCCCTATACTTAATTATATACTAAGGCATGTATAATTAATTAATTATACATGCTCTGATACAGCTGCACTGGCTGTAACACTGGGAGGGGAAAAGCTGAGCCTACCACCTGTCCAGGAGAGGAAATAATAGCTCTATTGAGGCTGCTTATGCCTTCCTCTCTGTACTGTTCTTAGATTATTCCCTTAAAAAATGAAAAATAAAAATATAAGAAGTTTTAAAGTAAGTATTCTTTTCCAGGAGTTGTTCTTTATTTTACTGGACTTCAGATTGGACTTTTTGTTTGGAAATCATGTGTAGATGTAAAACTAGTTTGACTATTGGGATATATATTTTCTCTCAAGGGGATGTCTGACAATCTGTTAACACAATGTATAATGTTGAGGGTAGGGGGCAGATCACAGGCCAGATTGTTAGCTGGTATGAAAGAGGTGTTAATGCCATTGACTTTAATAGGACTACGTCAATATCCACCAGCTTAAGATTCTCTGTATCACAGCCCATAGACCACTTGCGGCTTACAAAGCCTTTGTATTCACTCCACAAAGGGACTTTTTAATTGTGGCTATACTTGACAGAATCATAAAAAATGTACTATTATCAGTTTACCCAGTGATTCTCTAGCATTCCTAAGGATTAGCCTCTCTCCTTGGAAGCACACAGAGTTGAGAGAAAACCTTCTCAGCTAAATCCAAGTTGAATTCAGAGGTGACCATTGGAAACTTTCATTAAACTATTTATATTGTGATAACTCATCTTGAACCCATGCTGTCTCAAATTATTAGCAAGGAAATTTAGCTGAGAAGATCCCACCTTTGAGCAAATTAAGACTGATTGATGTTGATTTTTTAAAAGTGACTTTGAATATGTAATATATCACCTTATAATTCTTAGACAAAAAAACCCAACACAGTTCATGCACATTTTGTATTAGTTCTGAGGCTGATGTCTTAGCTGCAAAGAGTTACAGCATGAACAAAACTTTTGGGATTCCTCCTTTACATACCAATTGTTAAGAAAAGTTTATTGAAGCATAGAAAATGTCTAACATGGAGTTATTTCTAGAATGGAAATTTTCACTGCTAATTTATGAGAGAAAGGTGACATTGCTCCTGAGAAATTAGCAGAAAAAAACCCCAAACCCTGTATGTCTTTATGCAACTAGGATTGCAACGTCTCTTCTGGAGTTTGAATGCATGATATGATAGTTTATTTTTCCTAAAGCGTCCAATAATAAGGACTTAGAAGACATAGTACAGAATTCCCAAGTACCCTAAACAAGTTCTTCCTCCCCTTCAGATTATGAGTCTAAATAATAAAAAAAATTAAAAAATACATACTTTGTTTTATAAGTAGTTGTGGGGTTTGGGTTTTTTTTGTAGCAAAAAGCCTCTGTGATTCAAGCTTCATCCTACCCTCACCTCAACCTCAAGTGGTAAAAACCTATTTCTTCTCCAAATAAAAGCTGTATCTGTATATGTGAAGCTTAGAGAACATCTGGGCTGCTGAGAAAATATCAAATATTTTGCAAGTTGGCACATCAAAACTGTTTACATTGGAATAACTTTTCCCCAAGAGGTGGGTGCACTTTGGCAGTGAGTGGAATGATCCCCAGATATCCATTCACTCCCATTGCAGTTGACATACTGAACTAATAAGTACCAAATTCTGTCTCCAGAGCACACACATGTCAAAAGCTGACATCAGTGGGGAACAGATAATCGTCTGAAGGCAAAATGAGTCAATAATGTAGTTGAACTGTCTTGAAGTTACACAGATTTCTTGGATAGTATGGCAAAAATAAGAGAATGGCAAAGCTTTACTATTATTAACAATGGTGCTATCCTAACATAATAACTTTCAAAGTTATTATTCAAACTGCTTCATGCAGTTATATTTTTATCAAAGAGGGTGGGGTTTTTTTATTTTTTGGGTTTTTTTAAAATAGATGTCCAATGTTAACCAAATTGGCTCTATAGACTAGTGTCAATTTTCCTTTCTCTTCTTTTTACCTCTAGGGCTCTGCTGACAGAGATATTCCTACGTTAACAGTGTGGATGTCTAATACATCAGAGAAAAAAAAATAATATTTTGTTTCTCCTTAATGTGTCGATATTGTAAATCATTAATATATGTAGAAGTATTTCTTTCAGAAAATGTCCCCAGTGCTCAAATTCAGAGTGAAAATTTAGCAGAATAATCCTAAATTGTCTTCCTATTCTTTCTTTGTACATGACAGATATTGATATCAATTGAGCCAATTTAAGATGATACACACTGAAATTTTAGTGTTTGTAAAAATACTTGGCTCTTAACAGAAAAAAAATTATAACTATTTAGCTGTAAACTATAATGTTATCATAGATCTTCTTCAAATCTTGCTGCTTAATACAAAACCTTTTTTCTTGTCAGATTCATGTTATATTCTCTTCCTCTTCTACCATCTGCAAACATTAGCTAACTACATCCTTGTGGGTAAGCTCAAGAAGTGTGGGTTAGAAGAGGGGGTGGTGAGATGGGTTGACAATAGCAATATAGGTCAGAGCGTTGTGATCAGTGGCACAGAGTCCAGTTGATGACCTGTAGCTAGCAGAGTTCCCCAGCAGCCAGTACAGGGTCCGGTCTTATTCAACATCTTCATGAATGACCTGAATAAAGGGATAGAGTACACCTTCAGCAAGTTTATTGATGATATGAAACTGGGAGGAGGGGGTGATATACCAGAAAAGCAATCAAGCTGGTGAAGGGCCTGGAGAACAAGCCTTATAAGGAACAGCTGAGGGAACTGGGGCTATTTCATCTGAAGAAAACGAGGATGAGGGGAGACCTTATTGCTCTTTACAACTACCTGACAGGATGCTGTAGAGAGGTATGTGACTGTCTCTTCTCACAAGTAACTAGTGACAGAACAAGAGGGAATGGTCCCAAGGTACACCAGGGGAGGTTTAAACTGAACATTAGGAAGAATTTTTTCACTGAAAGGGTCCTCAGGCATTGGAACAGGCTTCCCAGGGAGGTAGTTGAGTCACCATCCCTTGCTGTGTTTAGAAGTCATATAGATGTGGTGCTTGGGGATATGGCTCAGTGGTGGACTTGGTAGAGTATGCTTAATGGTTGGACATGATGATCTTAAAGGTTTTTTTCAACCTACATAATTCTATGATTCTATGAAATGCTAACCCATATTATTCTTTTACCAAACTAGATTAAAAAAAAAGAAAGTGGAGTTAACTATGATAACTGTAGAACTAAAGTACTAACAGAAAAATTAAATACTGTTTGAAGAAACAGAACATGTAATACAAAAACCCAAATTTCTTAGTGGTATTCCAAGTAATTCTTATGATGCACTGAGTATCTGTAACGGAAAAAATAGTAGTCTGTGGAAGTGGACGTGACTTTAAGGAATTTACAACACATAAAACATTCAAGAAAACCCATAAAATGGCTGGTATTTGAAACCTTTTTCCTCTTATGTGGTAAAAATATTCCTAACCAGGTTCATTTCACAGATGTCTCTGTTTTTTATCATATCTCAGATGATGCAATTCTAGGCACAAATACAGGGACAAATTATTTATACAGCTATAGTTGTGCAATAGTACATATATACTTCTCATCATTCCAGTGTTCTTCACAGATGAAGTTTTTAAGAAACTTTCTAGCGCGGTTCAGAAATCCTCATCTCAGTTTTCCTCTTATGGCAGTTTGGAAATTTGTAATTTACTGAGTAGCTGGATATGTGCAGAAGGACACTATACAGTACACACTGCATTGCAATATGACCCTGTCATTCCTATTATCTTCATCCTTTCAACTACTCAGTTCACTTACTCCTGTACCAAAGCTATATATATTTATTTATTTTCATTTTTTTTTAAGAAAGGCTTTTTTTCCTCTTCTTAATTCTTGCTTGCTTCTTGAGCTAGCACCATTGCTTAAGTGGAATTATTTTACCATAGTCTCCAATTTTTCTCCCTTGTGTGTAAAGTCCCAAGTTTTGTGACTTGCATTATTTCTGTTAATCTTCCTTAACAGCAAGTTTGTATTCTCTGAGGCAAATGAAGTCTTGACTTTGTGTTAACTCCCTGATTAAATGGATGAGGTTTTGCTGTTCATAAATGTTTTCAAGAAGGAGACTTACATGTTATAGGCTCTACTGAACACTCTTTATAGAATTTTTTTATGGCAAATAGTAAGTATATGCCTGGAAGGAAAAGAAGCAATATTCTACTCTGATTTTATTCAGACTCTCCACATATTTAGATGCCTAAAACATCTGATATTTATCTTTCAAGGAAGATCACAAGGTCATACTAGAAGTCAAGATATCCAAATCCAAGTCAGGGAACTAATTATTGGTCCAGCATTATTTATTTTTTATAGCTGAACACCTCAAAACTTTCATTTTTCAGTCCTGCATTTTATTTATTTCTTTTCCCACTCTGTTTAATTCTCAAATAGTTGTTTTCTTACACAAAGATTATTATGGAATTCCTTATGAGAATATGTCCCTGTAAATGATACAGTCTCCATGTCCCTGAAATGGAACTAGTGCTGTGACATCTCTTCCCAGTCCATTGTAATCCTTACATGAATTTTCAGAGGTACTTGTCACAGCAGAAACTCCACATTAATGACCCTTCTTTTACTTATGAATTTTAAGCAAGAATGAACAATATAACTTATTTTAAAATTTGCTCCATTTACATCTGTCAGATTCTGGTCAATGGCAACAGAGGTCTGTAAAGGTATATACAATCAGAAGCGGAACAGCTAAACAGAAAGCACCAAAATGAAAACTCATTCAAATAGATGACTCCTGCTTGTGTCCAACTGGCTAGGTCTTCTCTCTCTATTAATCATTTTGAAGATGAGGTGATAGTGACGATTTGTGAGAGAGCTGAGGTCCTGCATCAAAACTATGAAGAGTGATGGTAAGTCAGTCTAGTATAAATAACTTTCAAACCAAAACATTACTAATATTACTAAAATATTATACTTTATCATTTATGAATCCCCCTTTTTTTTTTTTTTTTTTTTTTAATGGAGACTGATAGCTAAAAAAAAGACAAAAAGTCTTGCTCTTCCAAGATTTCCTGCCTGCTTATACAGATTCTTAGGTTTGGTTAGCTCACAAAACTGGCCCTGAAATAGCCTGAACTCAGTACAGACTGCAGGAGTCAAGGCAGTCATAAGGTTCTGTGTAGCAGAAATTCCACACTTAAGCCATGCTGTCAATTAGACGGATCCCACTGTAATGGTGTGTCTTCTGTCAAATATTTCTGAATAGACCCTTGTTCTGTTTGATACTTTCCTGAGGGAGCTTTATCATGGTTCTGATGTACGGGTAACCTGATAAGCCTTCATTTAGCACTGTTCTATAGCTATTTAACCTTAATACCCATCTAGAGACTACCATCAAAATGGCAGGTTTTTGTGGTGATGGAGTGCTCAGCAGTGGTTAAAGTAGATTACCAAAGTGTTTTTGTTACAACATAGACTCTGCATCCCACAGTCTTGTTAAATCCTTGCTCACAGGAGTTTCATAATCTAAAAGGCTAGCTGTTCATACATGATAAGGTTTCTAAGAGCATAAAAATTTCTAAACAAACCAATTCTGTGAAATGTGTAAAGTTTCAGCATTATTGTCAGACTGTGCTTTAACTGAGCTATCTATTTTTGTCTCTACATATATCTATATAAGAAATTACCTCATTGGAATCATGATTGATAAATCCTAATCATCTATTTTATGGAGAAAATGAAACAAAACAAATCAATGTTTCAGGTTAATATATTTGTTGGTAATGCTGTAAACCAAAAAGACCTTAACATTTAATAGATGTAAGAGTATGTATGGCTAAAAATGCCAGAAGGCTCTTTAGTTGGGTCAGAAAATATTGAGATCAATAATTTAAACTATTGAAAAGTTATTAATCTGTCAGTCAACAGTACAGAATCAAATGTAAAAAGAATTAAGGATGCTCCAGAGGCATCAGACTTTTTTCTTTTCTTTTTCACTCAAAAGTGCGAAGTAGTATTTGAGAAATTAAATTACTAAATAAATCTGTTTTCTTATATATAAATCTGGTTATATATAATATATAATATTATATATATATAAAAATAGGTTTACTCTGTTTATTCTGTGTTGGGAGAGTGAGGCTGTTTGTAAAGGTTTTCGCTGCTTAAGGTACCTTCTGTACTGGCTATTTCATATACAGCTAGGTTATGTCATCCTGACATGACATGTGATGATTAGTACTTTATTCAACACACCATCATTCTAGTAAGCATTTGTTGTAACATCACAATCAAAAATATAATATTCAATCCTTTCCTGAATGTAAAGTAGATGGATCTAGCCACAGTGGGGTCATTGGGGATAAGCAAGGACACAAGACTTTGCCTATGCAAACCTTCACTAATAAAACCTGACTTCTGTTTCTATAGCACATGAAATACAGGTAATATAAAGAACGTTTCAGTTCTACTTCTGTCACTCTACTAAATTAGGCTACTACTACTAAACAATTGCACCATTTTGTGGATCTAAGAAGATCTACTGAGGGAGACAAAAAAGCATGTCAGAATCTAGGAACATTCCATGGAGTCTTTTGAATCTATAATGTTAAAATAAACAAAACACTATATACTTCATATAGTATACACTTTATACTGCATATATAAAAAACTTTTATACATGTACCCACATATATTCTTATATGTATACTAACTATATAAGATATTAATTAGGAATTTAATAATAAATATCATTAATTTATTTCATATTTTTTGAGGACAAAAGGTTATTGGCCTTTTAAATTACAGGTTTGAACCACAATTTTGAACACTTTAAAAATTTTAACTCATACTTTCAGAATAAAAAAAATAAATCAGAAATAGTAAATTGTAGATTGCAATCTAAATCATAACAGGAAAGACCTATTTTCAGTATCCATGATGTAAGTGGTTACTAATATATCCATGCAGCTGGGGGTAAGGATATGAAAACAAGGATTAAATAAACTACATTTCTAAAAGAGTAACTTTGTTGTGATTCATAGTCATAACAGCAATTATTTTCTGATCTCAACAGGCTAAGGAAAGAGGGAGTGCTGTTTATTTATTTTTGGTGGTTGAGGATGGCAGTAAACTGTCTGAAAATTACTATGTCACTTGCACATTTTCATGTACCCTACATGACTTTTTGTGAATAGAGTTAAATCGTAACAATGCCCAATAATGATACTTTTTTTTTGGTGATTTTTATCTGTCGTTAGCATCTCCTCCCATACTCTCTCACTGATCAGGTACTCCATAGCATCTCCACTCTAGTATTTTTGGCAAAAATGATTAAAGCAACTGATGAGTTGACTGAGAGCTCTCTCACCAAGTAGTAACCTTCCATCTAGTGACATCCTGAAACTAGATAAGAATTAAAACAATCTGTTTGGTTTTCTTGTGAAAGAAGTTATAACTATTTTACCTAACATATCAATTGTGGAATCAGCATCAGCCACTGCTAGCACAGACACATTTTACAACAGTACAGGAGCAGATGTAGGCAGTAAACTGGGCCAATTCAGAAAAGAAAAAAAATGTAGGTATTTTTCTTTGAAAATTCTGTCTATTTCTACAAGGAGCAGGGAGGAGGGAAGGGAAAAACACAACTCTCTTCTTTTATGAAATTATTTTCTAGTAGTAAGACTTTAAGGATCACATGGCAAATCATAGTTAACATCTTGTGTGTTTTTCAGAACATGGTCACTGCCTGAAATGATATATGCTAAAAGTTGATGTTTTTTATTTCCCTCAGTACTTCACGTCTCGTGTCTAATAATAAAGTGCATAAAACCCACATGAGTTGGAAGAGAAGTAATCATTTCATAAACAATGATCTTCATAGTCTGTGACTACAGTTTTTTTGACTGTCTACGTTTTTAATGTATCATCAGGAATTGAGAAATACTGTACTCTCTTTTGTTGATTTGGGATATTTCCCCAAATAGATGATATACTTGGTTGTAATAAATAAAGCCATTGTGAATAGAACAAATCCTGGGGGTTTTGTTATTCT
>WUAM01000191.1:36267-53630 GCA_024336885.1 Actenoides hombroni
TTTCTTTCTTTCTTTCTTTCTTTCTTTCTTTCTTTCTTTCTTTCTTTCTTTCTTTCTTTCTTTCTTTTCTTTCTCTCTTTCTCTTTCTTTCTCTCTTTCTCTTTCTTTCTCTCTCTCTCTTTCTTTCTCTCTTTCTCTCTCTCTTTCTTTCTCTCTTTCTCTCACTCCTCTTTCTTTCTCTCTCTCTTTCTTTCTCTCTTTCTCTCTTTCTCTTTTTCTCTTTTTCTCTCTTTTTCTTTCTCTTTTCTCTCTTCCTATGAACAAAAATGGAGGTTTACAGTGTCTAATTGGGAGTGCATCCTCAGCAAGCTAGTATTTTAGGCTCAATATAAAAATAACAGAAGTAAAGAGCATCTCTGTTGAGGACAGTTTACTGCCTGAAATCACTGCCTAGGGGAGCCTGTGTCAAAATACAGGGATAAACAAAAATTGGATAAACTCTCATAAAGAAAACTCTGAAAATTATTTGACATAACTAGAAGTGGGTAAATTATATGTAGTTAACTAGATGATTCAGGACATTTCTGAAAAAAGTGGTTACATAGAGTAAATAAAGATGTCTAGTTTAAAAAAGAAGGAAGAAACCAGTCTTTTAACTCAAACACTTAATGCTGAGAGACTCCGAATTTCTATTTAGGGATTAGGTCTACTGCCTCTCACTGAGAAAACAGGGAAAATTAGCAAACCATTCATCATGGAGTGAGGTGCAAGTAAAAAAATCTTCACTAGCAACACTGTAAAGCTTCAATACTGTTTAGAGCATTTAGTGTTCATTGTGAAATACAGAGACTCATTGACATTTTCACAAGTGTTGTTTTTCTGTTGTTGGTTTGTTGGTTTTTGGGGTTTTTTTAACTCTACAGTCTCCACAAAATAAGAAGCTTCCTTAAATCCTTAAAATATCTGAAGTGGTACCTTGCATAACAATTCAGTCAGTTTTAAGTAAATAGGAAATTGATGTGTTAGTGTGTTGATAAGACCACTTGGGACAGAAATGTCAGTGTCTAACACTATGTGTTAGATTTCTTTTAAAATCATTTAAATTATTTTTAACACATAATAATTAACAGATTTATTTATACATTCTCAGAAGACTTCTTCTATACTCGGGGATTAAGAATTGCAAATGAACAGGGAAATGAAAGCATAAAGTTCAAACAGTCACAATTCTTTGAGTCGTATTTGTTATATGAGCACAGACTGTCACCCTCTGTGTTGTTTGCCCAAGAAAGAAAAGAATGTGTGCAAGGAGGTGCTTGATGAGGAGAATAGATTTCTGTTACAGCACTCCTCACTTGGCATTGCTGTAAATTGCAGGATCTGGAGAGCTGCTCCTACTCACTGCAAGGTTTGCAGCTGTGAACACAGACAATACAGAGTAAAGAAGTTTTATGCTGTGGTTTGGGAGCTTTTTATTCCTTCTCTTACATTCTGTGTTCTGGCAGTGTAGATAAGCCCTCATTAGAGATTAGGGTACCATTTACCTAGGCATTTTACATACTCAAAGGAAATATATTCCTTTTACCAAAGAGTTAATTTAAACATTGACAACCTTTAAGCTGCATTTGTTCATGCCTCAACCAGACTTGCAAATATATACTTTATTCACAACAGATACAACTGGGAAGCTATTTTTCTTGTATATATTTGGGATATATATGGCTACTCATTGTGCACCTATTTATTATTTTCAGTTACCTATATTTATCACTATTATTTAAAAAGGTATTTGATCCTACTATTATGATTTTTTTGAAGTTTGTCACATCATTTAATTTCTGTGCCAATCCTTTTTTCTGTAGAAGTCTTCCCTTTTCTCAACATTCATAACACAACTAAACTACTTAATTTTATTCAACCATTCTTTTGTCATTCACTTCCAGACCTTAGTTACTTATGTCACATAGCCAGTCAACTAACTTCTCCCCTTTCTATTCCCAACTGAAGGCACACTTACTATTTTTAAAGTACAGGAAGCAGGAAAAAATAATGGATAAGAAATTATACATATTAACACTGGCAACACTTTCAGAATTAGTTCTACCTGTATGAATCTTTACTGAATCTGTCAATAGAATAGCAGACCATTGATTATCTAGACCACATGACTGTATGTATTGTTTTAACCCTCAAAATTACAAGGCTTTCAGCTTTTCAATGTATGGCCAAAAATATATTATTAAAAGAAGTTTTCAAAATCTGATACCTGTCCCTCATTACTTATTTTACATTTTCTTGTATAAACTACGAACACTCAGTAGTGAACTTCACTTTTCCATTTTTTATACTAGTAGGGAGCTGTTATACAATGATTCTCACCTGGTTTCATCCTCACACTCCAAATTCATGACCGGACTTTAAAAACAAGCCTTAAAAATATAATTAAAATTTCACCTCAGATTTGATTTTAAGCAGGAAATAAGTTTTGAGTATGATTTATCTGTTGGTTCCATCTTAAACTCATTAGAGGTGATTAATATTTCATTTACTATTGATTGTGTCATTCTGCAATATACTTCGGTTGGCTCCATCAGATATACCATCTTTCTGGCTTTTTGATGAATATTCCCGTATTATTTGATCTTTCCCCAGGGGATAAATCTTCCTGATGACATGTGGAACTGCATAGCCACAGTATTCTAAAAGGTACCAAATTGGTTTTAACAATATCTTTTCACAAGTTTTTGAATGCCACCATTTACATCTACTTCTGCCTGAAATAATTGTGTGTTATTTAACAGTCTCTTGAGCCCAGAAATGGAAATATTGGTTTACTGCTAAGAAATGACAGTTTTTCAAGCCTCTTCAGGATTTGAACATTTTTTTCTTTCTTTCCTTTAAATCTTTTCTAAGGTGATATATTTTTCAGCCTTTTCTGTTATGCTATATTCCAATTTTATTTTTTCACCACCCTTGCTTTCATGCTTTCTACTAGCTTTTAAATTTATGCCTAAATATTTTTAATGGAAGATTGGTCATGATACATAATTTCTTTCGGAATAATTTTTTTTTCAGGAAATACAAAGTGCTGAAAGCTTTTCATATAATTTTTTTTCCATCTTTTTATTAGAATTGTTATTAATAACTTTACACCTACTTTAGCATCCAAGCAGAGTGCAGGCCTCATTCCTGTAAGTTGATATATACACACATTTTAAGGTGTACCTCCCTAAAGGGCTTACAAAAAAAATCAGTGACTGTAGTGCAGATATTCTTGTAGCTTGTGTTTTACTAAAAATTAATTTATATATTTTGCTAGGGCTTTTTTCCCCCATGAATGTCCAAAATTAGGTTCAATTTCAATAATTACATATTTAAGTAAAATTTTACTTCAGATTGGTATATTTGCTATTGCCATCTGCTTATTCCTCTCTGAATATTTCTTTTTTCCTATATTTTTTTAAGTTCCTAAAATTGAAAAGATGTTTAAAAAGTTGTAACTGAAAAAAGTACCAATGATATCTTACAATAATATTTATTTTATTATAATCTCTAAAGGAAAAAAAGATAAATAAAAGCAAAGATCAAATATATGAACCTTTTAAAAATATGCCCTCTTAGATTCTGAAAAACAAAAAAAAATTCCATTTTTGCTTATTTACTTTTCTTTTTCAGTTTTTCATCTAACTCTTGGTTTTATTCCCCTCATTCTCAATATAAATAGCATTTTCATTGTCTCTTCTCATTGTTACTCATATTTAATCACAGTCTAATTATGAACAATCACCAGTCCATTTTGAGTCATGATATATCATGGTGAAATATCATGAGTAAAATACTATACCTGTAGGTATTTATTATTGGCTTCAGTGGAATAAATTTTCATCCTGTGTCAGAATAACCTGTAGTTTTACAATCCGGCTACTTTGATAAATAGTGTGATGTTGTGATGAAGACAACAAAGTGTTGTTTAAAAAAAACTAATTTCTTGAAAGTAGACGAAGATGAAGTTCTCTTAATGTTGAACCCAGCTCTGAAGTACAAAGTACAAGTTGTGTAATCCATATATAAAAAATGACCTTGTTTCTGGGTGATAACACTTGAATGGATGGTAGATTAATACAGGGACAATTTACA
The DNA here is from genome assembly GCA_024336885.1 of Actenoides hombroni. NCBI lineage: Eukaryota > Metazoa > Chordata > Aves > Coraciiformes > Alcedinidae > Actenoides > Actenoides hombroni. The sequence continues at coordinate 40,345 of WUAM01000191.1, forward strand.
CCTGACAATTGTTGAAGTTATTTGGGATCCTGAAAATTCATGCAGAGAACTTCCAAAAGCAATTACAGCTCCTACAGAATTAGGCCTCTGAGTTGCAATCATAATGAAGGTCTACATCAAAAGTCTTCCTCACTCATAACAAGCTCTTTCTGAGTTAGGAGTGAAGGCATCTGAAATACTGACTAGTATGCTAATATACTTTGTGCCTTCATGGGCATTCTTATTCTTTCAAGAGATTCAGAAGAAATTCAATAATAGTGTAAAACAAGAATAACTCATGTGTTTACTTTTTAAATTTTTAACTTTAAAAGTATTTCAAATTTCAAAATATCTTTTGTGGGTAAAGTTCTTGATTAATAAATTAAATTCAACTATTTTTTGTCAAACCAAACTTGTTATGGATGCTAGATATTATCTTTTAATATGAACATAGCAATTCAACTTTGAAAAATTACCATTATAAGGTCAAAGAAGACATCTTTTATTTTCCTCTCCACCTCTAGGTTTGTGCTGGAATTATTCATTTTAATTTTAAGTTGCTTCTTAGCATTTCCCTTACTACTCAGTAGATAAAATCTGGCCTCATTCACAGATAGTAAGTAAAGACTGCATGAGACTGTTTCATTCAAATCAATTTTCTCCCATTACCTTCGACATGTTCACTATCAATACATTGTACAGAGGGAGCTGAAGAAATGTGCTACATACAGGAGGCTCAGTATCTCCAGGATTCCTTTCCCCTCATGTATTATTAGAACTCCTGAAAAGTTAAAAGACCAGAACTACAAAGCCCAAACTGCAATCACATTTATGTATTTAATACCTTGCTATCTACCATTGTCACATCACTCTGAAGCCCATTATCTAATCAAATACTCAGAAAACATATTATGTTCCTTTCATTATCTTTCTCCTTAAGAAGAATTTGGAGATATGAGAAACATTTGGCTGCAAACATCATATTCAGTGCACGTCCTAAGTTCAGCAGCACAGAAAGAACACATCTTTCTGATGATCTCTCTGTTGCTCTCTCTACCTGGGTGTCATCAAATCCACTCCAAGGCCAAATGTTGGCCCTATTCTTCAAAGTCTTGAAAGGACTGGGCCATGACTCCTTCATACATGCTGATTACTTTGACCCATTGTGGCAGCTGTAGTCTTTTAGTAACTGTGACAGATGGAGAATAGGGTTTGGATCCAGGCAACTGCCTTTGTCTGTTTTCCAGACAGGGAATTCCTTTTCATCAAAAATTAGAGTAAGTTCTGGACCATAGCACCTTATGAGTGAAAGCGAAGACTCATCTCTTTTCATTTGTATTCATGCAGTCACCTCTGACTGACCCAAAAATATTCCCTTGGAGAGTAAGTCAAGGGAAAAACCTGATAGGTTCAGAGGGGGTAAGCAGAGAGGAGTGGATAATTTCAACCCTCTAATGGCTTTGTTTTATAAAAGACTGTTACTGCTGATACTCTGTTCTGATGGATTTAAAATAAAAGCAGAGATTAGATAAAATACCTTAGATAGACTGCTTATGCTTCCATTTCATTTTCATACCAAAGATATTCCTGCAGCAAAACACATTCCACAGGGAAATTAGTTCAAGAAGAAAAGCATGCTGTGTCCATTAGCTATTTCCCAGTTTCATCCTTTCATTCCTTCTCAACCCATCAAGTTCCAGATCCACAGTGTTTCTTTGCTCCACTTAGCTCCATTTTTTATCACAAAAGATATACAAGTTTTTGCCCATTCTCACTTATAACTCTATTCCATGTATCTCATTGTACTCTTTCTAAAAGATACTAATCTAAGCAACAGTGATAACAACTTCCCCCATTTATCCTACTTAAAGTAGTACGAGATTTTGTTATATTTACCTTTCTCTCTGTGTTGTTTCATGTCAGTTCATCACTGTAAATATGGTTTAAACATGTCTATGTTTCTGCAGCTTGTAAATTTTGGCAGTCTTCAGGAAAATCTTGAACTCCTCATGTCTTTTCTCAATAGAACTAGTCACAAATAATATAGGGCTTCATCAGCTTTCTTTTGTCCCTGATCAGTTTCAATAACTTTATGAGTATGTCAAAAGTTAAAGGAATTTCCAAGTTCAATATATCAACCATGTGTGAGCATAACAGACCCTTGCAGGGAGGGACAGAGAAGGGTTCTGTGTCTTTCTTGCATGTGTATCAAGTCCTCTTATCTTAATACTCAAGAGAGTTTTTCCCAAACCGTATGACTGTTCAGTTATTCACAGAATATAAATGACTTCTTCCTTAGTGAGAATTGCAATTTAAGCAGACAGTATGCTGCCTTAGTTTTCATTTGCTTTCACTTAATTTTTTTAAATGACATAATCTATCATCAAAAATATATTTATATTTGTTATATCATCAGCTGCCAGGTTTGCTTCATACTCTTTTGTGATGAGGTACCCATCTCATCTTAATTAACTCCACCTGGCTTGCAACTCTCCCTTTCAACAATATGCATCAATGCCACTATACAGGCACAGCAGGAGAAAGCCACAAATCTAGTGAAATTAAATCACTCACCATAGAAACATCTTGAACAATAGCATGAGAACATGGAGCCAACCAATCATGTTCTGTCTCAGAGAAGAAGGGGGGGGGGGGGGAAAGAAAGTTGCAACAAAGATAAGTGTATGGCAGCAGCAGCAGCAAGTAAAACATAAAAGGAAAAGAGATATAAGATTAAAAAAATACTTTATCCTCTAGCAAATAATTTCATAATTATCCCTACCCTTGTCTCTTTTCCCTCTCAAATAGTTGCAAAAAGTCACCACTATTTTGAAGAGAAAAAAAAATTAAGTGACTCACCTTTTGCAAATGTTATATACTTAGAGAATGATCCAAGCATATGTCAAACACCACTAAAGGCCTACACCACCCATAAGAGGGCTCAGCATGTCAGGGTCAAGTCTCTACTCTTACTGTAACTGGAATCAATATCAAATTTTGTATTGCTTTCAGTCATTCAAGAGTGAGAAAAAGCAAACACAAATTATAATTTTTTTTTTTGTTTCAAGGAGAGGTAGATGTCTTATCCTTCTAAGACAAGAATGATACAATGAGCTGCATAATCAATATATTTATGGAAAAGCAATACAGAGAAGACTATGCAGGTATTGTATTATTTCTAAAAAGCTTATCATAAATCTAAATGTGGAACAAGAGAAACACTTTTCAAAACACACGAACAAACCTGATGTTTTTTCTTTGAAAGAAGTGTATAAACTTTCAAGTTCCAAATTTGAAGCTACAATAAAGCTGTTTAACATACACAGACAGAAATAAAAAGAATTAAAAGTTTTTGGCCATCAAGACATAGGAACGGACAGATTCTGCCAGGCTTTCTCACTGTAACTAGCACATACCTGTTTCAATAATCCTGCTGATATCACCAGGATAATGTCAGAGCCAGAAATTGGTCAATACAAGTAGGTTGGCAGAATTTATCTTTAAATTATCATCTCCTCTACATTTAATATCTGTAGGCCAGTACTGTCCCATGCCAAAGGTTTGAAGTGCTCATTTGTAAAATTCTGCTTTTTTAACTTCTCAAATCAGTAAATACTGTGAACAGTAATTTTACAGCATGTATTCCTAATTGCAAAATAATAATCTTTTAGAAGGTGTCCACTAATAAGAGAAATGTTACTTTATCTCTTTGTAGTCTTCATGACAGCAGAATCCTGAAAAGGAAAAGGATGACAGATTTCACAACATTTGTGCAAATAATTTATAACTAATAATTTATTCAAATTTGTTTTAATATTCTTGTGTTACATGATATATCCTGATATTTTATAAAAATAGTCTTGATTTTGCAATGACCTTTTATCCCTTGCAGGGAAATCACAAATTTCTGTCATGAATACTCACAGCTATAAATACACAATTAGCCAAATACTCATATCTGTGACTTAGAAACTGATGGATAGTGAATCTTTCAGCCAATAAATTTTGACTTTTCAATATTTATGAAAAACAGATACAGTGAGTAAATAGCTGATGCAAAGACTACTTAAAAAATAAAAAAGGAAAACATCTCATCCAAAATTCTAACTAGAGCTCTCAGAATCAGAGTACTATAGCATCACACATGGAAAATTAGTATATTCCTGGACTGAATATATACATGGATGTTAGTTTGACATCAAGTTTATTTATAAGAGAGTTTTTATCAGGAAGTTTAATAGAATTTGTAAGTTAATGTAGAGCAAATTGCATGAGCAGTCACCCCCTAGCTAATACTCCTGTAATGATGGTAAGGTTTTTTCCAACAAGATGTATATTAAATCTGGTTTTAATATCTGTTACGATTTCTTGTTGTTTATTGCCTAAGGCCTATCTCTTCTATACAGTTTCTTTTTCCTCAATGTCCTTTTGCTAACGTCAAATCATTTAAGAAAGCACTGAAACACATGTAATGTACCTACATGAATAAATTGAATGTTTAATGGTTCAATGCCCTGACCTTTCAGATTACAATACAGGACAATGAGCACACTTTGTTAAATGTGGAGGCTAGTGAGTGTGCATATTCTGAGCAAAGTACTTCAGCAAGAGAGAGGCAAAGTCAAGTTAGAACAAATATTCCAGTCCCAGAAGGCCTGTTACTAAAATCAAATTATAGCCTTGGACTATCATAACTTACTCCTCAGAAAAGTCATACTGTTCAAGAATATATCATGCACTTGGATAAACAAATTACAAAGAATCAAATGTTAAGCAGTGAAGTGTCAATCAGGCAAAGTGGGTTTCTCAGATGCATACACATGCAGCCTGCACACTAGATTACATGCACCCCTGGAGTCCTGTAATGCATTGCATCAATTCATATGTGCCTTAAAGCCAAACCTAGCCAGTAAGTTAGTTACCAAGAACCACTAATGCTGCCAGATCCCTGTATCTATTCCCCTTTCTTTTTCCCAGTAACTACCTGACCATGCTAGAAACTTCACTTCTTAGCAGGACAGAGTATTATTTATGAATGTACCAAATCTGCCTTCAGAAGCAGCTTGCTAATTCATAGACCCCTAAGAAAAAAAAAAAAAAAAAAAAAAAAAAATATATATAAGGAAGAAATAACTTAGATTGGACTTGTCCAGTAGGAGTGGCAGACAGGTATAGTTCCATGAAAAGAAGTTATTTTACTTGAAGACCTATAAATGCTGTTCTATAAATCATACTGTATCTCTTCTGTATAATGCAAAGTTGTTATTTTCATGTAATACAATCACAGTATGGTGCAATACATCTATCTTTTATCTATTTGATAGAACAGTCCCTTGTGCTTTTCTATGTTCTACAAATTAGTATGCTTTCTGACAAACAAAGAGGGTTAAGGTGCCTGTTTTCCTGAACATGAAGAAAATGTCCATCAGACAGTACTTCCATGTGATAATTCTACTCGATAAGGCAATTAGATGTTATTGTATTTGTTACATCTTTGTAATTTTTTCCTATTTAAAAGTGGAAATAAGTAACAGCATGGAATCTCCTTATGCTCTACTACAATAAAAGTTAGGTAATTGTTTAAAAATACAGTAATAGATGTGTTACAGAAGGAAAGGAAGGTTTAGATCGAGAACAAAATACTCTGTTATATAGAAGCCTGCAAGGGTTCAAAAATGCAACTTTGTTAAATAGATCCAAACCTTCTGCTAGAGGGAGAAAAGAGGACTCTCATTCAATGCAAAACAGTCTATATTCTAGAATTCTCAACTGAATTATAATGTGTGCCACTTTAATACACAGTTTAATTAATTACCCTATTAAGTCTTCTATATAAATATTTTGGCATTTGAAAGTCCCCAAGAATAAAAATGTCCAAAACTCTCTCAGTTCCTCTTAAAAAAAGCTCCTCTAGACAACAAAAGGAGGATGTACTGGGTAATGACAAAGTTACTGTTATTAATTCATGTTGTTGATTGAAGAGGGAAGCAAGTGAATACTCAAGATTACTAACTTTCTCAAAATAGTTAATGCTATTAGCCCAATTGCAAATGCTTGATTTTTATGTTGGTGGCCATTGCAGACTTATTCCTGTGATTTACATAGAAAGGGTAATGTAAATCTGTAATGTGAAAAATGATTGGTTTTACCAAACAACACTGTAGAATCTTGGTATCTTCCATCATAGGAGTCTGTAATACTTGTATATTGTCTTCCATCCTATCACACAAGGGCAAATGACAGCAAAAACTACAGAGATAATCTGGTGTTCATATGTGAGCTATAAATTCTCTTCTGATACTTTGAATATTAACATGTTTATTAACCATATGGCAGATGTATTTCTGCCCTTCCTTATATGTCAGTAGGGTGACATAGGTTATAAATCAGAACAATATTTAGCCCAGTGCTCTATGTGTTCTCAGGAAAAAGAAAAAACTGATGCACCAGAGCATGTAATGAATACAATTCACTAGCACATGGATATTTCTGTGTAGATATTTCTTCATGAACACTTTCTTCCCCCTTGGCTTTTTGGCTGAATCAAAACAGTGATGACAATTTTATGATTCACTCAGCTTGCTTACTCACCATTCCCTGGCCTTACTCATGCTTTCTGTCTTTAGTCTATATACTTTTTGTTGTATAGTATATTTGTCCATGTGACAACCATTCTACCACTTTCACTCTGGAAACAAGTTATTGGTCAATGGTGAGCATGAACAAATATGCATGAGCAAGAAAATTAATGAACATGGGGAAATAGCACAGACATTATGCATAAAAATATTTCCAATTGGTTTTTATTTCTAACCATGGCATCAATTACTCTGAGAGCTATATGTATTTTCTGCAGTAGTCATAGAATCATAGAATCATCTAGTCTGGAAAAGACCTTCAAGATCATCAAGTCAGATCTGTAATGTCTGGTCAGTGTCATACACATTGCCACTTCTCTCCAGGCCTCTTCCACTTTCCAGAGAAACACACTCAGAGCTGTGACACCATCAAACCAGTCACCTTCCAAAGCAGGCTAGAAAGGTGTAGGAAAGTATCATTATTACTTGCATTGGTTATTCTATTTCTTCTCCTTTTTTCTGTATGTTATTCCCTGTTACTCTGAGCAGCAGGTCCCTGTCAAGGTGGAAGGTTTGCAAGGCATGATCTTGTGACCCTGTCAGAGTCAACAGGATGACTTTGTATGGCCTCATTTAACTTCTCTCTAAGTTGTATTGCAGGGAAATGGTTTTCAAACTAATAAATGTAGTTTTTCCTCACTCAGAGATGCAAACCCTGGGCAGCAGATGACATAGATGGATATAGGAAACAACATATCATATTGGGTTGCTACCCTTTACTAGGTACTAAGGTGCATTCTCTTCTGACCTTCAGAAACATCTGAAGGTAAAATCTCTGTACCTGTCCAAACCATGCAGAAGAGAGCAGGAGGACAGACAGCAGTGGTCATGCTTGCTGAAGCCAGCTGGAAAGGCATGAAAATTTTCTGTGGATCTCACCTAAAACTTAGAAGCTATGCAGATGTCCTCTTTATCCAGGAGTAGAAGAATATTTTGTTTCAGAGGAAGTTGTGATCCATGGAATCAAGTCATGGAGACCTCCTCCTATTCCTAATTCTGTTTGCAATGTAAATGAAACTGATACTTCTAATGCAGTATCAGCTTTCACTTGAGACACGTATCAGCTTTCCAACAGTAGACTTTTGTGTATTTGCAATTCCAGCTAGACAGTATCAACTGGATAAAAAAATGTCCATTCCAACAGCACAGAATCCCTCAAAATAAGCTCATGATTAAGACTTTTAAAAGTATTATTTATTTGCTGCTGGTAACGCTTTTGAAAATGTGAAATAAATATATTTTTCAAGAAAACATGATGTGTTAAATTATTGCAAAAATTTATAGTCCTATTGCCCACCTTATCCTTTCCACGCTCCTTCCCCACTTGTGCTGGGCAGATAGCAGACCTTGCCAAAGTCTAAAGAAGGAATCAGTTGAAGAGAAAGGAAATGAGAGAAGGATGGTACTGATGAAGATTTGACATTTTGAGAAAATAACTGTGAATTTTTCACTTTCTGCAAAATTTGTACATTTACAAGATCTTTCCAGGTGCATAACACAACTAGTTTCAAACTGTGGGAACTGATTTCTTGGTGTTAAAATCTTTCCAAGAGAACATGACCAGCATGGATAGTAGCCAAGGGAAATAGCAATAGTCTGAAGTGGCAGTTTACACTCCTGACAGAAATTTGATTTAAACAACTTCAGATAGGTGTCTAACAGTTGATGGTCCCTGACAGACATCAGATGTCTCTAAACGTATATGAAACTTGGGCAACTCTGAATTGATAAGAGTAGGGAGAAACCTGTTACTTCATTAAGTGTTCCTGATGTATAGGTCAACAGTACCTCTTATGGAAGGACTACTCACTGACAGGATGCATCCTCTACTGAACACTTCTCCTAGAGGTCCATATACATAGCGTCTTACAAGACACATAGGTAAGTAGACAAAAAGTGTTGCTCCAAGAGCTTTGCACTGGAACACAGGAAGTCCACTCCAGAATGAGATAGCCCCGGCAATATGGATGTCTAGTCTCTGTAGAACAGATGTATGCCTGTGATTGGCAACTTGCCTCAACAGTAGCGATCTTAGAAGAAGAATCAACCAATCAACCAGTAAAACTTCTTACAAATTAAGACAATGAAAACGTAACAATGTAAGACATATTAAAGTTTCTAAGTTAATGTAAAAATAATAAAAAAAACCCAACAAACCAGGCTAATCATCAGAGGGTGATCAAGTGAGTTATCTTTAACTGATTATTTTAGACCTTTTTTTTCCATACTAGATAAGGCAGGAAGACTTCAATTCAGATCCTTCAGGCACAGAGAATATATTTTTCAACTTGAGTAAAATAGCGTAAGTATATATGTAATATAAATTTAAAATAATCAAATAAATAAATAAATGTATCGGTACAAATTTAAATGAGTAATTACCATGCATCATTTGAATGCCTGATACAAGGATTTCTAGTTTCCTGTCTCAGAAATTATAATAGTGCAGCACTAGCTAGAAAATCAAGCACAAGTTTGGTTTCTTGCAGATATTACAAACTTTTCAGGTATTTCTCTGCTCATGTGTCACTTCAGCTATTTTCAGGGCTCATAACTATATAGCTGCCTCTAATATCTGGCAATATGCCCTGCACATTGTAAGAACATCTTAGATAATGCACAGAATAGTATTGTGTGCAGCTTCTGGATTTGAAACACTTCATCTTATAAGAGCATGTATACAATTAATGTGTGATATTTGAGATGCATATAAATCTATGTATTCCACTTGGATGGTAGTTGATAGATCTGAATCCACAAAGTTTTTTCTGAAAACATTTTCTATGTAGCATTTTCAATTACTTGTTTTTTTCCTTGTGTATTTTTTAGAATTATTTACATTTTTTTTTTAAATAGCTCCTAATAAGTAACATATATATTTCAGGGGATTATTACTTCTTTAGATTTTGCATTCAGATTCTGACTTTTTAACTTGCTATGAACAATGTTATTCATCAGAACTCTTTCTGATTATTCAACTCAGCAGTTCAAATGCAATGGAGAATTCCCATATTAAATAAGCTTACATAACATTTATCAAATAAAATCATTGGTTTCACAGAAAAGGTATAAGGAAAAGTTAATTAAATGAGAGAAGGAGGGAAAAAAAAAGATTGAAAACTTGTTAAAAATAAGTGAAGGAATTTGTTCTCATCCAGATGGGCAGGTATAAATTTCAGAATAGGTTTAACTATCTCAAATATCGATTAACATATAAGGTATAAAATATTCTGAAATAGGGATGAGAAATATGAAAGGAATTCAAATAAATGTAGACCTACACTGGTTTTTATCAGTAAAGATGTCACATATTCTAGTTTACAGAACAAGAGTGATTGCTGTCATGTGTCCTAACCAACTATCTTTTTAGTCCAAGTATACTCCTAGAATTTACCCTAAGAATAAGGATTTTATAAGAAATGCAATGTTCAGTGTCATTTAATCACTCCCATAAGATGTTTAACACCTAATAAATATGTCAAAAGGTATTTTTATTTTCCTGGCACTTGCTAGCCTTCCAGTTTAGCAATAACAATATACCAACAAAAGCAGAGGTTGGTGAGAAAATCTGGAGTTCCAACACTGTTAAGAAAGGTGACTATACTCTTACAATAAGGAACTACTTCATGTAACAAATGTAAAGAAATAAAAATAAAAATTAGTGCAACTGTTAAGTAATGTTTTATGTTAAAGTTCTTAAACTTGTATTAAGATTTTAGATAATTGTTATTTAAAATACCATGTGACTATTAAAAACATACTTAAGTGGAGGTTTAACCGTTATATGATTGATCTTTATATTTTTTTCAGATAGTGCTTAAACCTCAGTGTGCTTTTCATAATTCATAATATTTTGTTATGTAGGACCATATTACAGAAATTCTTATTCTGCAACCAATAAAAAAATCCATCTGTTCTGAAGTCTTCCCTCTGAGTGGTGTCAAATGCTGAGAGGACACTTTAAAAAACATAACATATCCAATAATACATTTTTTTTTTTAACCTGCCTTTTGCTTTCCTTTCTCCCCCACCACACACATTGAAGAAAAAAATGTGATCAAATGTAGTCTCTGGGACCTAGTGTGTCAATCCAATTGCCAGAAAACAGCAATTCAATTCTTTAAAATAATGGCAATGATGATGACAGAAATAATGACTGCAACAACAATATTAATAAAGATGATGGCAGCTAATGTATGTCAAGTACTAATTTAAAAAACATAGTTATGTGCTTTTAAAATTCAGTTTACAAAAAAAATATATGGGAGAAATCAGACTTCTCCTTCCTCATTTACAGCCAAGTATTTTTATCTTCTGTATGCCTATAAAGTACCTGACTGATCGTTTCCAACACTGTATTTATAATCCATCAGCCAGTTAACCATAAACTATAATTCCTGCAGCATTTACTGTCCCCTAATCTTTCACAGCTTCATTCCAGTCATGTCTGCTGTCTCCTGTGGTGTAGGTAACCACGACGTATGGCATCAGGAAGCATCAGCCCAATTAGCATTGGAGATCACCAATGGCACAACATTATCTGGAAATCCCTTTTGGCCAGTAGCCTACATCTCTGCAGTCACTGTTTTACCCAAGCCACTGCTGAGACAAAGCAGCTGAGCCTGGGAAATGTGTGAAACAAGCAGCTAACCTTTCAGAGTGCAACTCAGACATCTGGGTGGGCACGGGATAGGGCAGGAATAAAATAGATTGTTAGAATACATTAGGTAATGGGCACACTTGTCACTTTTCACAAACTACGTATCTCAGGACTACTTCATTATCACTGGTAAATATCCACATGTTAAGAGAAAATAGAAAACAGAAAATATTTTTTCACCACAATAATTCCTTTATTAGAAGATAAATAATTTCACACTTTGTATCGTGATTTCTCCCATTGCAATATTCTCACCAATTACGCCCATACTAGTATTAAAAACAGAACAAAACCAAACCTGAAATGGTTACGGAAATATTTTTTAATAAGTCACTTTTCAATCTGTGTCTAATAAAAAAGATGTGGCTGTTTTCTAAATGAACTATGCATACTCCTACATGCAAGTAGTTATTTATTTTATGCAGAACACATGGAAATAGAAAAATACCGTGGGCCTAGCCACACATAAGACAGTCAAATAAACAGTGTTTCTGTTGTAACACTAGTTATTCTTTCCTCCAAAGCTCTGCTTTCTTGAAGCCCATGTTCTTATATCCCAGAGATAAAGTTGGAAATCCTAGTCTGGAAGACTTCACAATTCCCATCAGCTGCAGCAGAGCCAGAACCAATCTTGGTTCTGTCATGTGGGATCAGGCATTCTACTAGTTTAAAGAGCATACAGATGACTGTTGCTCACATACTGGATATGACCCAAAGCTCATTAAAGTAAAAAAAGATTAGTGTTACTGGCCTTAATGGGCTTTGGATCAGACATGACAGCAGACACCATTTGAAATATTTCTACTTCTGTAAAGGATCAACATATAGATTTCATTGTTCCATCACTAATTTAATTTGAAACATCTCAAATGTATTATTGCTTTGTCTAAAAAGAAAAAAACAAACATATTTAGGAAGACACATTAAAACCAGCACTTATATAATTGTCTGTCCTCTTTTTCAACATTTTCTGTAAAGCAAATAGAGTGACCAGTGTCAACAAGCAACATTTTAAAATCTATTTCTTACCAAGTGAGAGTGGTTTCTGCCACCCCTGGGGACACTATTTGTGTCTAGCAAGAACATTTCAGTCTGACAGCTCCTGATTTTCATCAGTGAGGGGAAAAAGGCAGAACTAATGGATGTGAATGAGCTTAAAAGCTAGTGAACTTATCAATCATAGAAAACAACTGCATTTTGGGAAGCAAATAGAAGTACTTTGGCAAACAGAAAAAAAGTCAATAGGCATTTTTTCAGACACTGATAACTATGATCAGTTTTTGGTCAGACTATTTTGGTCTCATAGTACTCTTGTCAGCATTGATTATTACATAAAATTCTTCATGCGCTGCATGAAATACATCATAAACAGTACACTACAAGCAGGTCAAATCCAGTGATCCTGGTTTAGTTTTTAACTATAATAAAATCTTTTTTCATTCAATAGGAGGTTTTTTTCAATAAAAACTGAATAAAATGGAATAAAACCTTAGGATCTGAACCAAAGAATCCAATTATATCTACACAGTTTTTGCACAGTTAGTCTATTATTTTTCAGCTAGATGAGGGTTCATGAATGTGTTTGAAGGCTTGCATATTTTACATCATAAGGAATCTGATACCATATTGTTTTAAGTAAGCAATACTTTGACTGCTCTTTCCATAGGTTTTACATGAATGAAGTAAACAGGGAATTCTGATCTACTAGCGTAATAGTTATTATCCAAGTTGTTTATTTTTTATTTGGCACCTTATCTTATCTTACTCAGGCATTATATACAAATATTAAAAGAGGTTAATGTTGTGATGTCATGGAGAATGATTTCCCTGATTATGCATAAGACATTGAGAACTTTCTCAAACCAGACTTCAGACAAAACATTTAAAGACTAAAAAAAAAAAAAAAAAAAAAAAAAAAAGATTTAAACCTAAAAACTTAAAAAAAAAAATTAAAAAAAAGTAAAACTTTTAAACCTACAATTAGCTTCATTTTCAAAAAAAAAAATTTT
>WUAM01000191.1:65553-99399 GCA_024336885.1 Actenoides hombroni
ACCACCCTGGGCAGCTGATCCCGGTGCCCAGCAGGATCCTCGGGAGACAGTAGGTGTAGAAGGAGAAACGGGAACGCAGTGATGATGACTTCTCTCCAAGCTGATCCCAGTGCCCAGCAGGATCCTCTGGAGGCAGCAGGGGTAGAAGGAGAAAGCAGGCGACGCAGTAGGAACGACCTCTCTCCCCCACGAAGGCAGCTTCGCTCTCCCCCGAAACAGGAGTAAAAAAACGAGAGCTAGGGGCTCCACCCAACCCCCCATTCATTCAAACCCCTCCCCTGTGGCCAGGTCCTCTGCCTTTCCCAAGTACCCTCAAGTACAGCAGTTTATCACCTAGTAACAAGTATGAAAAAAATTCCCCAGGAAAACAAAAGAACTCCCAAAACCCCAACACTAAAGCAGCGTAGTTTTATTCTACAGCAAATAACAGGGCTTTTCAAGAATGAAAATAAAAAAAAAAAGGTTCATGCCGTCTTTGTTTGATAACATCTTGCGTTATATTTCCATGGCAAGGCTGGAAACGAATAGTAACATAATACTGACGGAACTCTTTTGACAGGGATACAAAACTCTATGGTCATTATTTCTAAATACTGTCTTAGAATCATTTCATAGAATCTCTTAGGTTGGAAAAGATCCACTGGTGGATCAGAGAATAGCTTTATTAAACTTGCAGAAGGTATAGATCTAAGAGGGACTGCAAATATATTTACGGGCTGTATTTGATCTCAGAAGGATCTTGATAAAGTGGAGGAATGACAGACTAAAAAGGAAAAAAAAAAAAGGTGAAACTCAGTATAGACAAGTACACTTTGTGAGGACATTACAATTTTGAATGTACTATGGGGAACATCTCATTAGTAAGTGGTTTTGTAGAAAAAAAAGCCAATTACAAACAGTATGAGCAAGAACAAAGGAATAAATAATATTGTTGCTTGAAGACCATATTATGTGGGAGGAACATGTGGGAAAGCATTTACTAAATATAAATAAATTTACTTCAATATGTTGTGTATGCCTCAAGAGAGATTAATTTTGGGCAGATTAGAGGAGAATGATCAGAGGTTCAGAAAAGAAAATCTCTCAGAAGATTGAAGTAGAAGTATGGTTTAACATTAAAAAAAAGGAAAACTAGAGAAGTGTATGAATCTCAGTTTAGAAATGCAAAATACTGTGGAAAGAAGAAAGCAAACAATAAGTTGTCTATTTCATATTAGATAGGTCAAGTAATAATTGAAATAATTAAATTAATTAAGAGACTGGATTTGAGTCCAGAAAAAAATACCTTTAGGGATAGTAAAGCACTAAGGCAAATTGCCTATGGAGGTTGCACTATATCCCTAATTGGAGCTCTTTAACAGTGAGTTGTAAAAAGTCTGTCTTGGATGACACAGTATAGCTGATCCTACCCTAGGTCAGGGAATGGACTAAAGAATACATCAAGCCTTTCCAACACTGTATTCCTATGAGTCTAAAAGACCTGCTTGTTCTTAGGGTAATTTTAGTTTTACGCTTCTGGTCTACTTCACAGAACCAATAGATAGTTTAACACATCAATCTGACATTGTCTGACAGTGAAATATACACTTACACAATTAAAAACACTTGTATGTTAATATAGTAAATTTCTTCATGAACAACATATGATATTATTTGTGTACTGTATGTTGTCTCTCTAAAATCTATGAAACCTTCTTGTTCAAAGCTCCTCTAAAAACTTTTTTTATGTGTGTTTTATCTAATTATCTAATAAATTAATACAACAAGGGAGCTCATTAAATTCAGAGCAAGGAAGAAGGAAAAGGTGTTGCTTGAACTTAATTAGCAAGATACAAAGATACCAATTAACACCTATAGCTCAAGAAAAGGAAAAACTTTTTCATGTGCCATACTAAAAAAATACATTCACAGCTGGTTACACATATTTAAGTGGCATGCAACTAAATTGGTGCTAGTGTTGATATTAAGTAAAAAGGATTATGTAAAGGCAAAAACAATTTCCCCAGGGTAGCAACCAAGATTCCTTTTTATTGGTATGAACACCATTTCTTTAGCTATTCTGATTAATGTCAGAGTAATTAGGAAAAAATTGTGCTACAGAAATGTCTAAGAATGATATAATCTTTTTATTTTCTACCAGATGTACCACTCTTAACATGTGCCAATAGTAATTTAAATATACAGTTTGTAATTAACACCTCTGACAATCTAGAAAGCATTTTCTTTTTAAGATAATAAACTGACTGCTAAGAATAAGATTCTTCTTAAATATAGATCCTTCTTCTTTTACTCTTGTTTTGAATGATGTTATCAGATCTGAAGGTCACAGAATTTTAACCAACACCATGAACTATCTAGCTCTCAGCAGTTTCAAAATGAGCATGAAGAATGGCCATAACCTATAAAAGAAATGATGCTTATTTTTCACTGCTTTCCAATCTGTTAGAGATTATTCTTTCTAAAATTAAGAGACTTAAGTGTCTCCAAGTTACAGTGCAGACTAAACTAAGAAAACATTAGGTTGTACAAGAAACTGCAAATGCATAGCCAACAAGAAATACTGTCTTCAGGGTGCATATGAAATGTGATATTTATATAGAGCCTGTATGGAGGCCTGCAGGAATTTTATTATATCCATAAAGGATTTAGAACAAACACATCCCTGAAGGAATCAACACTTTTTCTGAGGACTGCAAAAGACATTCTTTTCCTGTTAAATAGTATTTGCTTATGGAAGAAGCAGGGCAATCTGTATTGTTTCTGTTGAAATGGAATCCAAAACCCCCCAAACTTAAAATCCATGGAGTGTAAGAATGAGTGCACAATAAGAATCAAGACTACCTGAACTATTCACTCTCTCATTTATTCAGGAACCAGAAGTTTAGTGTCCTTCTGCATTCAAGAGCTGTCTGAATAAAGAGCAAGAGAAGAAACCATGTTCCAAAGTGAGTATCTAAGCACTGGGATACACAAAGTACAGAGACTAAGACAGCACATTTACTTGCTCACTTGTGGACTCACAAGTTAATTTCTTAATATGCTGAAGGGTTTCTTTGGAATGTTTCTTTTCAGTGCAAATACACTTGATCTCAATACACACTTGAGCATGCTGCTGGTTTTCTCTAAGCAAGTTGCCTCCTGGTGGAACGAAATTTGAAGATGTCCAACAGGGAGCCACCTGTAGATCCTCTGCAAGGTCCTCCAGCAGTTAGGACTCTATATATGTGCAATTTGCCTAGAACCCACAGGCAACTTCATTGCCTGTGAAAACATAATGTAGATGTGCAGTCCTAGAACCACAAAGAACCATCCAAAATTAAGTTGTGGTTTTTCCTTCTTTGTGCAGCATTAGTCCAAGATGTAGAAGCATCTGACACCAAGCTGGCTCTGATATATTCAGAAATAGTCAGTTCTGGGTAGTACTAGACAGTAGACTTTTATGACTATGGCTCCAAAATTAGTTTTTAACTACTGTGGCTCCAAAATTAGTTTTTAACTACTAATTTAACGTGTCGCATCTTTCTACTTGGCCAAATCCAAACACTACCTCATCAAACATTTCTAATCATGCAGTCTTAAACTTGGCTAAGCATCCATCTCCAGTTAAGCCCAAGTATAGGATACGTATGTCTGCTGTAGGCATTTGATGATATTTATGATGCTGTGCAATATCCTGCT
This sequence comes from Actenoides hombroni, assembly GCA_024336885.1. NCBI lineage: Eukaryota > Metazoa > Chordata > Aves > Coraciiformes > Alcedinidae > Actenoides > Actenoides hombroni. Next base: position 69,232 of record WUAM01000191.1, read on the forward strand.
GGCACTCGAATTGCTGCTTCAGAAGATCATGAGTATCATGTTACATTGGCCTGCTCTTCCAAACCAGGCCACCTAAGCTGATATCAGTTGTGATATTGCAAGCATCTTAATCTGTTCTGAAGTGTTCTTCCTGACTTTCTTAGAGAAAGATGAGAAGACACATTGGGTAATCTTTCAGCCTTAGGTCATGGTAGAAAGTTTCATCAATGACTCTTGAATTTTCAAAATCAACTAAGTTAATTGCAGATCAGATGTTCTTCCAAAATCACAAAAGACAGGGTATTTCTTTGTTGGGAGGGTGGTGATGTCACTTTCCAGCTGATGTAATAGTTGAAAGACCAACCATTGGTAAATATATTTTTTATATATATATATCTAATGACCTCTCCAAGCAGGCATTTTTAATGGCAATTACTTCAGAGGTCTCAGCAATTCTTAAGATATTTCAATAAAAAGTCTGAAAAGAATAGAAGCATGAATTCCTAATCTGACCTAATGTCTTTGAATGTTATTCAGTGTCTTCATTCTGAATAACAAAGGCAGATTTCCAGAATTAGTTCTATTTATAAGCAAAGAAATAAATCTATAGAAGTCCCAAATCAAATTTAGGACATTTTCATCACAACAGGATTCTCTACCCATTATCACCCTTTTTTCTGTTCATTATAAGAAAACAAAATCCCCTACAATCTACTTTCCTAGGCAGACTGTAGCACAGTGACTTTCTTATTCTCTGTCTTCTACCAACTTTTCCAAGCTTTTTTCTCTTTTTTTTATATGAACAGTTGACTTAAAATTGATCTCAACAATGGCACTTTTAATGGCTAATGCATGCTTTTTTACAGACAAGAACACGAAGTTTAGAAAGCTGCAGGTGATTTGACCATTCCCTTTGTAGTATAGGCAATTCATGTTGTGAGTTTTGCATTCATGCCTATCCTCAGAGTGAAGGGTTTTTTTGTTCGTTAAATAGTAGTTTTAAGTTTTCTTCTCCCAAGTGGATCAAGGTGCTCTATTGATCTATCAATCTACTTAAGCAATTACAAATCATCTGATAGCTTACTAAAAATGACTTTTTTGTGTGATTTTTCTGGCAACTGTGTTTAGTGATTCATAACTACAAATATAAATAATGTAAGAGGTTTTAGAAGCTCTATGCTGTGGGCATGATTTTTATCTTTTTATGTGGATTAAGAAATCTGCATACTTTTCCAAATAGTATGAGAAGAATGAAAAGGCATATTTCCACCTTCATAGAAACACAAACGCTATGTGTATTTTCACAATGTGTATTCCTTATATCCCTCCAATCACTGTATTTAATGTAGCATTAATTTCAATAAATTTCAGATATCAAATGGTTCTTGTTCTCATTCATTATTAAGGGCAGACAGGAATTTTGGTTCCCCATATCTGTCTGTCTTTAATTTTACTGTACTGTCACTTTTTTTAAAATTAAAATGATGGTTGGTTTTTTTTTTTCCTTGAATCATATCCTTAATTACAAAGAAAAATTTTAAAGTATCTTTAAGAATCTGCTACAGATAAAGAATATTCTGTCACAGGATCTGAAAGTATTGCATAGTTAACAAAAAAAACCCCAACAAACAACTAATTACACTGACTTCTTTCTTCGGGCAGGAATTTCAGACGTCTTGCTTGTCTTAGCCAAATATAAGAACAGGCCTTCTCGGAGTTACTACAAACTTTGTCAACATTTTATCCAATTGATTGACTTTTTGTCTGGTTTCTCTTCTCAGGTCTACGCATTCCTTTCTCTGGTTTAGAGGAGGGTTTTTTTTTCCTGTGTATAAAGCTATTTTCAGTGCTGAAACAACAGGCTTCACTATATACCGTTTTCTTATTCCTCAGACATTAAATGAGACATAGGCAAACAGGGAAAGACTGTATCCCAAAAGAATATTTCAACTAAATAAATTATTGGCAAACATTATTTCACTAAGAGACAAGGAAGACTTAATAAAATATAAATTACTCTGGCTACCAGTGCCAAGTACCTTAAGTAGTTGTCAGGAATTATTTCTTCTAGACATACTTAAGTGGAAAATTGAAGAATTTTCCACCACTCATAGTCTAGACAATATTTTCTTTTACAAAGATGTTGCCTTGACTTGAGAAAAGACCCCAGACTCAGGTCAAGTCCTGACATTAGTCAAAATTCCAATTCTAGTACTGGAACTAGTTTTATTTTGAATGTACGTTTATGTCCATAAGCAGATTTGTTTTTAATTTAATAGCCTCATAGGATTGCTGCTAATCAAAGGATGATTAAGCTATTCTGCTATTTATAGTCATTTAAAGTCAGTTCAAAAAGAACAAAATTGTACACTCAAAGAACTTTCTAAGAAATGGTTGTTACAAACTTCAAAATGTATAACCAAAACAGGGGTATAAGCAATACATTCTGATCAACATTACATAAACAACACACGGATATTTACTAAAATTAATAATAATAATAATGTGGCATACTTCTACTGTCTCTTGAAGTAACCTAAACCAATTGTTAAAAATAATTATTAATTTAAAAAAAAAATACAATAAAGGATTTTTTTTTTCTCCTCTTCTCCTTCCTCCTTAATCAGAAATATGTGAATGCAGTATTATTACCACCTAACTTCGTGAAACTAAACTTTGGAAAATAATTTGGCCCTTGTAATAGAGTCTGGCATAGTATTTATGCTTCTTTATTTCAGTGTACATATCTAAGACCACACTTTCTCCTTTGATCTTTCAGAGCTTATTTAACTGGTTACATGGCCTAAAATATATCACATCTCTCCTGAATTTCTTTAAAGCATTAAAAGAAAAATGCATATATTTTAGTAAAAAATCCAAATGCTTGCCTCTTACCAGCAAACAGAAAGCCAGTGGCTTCTTCTCACTAGCTGCATTCACTCTTTAATTTTCCAGATGCCTTGTTTCCTTAGAACATGCTCAGATAAGAATTTGTAGCAAGAACCCACACCACACTGTAGATTCTCAAAATTTCCTATCCTTATCATAATAAGCTGCTTACATCCAGCCAATAATAATTCTAGTGCACATTTATAATATTATCTGCCCTTGAGTTTCTGTTGGTTGAACTCATGGTTTGCAAGTATACAGATGTTCATCCCTGCTGTACCACAGTGATGCCTCTTAGCTTTAAGGAAACTGCTGAACAGACTATGAGGACACGGTTGTCTTGTGAGTGACTTTGAGTTCTTTTTCTAATTTTCCCATTCTTACTGTTTATAAATCACAGATGTTCAGATAAATCACATTTCTTTCCTATTGCATCCTTTTTTTGGAAGGGGGTTATAGTTATTATATATTTTTTAAATATTTTAAATAGACAAGGTAAAATGTACCACAAGAATTCTTCTCATCAGCTATCTTCTGACTGAGGTAATATGACAAAGGCTTCTTTTCCTTGAACCTTATCAGACAGACAGAAAAAGTCATTTTAAAAGAATGTAAGCTCTTCTTCAAATATTGAAATTTTTTAAATGATAGCTTGGGAAGCTTGCAAACACTGGTCCGATACAATTAAATTGCCTGACTGATCTTCCAACTAAACATAAGTCTCAACTCTATTTTTATGTCATTGTCATTGAAATGAAGCCAAAAATGGCTAGTGGTAACTTATCTGCTCAAAATAAATTGTTTAAAATGTAGAGCAAGCGAGAATATCTTTTCTTAATGTGACAGTGTTCTTAATTTTATAATGTTGCTTGACACACTGTACCCTGACCAAGAACTGAAAACTGACTTTTAACATATTGGACAATATCTATACGAAATATTACAGAAAGCTCTTGTGTGGTCTAGTACTATATAAAGCTCAGTGGGTATAATCTCTGTATTAACAAGATTGCAGTGAAGAAATTAATTGTTACTAAATTTAAAAAAGACTTCCTGATACTCAATTTTCCTGTTTGGATGAATGAACTCTGTATGATCTTATGTATGAATAATCTCTGTAACTACAGAATTGAAAAACATTAAAAATAAATGTCAAATTTACATATACAAATGTTGCCTTTACATGAACTTAAAATGGAGAACTTTTTCTCTTATTCATTTATGGCTGAAACTTTTATGGATATTTGGAAAGGGCAAAAGTGTGAATTTTTGAACTGTAAACCAAGGAGATGAGGAGGAAATCAGGAAGTAAAAGAATGAGTTCTATTATGGTCTTATTACTTGGATTTAGTAATTCTATAAATTCCTTAAGAGCTCTAAACAGCAGGAAGGACAATGGATGTTACTATTTCTAGTGGCTTAGCATCAATGTAGGAGCGTGGGGTATACAAGAAATTCTGAGTCTTCAATATTGCTGCCATAGTATTCCTAAAATTGCATGATGTTTTCAAAATTGGTGAAAGGCTTATTGATTCAAACCACATCACCACCATTGTATATTGCTTCTGTTACTTATTATATATGCCTCATACATTTCTTACTCAAGGGCAAATGCAACATCCACACTTGAGAAGGAATAACCTTTTGCAATATTACAGACTGGGATGGACAGACTAAGGAGCAGCTCCAGGGAAAGACACTGTTGGTCTTGCCAGTGTGCAAAGCCAGACATAAGCCAGTAGTGAGACTTGTCATGTAGTCTGAAGGCAGTGACAGACCACACCTAGAGTACTGTGTCCATCCAGTTTTGGAAGTAGAAGACAAACTTCAGTGAGCTCAGCAGAGGCCACCAAGTTTGGGACTGAAGTGAATGGTAGCCCAATAAGGAGAGACTGAGAGCATGGCCTGTCCAGCTTGGGGCAGAAATGACTTTGGGAGCATCTCATAGCTAGTCTATGGGAGAGTCATTGGGAGAAGGAGTCAAAACTCTCCACAGACATATATACATGATGAGAGAGAAAATTAGCATAAGTTGAAACAACATACATTTCTATTGGATATAAGGAGAAATGCAGATAGTAAAGCAGTGGGAAAAGGTTGCTTAGAGTAGGATCCATCTTTTTATACAACTTTTTAAGACCCAACTGGAAAATACCTTGTGAAACCTAGTCTGATACCATAGTTGACCCTGATTTGAGTAGGAGGTAGACTACAGACTTTCTGAAGTCCTTTGAATCATTTGATACAAATTATTTCATAATCATACTAGCTACTGCACACAGGATTTAATTCTGTGAAATGTAGGCCTATATTTTTGTATGTCAAACACTGAGAAACTGGAATACAGGGTATGTCAGATAACTTAAAGATAGATAAATGAAAGAAAGTAGACTCTTTTAGAGTGGAAGACAGCATGGTGCAAATATCTTGGAATGTGTTTGTGAAAAAAAACCCCTCCAAATTTCAAAATTTCTTTGTGCAATAGAGAATGTTACAAGCAATTAACTGGTGAGAGACACCTTAAATCCACATTCACTTATAATATGAAAACCTGTTTTAAATAAATAAATAAATATATTCAAGGAAATATATAGTGTAGGTCACTAAACCAACTTGCACAGTTGTCACAGTCTGATTCTTTTAGAGAACAAAGTGCAGAATTCATGGGATACTTTTATGAAAGTCCTTTTTACTCTTTCTCCTATGAGAAATGCAAAGTCAGTCAAGGCTGGTTTTTTAAATTTTGAAATATATTCACTAGAACTTCATAGTTCTGGGCAGTGACAGCTGTTACATAGATTTGAAGTAGTAAAGAAGTCTGCTGTACTACTGTATGGATTCATTAGTGTTGCTTAACAGACATCAAAGAAATGTTTATCATGTTTATCATGTGCATATTAAATAATTATTTTAAGGTTTGCATTTATTTTCTGCAATGTATTATAACTTTCTTTCCATTCATCCAGATAATCCATGCTATTCCTGTTTTTATTTTTTATTAGATAAGGTCATTTATTGCTGCAGGATTATCATTCTTAACAGAAAGCTTAAACAATATCAAATGAAATTTATCAGTTCCTTATCTGGTAACTTGTGGACTTTCCTGTCCAGAGATTAAATCTGTTAAGGGTCAAAATCAAAAAGGTGGCGACTTGAAGTCAGCAACCATTATTCAAAACAAGTTTTCCTGGTCTTGAATTATTAAATCATTTTCCCCTAGATTTAGTCATCATGGTACTATGCTCCAACAACACTTTGGTTTCTAAAGACTTCAGAATAATTTGTTTTCTCTAAACCAATTTGTCTCTTGTCAAAGTGAGATTGCAGTTTTACAACCAGCTGGGGAATAAGTGATCCCATTCCATAAATAACAGAGTCATCTGCATAATATGTACTAAGATGTCCCTGTAGACTTTAGAGATATTATATATGAATAGAAAGATATAGACTTAGTTAAGAGATTGATGCAAGAGAGACTTCAGTATGTCTATTATTTTCTAACACAAATGTTTTTTATATGATCATACAGACAAATCTGTATAAGTAGTTTGAGTAGCTGGATTATTGCAGGTGTAAAGATAGAAAAGTAAAATAAATAAATAAATAAAATGGATATTTAAGTAATGGAAAAGCCTTCTTCTTGGAATCAAAATGTCCAAAGTTAGGAATAGGAAAACATTTTGTTATGGTAAGAGGCATCATAGCTATAGGTCTATTTCAAATTTACTAAAAAAAACCCCATAATACACATATATGTTTACTGTCTGATTCTGATTGCATTTGAAAATATAATACCTTTTCATTCATATGAAATACATTAAAGAATATTAAACAATATCCCCCGCAGAGTCACTAGATTATCTGAATTAGTCAACAAGTTAAAAGAATGGATGGAAAAGAAAATTGAGCTTACTCTAGTAATGAGGGTAAAGTAGAAGAAGATAGAAGGTATTTTTCTAACATCTTCATCAGGTGTCAGGAAACATGTCTCCTATTTTCTGGATATATGCAAAAAGAGATTTCTGCTTTTCTCTTTCTGTCCTTGTAGGTTTCAGAGCAGTTTAATATATACGTTTTCAAGTTTCTCAAACCTGTCATGATGATGCTTCACTCTTGTCAAATCTGTCAGAAAGGTAGCTGGGAAGAAATCAGAAGCACTAACACTAGGTTCCTTCCCTAAACGCAGTGGGACAGAGTGATCTATAATTGCCAAAACACAGAGCTAAGAGAGTGAGTGCTAGAAAAAGAAAGTTTATTCCCTTTCAATGCTATCCTTTCAGGAGCTCTACAGGAGCAGAGAGAAGAGTGAATAGTTTACATAAAGATGGAATGTGCTGATTTAAGTACTATATGGTCTCCGTAAGATTTACCTGTTGACAGATATCATCTAATGAGCTAAATTAAGGTTTTCCATCTGTTTATGAGTGAAAATTATCTGTGGATAGAGAGAAACACATGAAGTTGTAATAGATTTAAAAACCCAATCTTGTGAAAATTTTGAAGGCAAAAGGCTTCAAAAATTACTGAGTTTTGGATCAGGTGGAAAATCAATATGGCCTCATCCTTTTTACAAATAGCCTCATTACTTCTAAAAAATGAACTGGGAGTAAGTTCACCCAGATCTAATGAAAAGCATTAGATTGTCAAACAGACAACAAACTTCAGAAGAAGGGAGTAATAAATAATAAATAAATCCAGCAAACCACAAAGTGGCAAACTTAATGGTGAAGGTGAGAAATGGCATAACCTTGTAATTGTCAAGCAGTTGTCAAGAGTGTCATAAGGTTATACGTGTTTGTATAGCTGTCAAACACCACTAAGTCCTATTATTCTTACATGTAGCTCTTCCATAAAAAATAAATTAAAAAATCCATATTTTCTCCTTTAGCTTTTTAAAAGGAGTATGGGATCTATGATTCTGTTGCTTTGTTGTTAAACTACATCAGACATAGTTGGGGAGAGGGTGGAGGAGAATAGAGGAGTATGACACATGATGTAGCAGCATCAGTTAGAAACCTCAAATTACATCCACTGAAGTTAATAAGGTTCTCCAAATGTATCAGTGAGTTTAGATGACAAATCAACTGTTGCAATATCCTTAAAGATAGGCTAGATTAATCATTCTGAAATCATGTAAAATCCTCTCTTACACATGCCTGAAAGAAACAGAACAAGGAATAAGCACAATTTTTAAGCAAAGAAATGTAAAATAGATTATTTTAACAAGCCATTTAAATAATAATTAAATAAGAACAACCTGAAATAATTTTTAAAAGACTCTAAAAGAGAACTTTAAAAGCACTCAGAAAATGTTTGTCAGAAAAAGGGAAATAGTTTGGAGAAGAGAATATACTGTAGTAATTTTTAAATACATTGAGTTTTTCTCTCCTCCCAAAGAAGGAAAAAGCAGCTGAACACTGACCCTAGTAGGTTTGGGGTATTTTAGTTTTCATTTCAATCTTAACTAGAGCCAGAATACATCTGGATTTCCTCAGACATGTCCTCCCTTTTCTACTGAGAAATTTCCTCTGTCTGGGAGCTGGAGAAGTTTGTGCCCCCAGCTGGGGTGTCCAAAATTTCCAGACATGTTCACTATGCACGTACAGATTAGTTTTGCAGCATAGGCATGGCGCATCTGCTGCTTCTGGGAAACATCAGTACACTGTGCATATGTGATACAGTTGGTGTGCACACTCGGAGCAAGCCTAGTGTGCTCCAAACATACTGTATTTATGGGTGCTCCAAACACATTGTATTTATGGTGCACCCTGTGACAAGCACACAAGTTTCTACTCAGGATTTCCAAGACACAAATAGTTTTGAATCATTTGTGGATTTTTCTCCTGCTTCCTTAGAAAAGCCAAATTTACCATAAGTATGAATGGCACTGAAAAAAAAGCTGAAGGAAGAAATCACAGAAGTTGAAGAGATAAGATCACAATAACCTTAATGAATGCAAACTGCAGGAACAAGGATCAGAGCTCACTGTGATTTATGGAACTGTCTCTAACCAAAGCTGAAGTTAGAGTAGAAGTCTTTAGTGTCTATGGTATCACGATGCTGCTAATAAGAACAGTCAGCATAAATGGATGAATGAGATTTTGTTTTACTGGGATTTCTGACCTTCAGAGAAGCAATATGTGTTTCTGAAGAGCAGCTGTTACATCTGCCTTAAGGCACTGGGTACATCCTGGTTCCCGAGAGTGAGTTACATGTGATGATAGACAGTTGTGCTGAAGATCTAAAGAGATGATGCCACTTTTCTTTAGTTGACCAAGATATTTCCCTTATAAAAATATGTCTCTGAACAACCTGATCTAGTTAAAGATGTCTCTGCTTTGTTTGGGGGTTTGGACTAGATAACTTTTAAAAGTCCCTTCCAACACAAAACATTCTATGATTTAAAAAATACAAGATAAAATGATCACCTTATGTTTTCAGGTAAATAGTGCTTGAACTGAATTAGGTGCAGTTACATAAAAAGAATTAAGACATAGATCTGGCCCTCAAATTTATATGAACAAAATTAATTGGCCCAAGTCAGCCTTTATATGTATTGTGAAGGAACTCAAAAACTGAATGGGAACACAAAGATACCAGTACTTCAGAGACAATTCTTCATCAGAAATTGCATAAATTTGTATTGGGCATATGCCAGTTCCTGAGGCCCATTTATATCCATTTAAAGTCTTTGGTTAAAGTGATAAAGTGGACGAGTCATATGTTTCTGATAACATTGTGCCTGCAGGATGTTAGTGATAAGTGGAAGAATTGTCATTAACATAATATGACAATGCCAAATTAATTCTAATTATCCTGATCATTGAGCATTTAAATGAAAATTAAGACATTAAAAGTAACTAATTACTGAAAAGGCTACTTCTGAGAACAAGATATGAAAGGTTTTTAAAAAAGACAGTGCACAACGATGGGCCTGAACCACCTTACATCTTGTAAGTTTGTTTATTTCTGATGAACCTGCTTGAAAAAACAGTATGATTTTGTTTTGCAAAAAGTTTGAAAAATGTAAATGAATGTGCAAAGAAAAGATTAAAGTAATGCATAGTAGAAATTCACTAATAATAAACTATGAAAAGAACACTTCATTCAAAACATTAAGCCCTCACTGTTCAGTAAAATCTTACAAGGAAAATATATATAAAAAAATAATATGATGAAAAATATTTTAAAACAGTTGATTTTTCAATTATCCACAGAAATTAAAATACAAATTATTGAAGTGAATTACTGTATTATTTTTATGTCAGCATCTGGTAATGTTACCTTTTTTTTATTTCTAATGTCTATTTCTCCTAAAAGTAGAAGCTATCTATAAAATCAATCTTCCTCTAACAAAAAACCAAACAAAATCAAAAAAACAAAACAAAAAAAAAAAAAAAAAAGAAAGAAAAAAAGAAAAAAAAGAAAAAAAAAGAGAAAGAAAAAGGAAAAAAGGAAACCTTGAGAATTGCTTTTCCTTTTGTACTAGTAAAAACTTTAAATTAAATGTATTATTTAGTGTTGGGAAGAAGTTCTAGTGTGAGTATACTGCATATTCTCTTTCTGCACTGACAGACAATAAGCATGACCTTCAAAATCAAATGCACCTGATCTGCAGCAGCCAGCCTATTAGGCTGTGTCTGGGCCTCGTTTTCAGTCCTGGCTATTTCACATTGCAGCCTGATTAAATAATGTACTGCCAAGAACAGGCTAGCAAGAATGAGTGTCACAAGGGTTGCTGCAGTGGTTGAAGGAATTGCATTCAGTTAGATATGTTGACTTTCCACTCACACTTCATACAGTTTGCAGAATTGGAAAGGAGTTATAAAATCACAGCTTAATTTTGAAGTGTTTTCTTTATGGTGGGTTTTTTTGATTTTTTTTTTTTTTTTTTCTCCCAAAGAGTTTGCTGCTGGAACCTGAGCTCTGTCTGCATCAGGTGCCTCAGCCAGGATACAGAACACTCCTCACCTTCCCATGTTGAATATACAGTTCTAGTGTCTGAGAAGTCAGGAGGTACTTGCTGAAAAAGTTAAGATACAAGCTGTGTTAGTGCAACTTCATTGAAATGTTTCTGTCCTCTTTTAAGTGTCACAATACAGTTCAGAGGAAATGCTTTTTGCTCTGATTCTCTCAATCAACTTACTGGAAAGACCCGAGGCTTAGAATACTCTCTGAGGGAAAGAGGTCCAGTAAGAGATTTAGATGATCACTGTTGTATGACATCGTGTTGTAGCTCCTGAACCTATAAAAAACCTATCTAGAATTAAGCATCTAAATTTCCTCAGTAAGCAAGAGGTAAAGCCATGCACCTCTGAAGAGCAGTCAAAAAGCTCTTCTCTGAGCACAGATACCAACAAGAAGAAACATGAAGCAAAAGACCAGAGGGAAGCTGCATTCTCTCCAAGCTGAGCAACCTGAACCGTCACTACAGGCATGAATTTCTTTCCACTCTAAATGTAAGACCAGGGTTCATGGACATCCACAATCACTTTTTTTTTTTTTCCCTATGAAAAATATATTCATGAGTGGATTTCCTATGAAAAATATATTCATGAGTGGATGAGGACAACTTTTCCATTTTACTAACCACCTTGTCATAGCTATCAACCATAACTAGTTTAGTAAGCTTCCCCTCTCTCCTAGGGATTTAGTTACTCATGTACCAAGGCACTAGGACCAGCTCTGATCTGGACCAGTTGTACAAACTGTGCCCATGGTGCTCAGAAAGGATATACAAAAATGAGAAAAGCTAGAAGTAGAGATGAGATTCCTTAGGTGAGAACATCAATAGTCCAAGGTTTCAGAATGGAAGATATCATCATGGAAAGGGGTGAAACCTAACAGGCAAAGCCAGGGAAGGTCAGGGTGATGAGATCCTAGCCAGGAGATGTTGATGCCATCAATGAAGCTGTAGCGGGAGGTCCGAGGTGGCTCTCTGGCACTGTGGATCCTGTCAGGGAGCCATAGGGCTGATGCAGTTTGAATTCCTCATCCATTTGGGTGGTGAGCACAGAAGTGCTTAGCCTAATGTTTAATAATTCCTGGCTATCTTCTGTGGGTGCTAGCCAGTGAATAACTATTTTATATATTTTAGTTGTGTATATCCTACTTGCAAAGCCACTTTAGTGTCTGCCTAAAGACACCAAAACATACCAATCAAAAGTAGACATAACACAGAAGGTCATCAAGAATCATAGGTTAATTTTTCCACCCTTGCAAGCAGTTATTCAGTCACCTCTCTTCCATATTGTAGCTATAACTGCAGTGCAACAAATAAGTCAAGACTGTGGCCTAAAGGAAATCTGAACATGAACCTCCCTAACTTCTTATAGCGTGGCAATTGATATGCTATTAAAAACTATGCTGAAACCACTAGTCAGCTGGAGAAGTAGAATTTCACACAACAGGGTGAGTTTTTGGATGTCTTTCTATCCTCACATGTTTGGTTTTTTCCAATTTTCTCCATTGAGGCTGAGCCTCTCGCCAGGGCTTTTAGGTGACTTTTAGTTACTGTAAGTGTTAGAATGAAGCATCTAGACAGTTCTGTTTCAGAGCTCATTGGAAGCCTAAGTACCTAATAGGGAGTCCTATATCTCACTCTATAAACCCAGAATCTAAAAATTGAAATTACAAAATGCTTAAGTCATTGACTGAATCCTTATACCAGCCTTGAGACCTTCAGGAATTTCTTGAGAATAAAACAGTATTCAAATTGTCTCTATAATACAAAGTAAACTAGTATACACAGAACCACCTTATCCATAGGAAATACGTCAGTATCACCACAGAAGTCATTGCACTAACAGAATGCATTGCATTATACTCATCAAGTTCATCACTGCAATACCCAACATTTAGATCTCGTGTCATCAAGTGGATGTTTTAGCAAGATAGAATTATGCAGCTAGTGATGAAATTTGGAAGAGAGCACTCTCTGAGGGAGAAGCCTCAGCTAACCAAAGAAAGTATCAAAGGACAACAAAATTCAGTTTCTCTTCATATTGTAAAGATGCCTGAATTTGCCTCTATTACTGATCATAAAGTTGTAAAAAAAAATACATACACTAGTATGTGAAGAACTGTTTCTAGCTTCAACCTTACACTTCAGTGACAGAATATTACAAAACTAAAGGTACCTTTTATTAAAATACAAGTGAAATGAATGAATAATTCATATCTGGAAGAAAAGCAAAATTAGACTTAGGAGAATTCTTGTCTTTCAGTAGAAGTAGTTATTCCAGTATTGGAAAATATCCTTCAAAAAAGTGGTAGTTCAGTAGCCACTTGTCAGGAAATTGCATTGAAAGGATTACAAAGAGGCCGACTGACATAAAAGTTTTTAAATAGTTACCTGCAAAAATATAATATTCTCTTTGGGGTGCAAAAGGCAGGGGAGAGATGGAAGGACAACCAAGAAAAGGGTTTTTCTTCTTTTAAAAAAAAATCCTTAGGGTACTTTCTATGAACCTTTTTTTCTGTTGTGCTCTCATCTGCTTTCTTTCTAAATGTTCTAATTTACCAGTAATTGTAAGAGAATGGCAGCCCTCCATTTGCAATAGTTGTCACTCTGTGCACTTCCACGTTGTGTTAGGCTGCTGTAGTTACAAGACTGTAGAGCTTTCTGTTCGGTTTTACAAACCTCAGTTAGTGTTACTGTAGTTTAGGCAGAAAATTATACATACACCCTAAGCAATGTTAAAAACTTTTAGAAATATAATTTAATTTTTTTAACAAATTACATGCATTAAAAAAATAGCTTTCCAGCATTGTGAATAATCCATAGTTATTTAAAAGTTTCATGAGAAAAAAATGCACGTCTCAGTACATTTTTTCACTTTTTTACCATTGAGAACCACCAGATAATTTTAATTATGGGGATTCTACCTTGCTTTTTAGAAATAGACATTCATTTGAAAACAACCAAAGGCCAATTTATGATTTGGATGACTATCAGCTAGGTTCTAAAGTGTCTAACTGATGTACTGCTGAATCTAAGACTAGGCTCTGGTGCATGCATTAAGTTCCCCAGATCTTTACCCAGACCTTGAGAAGAATTGTGGCAGAAGGGAATATTTCAGCCACTTGTGGTGCAGAGAGATGCTTGATCCACCTTAACCTGAACATACAGCAATAGGAGGTGAGTTGTATAATAAAGGACCTTACGGACAACTTTAGTAGGGAATACTTTATGAAGCAAACAAAAAGTACTGTACTTCTTTCAGAACTGATCTGAGATTCCCCTTCAGCTTTTTCTACAGTGAAGAGCATGCCATCCTGGTAGTTTCTACGCCTTCGTATGGTTAAGGCATATTCCAAGTGTCTCCAGAAAAACAAACTTACACTCCCTGTTCACATGCACTATAAAGGCAAAGTCATTGAATGAACTCTAGAACTAACATGTTTTAATCTCTGGAATTCAGGCCTCTGAAACTGAGCCTCAAAGATTCAGCAAGGATGCCTTTGTCCACTTAGAATCCCATTCCTGAAACTTCAGTTCCAGAAATCTGTTCCACGAAGATGAATCATTGGTACTGAAGAACACCATGGAGGAATTATATATTAGTGTTTGCTCAGTTACTTCGAAAATTGCACTTAAATGGAAGGCTTCTAAATGTTTTCTGCTGCCATCTTTCACCTGAAGCTGTACTGATATATAGTTGAGAGTACATATTTTAAGCCTCCCTAAGAAGGAAAGGGTGAAAAAACCAACCAACCAACCAAACAAAAAGAGCATGAATCCATAAATTCACAGTGGAAGAAAGAATTGGAATGCTACATTTGCTCTAGTTCATCCTGTAATTATCCTAATTTTTAAATTAATCAGGGTTTGAAGTTAGGGCTTCTCTTCCTCTAGCTAACAGCTTTGAGACTAGCTTTATTTAAGCCTGTACCACCCAACTGTTACCTAGGGTTGTTATACTTTTAACAGGTAGTTGGATATAGTAGAACAGGTAGAAAATGTGTGTGTCTTATAGGAAAATCACATTTGCAAAGATTCATTTGAACTGCATTTCAGATTGGCAACATTTTTATCAGGTTCATAGAAAAGTCAGCAGTTGATTATGTGATAAAATTACTTCTTCATTGTTGCAGTCTTCTTCACAGTTTAGAAAATCATTAAGAAGAAGTATATGTAACTTCTGTAATAAAGTAAAATTCACCCATGTTACACTTTGTTTACAGTTCACTACAGATTTGATATCAGGATCACTACAGAAAATTAAGCAGGTAATGAGTTTTCTGAGTATTAATCACAATTTATAATGTATTAGTAAAAAATACTACTTGTGATCAGAACTCATATTGTTCAGCTGTAAACACTGGGAAGTAGAAGCATGACTTCTTTTTACCGGTCACTGTGTGCATATAAAGGAAGTCATTCTATCAACCCCATTATGGAAACAGAATGTAAGCAGAAGTTTTTTCTTATTTTCTTTTGCATTTCACAACTGAAAAATCATCTCAACAACTATCTTATAGTACTCAGAAATCTATTTCTGAACTTTCTTACTTTACTGGAAACATTCTTAATCATTAGTTTTCTTGGTGATGCCCTAATGAACTCTCTTAGATCATGTCATCCTCTAGGACCTCTGAGAGAAGGTTTATTAATTTATTATATTTGCATGGTAGATAAGGAAACCTCTCTCTCTCTCAGACTTCATCTACCATATTCACATGCATACATTAGTTGGAGAGCTAGTGGCATACTTAGTTTACGTTACCTAATCATTTAATTTTGCAAGGTTGATTTTAACTTCATCTACCTTTTCAAAATCTATTACTGGTCTTAAAAGTTCCTTGGTGTGGTCCATGACCTGTGGTAACTTTCTTTGGAAATCTGAGCAACAGCAATTAAAGAGCAAAACTCATTGTGTAAGAGGCATGTAGGCAGTGGCTGGAGAGACAGATGACAATTTGAATTCTTGGGTGGCTTGTTGGAATGCTTTTCCGAAATAATTGTATATGTCTAGAAAGAAGTAAATTAATATCTCCAACAGCAAGCCATATTGAGAAGTAATGAATATTTAAAGAAACGGATTCAATACATTCTCAGCAACAGCCTAGACAGACAAGCAGGTATTTATCCTGTCACTTTGAGCCATCTAAGAGTTAGAAGTCTTCTTTTAGATTCCCTCTACAGAGAATAAAGAGAAATAGGTACCTTTGGAAAACTATTTACTCTGTATTTTTGTTGTTAGTGGTGGTAGTTTAAGCACCATGTTACAATCAGTATTGTCAGACTGTTTTTCAGTTCAAGGCCATGTCTCCTCCTACATATTATTTTTTAATGACAGAAATATTTGTTCTATTTTATTAAGAACATTTTGAATTATCAAATGAGCATTTCCTGCTTAGAGGAGTTCTCCACATTCAGCAAAAGGTGACTAATATTTTGACTGATTCAAACTTGTATTTCTCATCAAAACAATAACCTATTTGAGGGGAAAAAAAATAAATTGCCGCAGTTAGATACAAAAGTAGATGACTTGCCTTTCATTTACTGAAAGACATCTAGATACAACAAGGGAAAGGCAGAACCTTTTTTTTTTCGGTCGTGTAAATGAAGTTTCTATTCCTTACCTCTGTAAAGCTGTATTTGAAAACAGAAATTATAGATCAGCACCATCAAAGCCTTTTCAAGGTTTTTCTTCAGGGTTTTCTCCCAAAAGTATGTATATTATTACAATCCTTCTACCAATCCCCCCAATTCAGCAATGGATTTCACATTTTGCATTCTCATACGAATTATAAAATCAGAACAGGGACCAAGAGTTTAATTTGCATCCAAATACTAAATGCAGAGCCCAGTTGATATAACTTAACCCTTTAGAAGAATCAGAAAAACTTGAGAAGACTTAATTATCAGTCTGTTGGGCTTTAATTTTGTTTCATCTCTGTACTAGACATCTAGTGCTTTGCTTAAATAATGAAAATATAAACCAGTATGATTGTATGAGTCTAAAAATCAGATGCTAACTCTTGAGCTTTTTTGTTTGCTTGTTTGTTCATTTGGCTGGTTTTGTGTTTTTTTCTTCCTTCTTTGTGAATCCTAGACCTAAAAGTATGGAAGGAATAACCCTTTTCCTATTATAGTCTGCAAAGGCATTATGAAACCAATTAATCAGAAATGCAATATTCTTCTGCTTTGACATGTAAAACATTATTTTAGCTAAACTATCATTATTACAGTGAAAGATAAGTTTAAATGATAAGTTTCCTAGATACAGTACAATCAGTGGTTTGGTGCTCCTTTACATCTCCAGCAAATGATCCCACAACTGAATGCGGGAAATGAACTCAACACGGACCAATATGATCAAAGTTGAAGTTACTTCACGTTTTTGCCGGGGTTATATATGATTTATCTCCTTGTATCCACACTACCTCTAACAGCTATTGGTTAATTACTCTAAACACTCACTGTTCACACATCCTAAACTAATACATCATTGACTATCCTACACCGTCCCCATCACCACCACCCATTCTGTTTATCCTCTATTTTCTTTCTGCTTCATCTTCTTGCTTCACTGCTTTGTGCCGTTCTCAAGCATATCTCAAGGATGCCGTCCGCAGCCCAATTTATTCCCTTTTTATTTTGGGGCAAGCCAGACCCCTTGAATAGGTCTTTCAATCATCTTTCCCACTGTCCTCAATAAACAAAGTACTGCAGCTAACATTACTAACACTATTATGTTATGTCAAGATGATGTCCTAAGCTATGGCATAGGTGAGTTTGGATAGGCCACATGTCCATTCTCTTCGAGAAACATTGCCACAACTGAACAACAAATTTTTCCTTCAGACAGAGATTAAAGCACAAGTAAGTAAATAAAATTAGCTGTTAGAAATAAGTGTAGTATTTTCCCGTAGCTGAGACTTCTAGCAGATAATTACAATGACCCATACACAATTTGTAGGAAAGGAACAGTACTTCCTAACACTCACAAATACTATTTAGCATAGGATACAAAACAAGAGAGCAAAAATTCAGTTTTGGGCTTCTCTGGCTCAGTTCTAATGTCTCTAACTGGTGTTCAAAATCATGAAACTATTCTTTGCAGTGCTTTAAATTCCTCTTACTGAAGTTATCCACCAAAACACACCCATGACTTGCTCATGTAAATGATTTTCCAGTTGCCTTATCTCAAAGAGACTTATATACCAAGAGAGCTTTCTAGGTATAAACTGAGATGCAAATTTGTCTATATTAATTTGGAGTGACACTCTTTTAAGGCTACTTGTAGCGCAATTGAGCTGTTACAATATCTTTGGAAGGGGTTGCATGTCACAGGTCCATTTTGTGTTCTTATCGCCATTCTCAGGCTTGTTACAATAATCATGATGAAATTATTTATATTATTAATTTATTATGCATTATGTATATTATATATAACAGATTATATATATTATATAACTTGGCTTATATGGGCTGTCTGCCAATGTTTTCTTACAACTACCAAACCTAGAACATAGGAATGGGAAGAGTAAATTCAAGTTGAGAGTATCTGTAGAGCTCAACAACTTTTCTCTGAAACTGTCCCATAGATGAGACTTTTCTTATTTGGAATTTTGTCACAAAAGTCTTCTGATTAAACACAGACTTATAAATACCTTTTTTATTTTTTTTTTTTAAGGTTCACAAACCTGTCAACCAACCTGGGCTGATGTTCCAACCCAATAAATGGTTTTGGATGGAAAAAATGTGGTTTCACAGGATTTGATCTGTAATCAGGCAAAACATGGTCATTTGGCTTAGAGTTTCATGGTTTGTTTCATCTTAAGTCTTTAAGTAAATCCCCAAGGATGCCAGTTTGTATGAACTGAAACTTAAAATATTCATATAAAACCCACTGTAGTAAAACTGTTTTAGTTTTAGGACAACCCTGTGGAGAAGTGGGAGAAAGCTATTTTAACAGAGTTTATGTCTTTGCAGAATTTTGAAATCTGGTGGTTGTTGCTTATTAATTTTTAAGCATTCATCAAGGAAACACTTGGCTCGTGACCTGAAGTAAAGACAGTGTTAGTAGGATTTTCTGGTTTGCATTACTTAGAAGGTCACACCTACTTAGAACAGATCTTGGAATTTTTACAATGGCAGATCGAAACATATGGTTTGGGGGGGTTTTGCTGATGTAACAGTAATAGTTATGAGAATTATATTGTATATAAAATTGGATAGGATATCATAGCTAGGAATATAGTATTATTTTAATACCCATGCCCTCACGATAGTTTAAATACTGAGGTAGGACATTCTATAAAAGAAAAAAACCTCCAAAATTAGAATTAGGTACACAATGTCTGATATTTACCCATGAGAGATTGACAGAAATGCAAAGATGTTTTTGTGGTGAAAATAGAAACTGCATTTGCAATGTTGCTTAAAAGCAACATATCACTGCAACTTCCTCACTTAAGAAGCAACAACAAAACACGGGACACTTGAAGAAAGGCTACCAGTTTCTGAAATTGTTTATTTAAAACATCAGAGAACTTAATGTTGTAATATCTGCGTTTCTTTTATGAAGAGAAAAAAATAAAATAAGTAGGTATAAAACCTATATTTCAGAAATAGCACAGACCAGATTGCTGATCTTTTTTGGTTTCTTTTCCTCTTATTTCCTTGTGTTGCTCCCTTTTCAGTGCAACTAAAGAATTCTTAGCTAAATAGAACTCATAGGACTAGAAGTCTCATTACAATATTTTTTGCTAGTCTTCCCCACATGAAATTATGAGAGTCTGGCTGCTTACTTCTATCTTTGCAAGAAATAAAAAAGAAAGGAAGTGGAGAGGAGGAAACCTTCCTAGTCTTGGAGATGAACCTCCGTGGATAGCAATATTTTCTGTCTTTGTCACTGTTCCATTTAGTTTTCAGTGGAAAAGAAAATTAGACTGTTCTTTCACCTATGAATGAGAACTGTCTTGGAAACACTAGAGTACCTTCTATGGATGTGAGTTAGAAAGTACTAGTTAGAAAGCCAAATAGACCCAGCTATCTAACTGTGTATATACCCACACACGTATATGTGCAAGAAATAAACAACCGTGATTTCAGGAACATAGGGAGATAAATTGCTTTGTGCATAAGAGACAGGAAGCAGTGCTAGATGTGAGGATTAAAAAAAAAAAAATACAGATTGAGTTGAGATCTATTCCTATCAGGCTTCTATAAGTGAAACTATAATACATGTACATGCATTAGAATGAGAAGTCAAGGATGAAAAATGAGTGCACAGCAGAGGAAAAGTTATATATCCATATGAAAAATGAGAAGAGAAGAGAACTGGAGTGCTAAAAAAGAAAACGAACAAGAAGAAATGTAGCTTTTTGAAGTCTTCTTTCATTAAAAAATTCTTCCAGGTTCCTTTCATAACTCTACCCTTAATATTTCAATCCTGAAGTAGATACTGTTATTGAGGTAGAGATTTCCTACCAGTACTAACATCCCTGGTCCTAACATCCCTAACAAAGGTCTTAGTATCCCTAGCACTGGCCATCACAACCACAGTCTTTTCCATTCAGGTCAATCTGCAAGCCAGAACAGTTTTACGGGTTGGAAGCTATTGAATAACAACTCGAGGTTATTATTAGGTTGAACAGTTCTGAACATGTTTACTCCTGAACAACAAGATGATACCTGTTGATCACTTCCTTTCCCTGATAAAGAGGGGGTGCATGACCAGAATTCAAAATCCCTGCATTCGAATTCCACCTACCATTAGCACAGCTTGTGAAAGCATGTTTTCCAGTTCCTTCTAACAGCACTGAAGGGGAGAAAGGGCAGGGTGTTAATCCTTCCTTCTCTCTCTGTTAAAAGAGCTGGGTATTGGCAATACTGTAAACCCTGATACATTTACAAAATGACTTATTTCTATTATTTAAGTAACTCGGAATTATAAAGCATGCCTGAGCTCTGCAGATATATATAAAAATATTGCCAGAGGCAGCAATTGCTTCTACAGTATCACCATATCACTGCTTCACTGCTTTGCCGCACATAAACCTTATTTCCAATTAGTCTGAGCTCCCTGAGAATCAATCGGAGACTGTATAAACATTCTAAACACATACTGTGCATGCCACTTCAAATTTACCACTAACACTTTACTATATTTCTATCAATTATTCCCAGGAAATAGGCCATATTGCACCAAAGTCATGGTTTAACAGTGTTGTTTTTTCTTTTTTTCTCCAACCATGAAATATTTCAGAAAGAACACACACAAACCTACAGATAAACTATTTATTTTCTACATTTTACCTAACAAATTGCAACACAAGAAAAGTAATATTAACAATCTGATTACTAAGGAAGAAGAAAATTTTGAGACTTTGATGCCTATTTGTGAACAATTACATGTAAATGGCATGCTTCAAATCTCTTTCACAGAGATTAAAATGTCAGGCCAAAAGCTTACTAAGGTTAACTAGCTTCTTTGATTCCAACACAATACCAGGTCTAAAGTCTTCTTTCCATGTAACCATTAAATCCAGGTTTGATCTTTTCCACATAATCTTTAGAACTCAGACTACATGTTAAATTCTTCCTCAGAAAGACTGCCTGAGAGAAAATTCAAAGGGACAAAGTAGTCTGCTAAGGCATACAGTCTTACTTCTTCCTAATGTTAGAGAACAGCACTTGTAACTTCCCAGATGTTTTAAGCATATTCAGCTCTTCAACTGCAACTTAATAGGCATTAATATGCATTGTTTTCTCAATCAAAACTCTTGAGTTCATATAATTCGAGTTAAAACTGGATCACCATACTGTGATTAACCTGAAGCATGCTAGATATGTCACTCCAAAGGTGAGGAAGGAGGAATACCATGTAAACAAGCAATATATAGTTAGATGTAAAATGACAAAAAAAAATTTAAAAATATCTGACCATTGTAGAAAGGCATCCAAGGATACTACTGAAGGAGTTATTTACTTTGGGTTTGTTTTGTGTTAAAGATAATTATTATATACACTTTATGTATAGGGTATATTCCTGAGCTCTTTCCTTCAAACCAATGGAGCTGGTCTTTATGTCCCTTATTGAATGAATTTCTGGACCTCTAAGGAAATTTCAGTAAATCTAGGAACAGTAAACATTTTGTGTCATAGCTGACAGAAAGAACAACATCCCTCTAAAGGTATGGACAGAAATATGAATGAAAATCCTTCTGAAACTACTCTGGGATGCCACCTTTCTGAAATTTCATATTTTCCTTCTCATATTTTAATCACTGGAAAAATGGTGTTGGGGAAGACTTATCTGTGTTGTTGATGTTGTGATGTGACTCTAGATATATGAATAGTTCAAACCTTTAAAAGAATCTTTTAATCCATTCTACTGACCTTTAAAAGTATAATTTTAGAAATGTCGGGAATCAACTTATTATTCAGCTTCTTTGTTTCACTTATGTTCATCATATCTCACTTCTACATGATTTCAAATTTATGCCCTTTCTACTATTCCTATATAAAATCAGCTAAAGAATTACTGTTTCAACTCCATAGCTCAATTAATTGTGCAGAAAGAGATGTATTTCACACAGTGTCAGAATTTGAC
The DNA here is from genome assembly GCA_024336885.1 of Actenoides hombroni. NCBI lineage: Eukaryota > Metazoa > Chordata > Aves > Coraciiformes > Alcedinidae > Actenoides > Actenoides hombroni. The sequence goes on from WUAM01000191.1 coordinate 91,668, forward strand.
AATATTTTGACTCAGCTTTTAACTACAGAAGATAAAAATACCCTCGGGAATGCAATGATGAAAAGTTGACAACAACATTCTCTTCAGTCATCCTCACAAAATACCATGCATCTGGCTGTGGGGTACCCTTTCACGCAAACCACTGGAAACAGAACCTGTGGTTGGCCTTCACAGCAGCAATTGCTCAACATAATAGTTTTATTTATTTATTTATTTATTTATTATCTTCTATTTCCCCTCAACTCCCATACAGTTTCTGGAGGCACAAAACCAAGGCTTTGAAATAATTTCAGTCTAACTTTGTCTTGATTCTTCCTTCATATCAAAGTAGACAAGCAAAATACATGTATTTAAATTATTAACTGTCAAAAAACTGTTGTCAATATTCTTCAGTGCTAATTGATTTTTTTGAGTATTAGAACAAATAAAATGAAGAAGGAAAATGAAGACTTAATAGTGTTCATTGTTTTATGTTAGACCTCATTCCATAAAACACTGAAAATGTCTATGGAGCAGAGCCCTTAATTCATTTGTAGTTAGACAACTAGAACATTACCCTGCAAGGTAATGGAAGCAGGTTTTATTTTTACTGAGGACAAGGCAATTGAAGATTATTATCTACGTTAGAGTAAACGTAGGCTTAGGGACAAAAGCACCATAGTGCATTTCTCTTTATTTTCAGCAATCAGAACAATAATTTATCCAAGATACTTCTCCTCTACATTGTCTTAATCTTTCTGCCTGTTTTCCTTTTATCCCTTTTGTATCTTTTATACCGTGTTTTGCACAGATAGAGTATCATGTACCTCATCAGGAGATGTGACAGAGACCTCCTCTTCGGGATGTGGGAGTTGTTGCATTATATGTCATGCCTGACTAATCTGACAGCCTTCTGTGATGGTATGACTGGATGGATAGATGAGGAAAGAACATTGGATTTTGTCTACCTTGACTTAGCAAGTCTTTTAACACTGTCTCCCACAGCATCCTCATAGGCAGTCTTAGGAAGGCGTTAGATGAATGGACAGTGAGGTGGATTGAAAACCGTCTGGAAGGTAGAGCTCACAGGGCTGTGATTAGTGGCACAGAGTCTAATTGGAGGCCCATAACAAGTGTTGTTCTCCAGGGAACAGTACTGGGTCCAATCCTCTTCAGTATATTCATCAATGGCCTGGATGAAGGGATAGAGTGCACCGTCAACAAATTTGCTGATGATACAAAACTGAGAGTGGTGTCTGACACATCAGAAGGCTGTGCTGCTGTTCAGCAAGACCTGGACAGGCTGGAGAGCTGGGAAGAGAGAAACCTTATGAAGTTCAACAAGGACAAGTGTAGGATACTGCACCTATATAAGAGTAACCTCATGTGCCAGTACAGGTTAGGGGCTGACCTGCTGGAAAACATCTCAGTAGAAACAGACCTGAGAGTCCTGGTGGACAACATGATGATCATGGGCCAACAATGTGCCCTTGTGGGCAAGCAAGGCCAATGGTATCCTGGGGTGCATTAAGAAGAGTGTGGCCGGCAGGTCAAGGGAGGTTCTATTCCCCCTCTGCTTTGCCCCGGTGAGGCCACATCTGGAGTACTGTGTCCAGTTATGGTCTCCCTAGTTCAAGAGAGACAGGAAACTACTGGAGAGAGTACAGAAAAGGGCTACAAAGATGAGTAGGGGACTAGAACATCTCTCTTATGTGGAAAGTTTGAGGGACTTGGGTCTTCTTAGTCTGGAGAAGACTGAGGAGGGATCTTATCAATGCTGATAAATATTTAAAGTGTGGGTGTCAGGAGGATGGGACCAGTCTTTTTTCAGTGGTGCCCCGTGACAGGACAAGAGGTAATGGGCAGAAACTTGTACATAGGAAGTTCCATCTAAATGTGAAGAAGAACTGCTTTACTTTGAGTGTGCAGAGCACTGGAACAGGCTGCCCAGAGAGGTTGTGGAGTCTGTCTCTGGAGACTTTCAAAACCTGCCTGGATGCAATCCTATACAACCTGCTCTAGCTGAACCTGCTCTGGCAAGGGGGTTGGACTAGATGACCTCCAGATGTTTTTTCCAGCCCCTACCATTGTGTGATTTTGTGATTTTCCCTTGGTCTAGAGCAAGCCATATCTCTCACTTCCTGAATAGATATCCTGTCTCAGAGTTCCTAAACTGGGCATTATCATCTTAGGGGCCCAGTTCAGTTATGCATGGATTTCCATGCGAATTTCAGAAGACTAATGTTAGAATCATGGAATCATAGAATTGTTTAAGTTGGAAGAGACTTTCAGGATCATCAAGTCCAACTGTTAACCTAACACTGACAAGACACCATTAAATCATATCCTTCAGCACCACATCTATATATCTTTTAAATACCTCCAGGGATGGTAACTCAACCACTTCCCTGGGTAGCCAGCTCCAATGCTGTATAACCCTTTCAGGGAATAAATTTTTCCTAACATCCAACTCAAACCTCCCCTGGCGCAACTTCAGGCCATTTCCTCTAGTCCTATTGTTATTTACTTCAGGGAAGAGACTAACACTCACTTCGCTACATTTCAGGTATTTGTAGAGAGCAATATGGTCTCCCCTGAGTCTCTTTTTCTTCAAGTTAAACAACTACAGTTCCTTCAGCCACCCCTCATAAGAACTGTGCTCCTTCACCAGCTTTGTTGCACTTCTTCGGACACGATCCAGCATGTCAATGTCTTTCTTTTAGTGAGGGGCACAAAACAGCCACACTGGTGCTGAGCATAGACATACAATCACTTCCCTAGTCCTGCTGGCCATACTGTTGTCTAATACAACTCAGGATGGTCTTAGCCTTCTTGGGCAGTGTGCCCAAATCTGGGCACACTGATGGCTTATATTGACCCAGCTGTCGACCAATACCCTCAAATCTATTTCCACCAGGCATCTTTCTGGCCACTCTTCTGCAAGCCTGCAGTATTGTACAGGGTTGTTGTGACCCAAGCACAAGACCTGACACTTGGCCTTGTTGAGCCTCATACCATTGGCCTCAGCTCATTGATCCAGCCTGTCCAGATCCCTCTGCACAGCCTTCTATCCTCAAGCAGATCAACACAACCGCCAAGCTAAATGTCATCTGCAACCTTACTGAGGGTGCATTCGAACCCCTTGTTAAGATCATTGATAAAGACATTAAAGAGAACAGGCCCCATTGTTAAGCCCTGGGGAACACCTTGTGACTAGCCATCAACTGGACTGATCTCTATTCACCACCACTCTCTGAGCCCATCCATTCAGCTGATTTGTTGGCCAGCCAAGCATATACTTATCTAATCCATGACCAGCCAGTTTCTCCAGGAGAATGCTGTAGGAAACAGTGTCAAAGGATTTACTAAAGTATAGGTAGACACACCATCCACAGCCTTTTCCTCATCCAGTAAGCAAGTCATCTTATCATAGAAGAAGATCAAGTTAGTCAAGCAGGGCCTACCTTTCATAAATACCTGCTGCCTGGTCCTGATAACCTAGTTGCCCTGTACATGCCGTGTGATGGCACTCAAGATGATCTGCTCCATAACCTTCCTTGGCACCAAGGTCAGACTGACAGACCTGCAGTTCCTTGGATCCTTCTTCCAGCCCTTCTTGTAGATAGAAGTCACATTTGTTAACCTTCAGTCAACTGGGACCTCCCCGGTTAGCCAGGACTGATGATACATGATGCTAAGTGGCTTGATGAGCACTTCTGCCAGTTCCCTCAGCACCTTTCAGTGGATTTCATGCAGTCCCATAGACTTGTGTGAGTCATTTTTTCATTTTAGGCTATGGTAGACTCATTCTAAAAAATAAAAAAAAAAAAAAAAAAGAAAAATAACAAACACATGAGGATTGTTTTTAGTTTTTTAAATATATGCTGTCTACAACAAAAAAATGAAAATTAAACAACAGAAAGTCTTTAGATAGAAAAAACACAACATTTCCAAAAATACTTCAAAAAACATGTTTCACTTATATTAGACCAGTTGCTCTACTGTTTTCTGATGGACTTTTCAATAAGTAGTTTCCCAAATACTTGAAACTCACATGGAATTATGTATTTTCAAGGCTGAATTTTATATGAACAGGAAAAAATATGCTATAATCTAGTAAAATAATAATAATGAAAACAGAAGTAAAAACCAAGTGGAGGTGTCTATATATGTCATATTCAACTGGACTGTTCATTCACCGTAAGTCTCAAATCATTTACTTAATTTAGAAAACATGACTGCAGATTACAATAGCATGAATGAAAGGTAACGTATTTAGCAAGGAATTCAGTTTATTTGCTTCCTCTACTACAAGACTATTTCTGCTGTCAAAGCTGATGAGTTCAAATAGTAATTAAAGGAACAATTCTGCTACAGTATAGTACAAATCTTTTGTATTGTGAACAGTATGTAGTTATTTTTTTTTCATAAGAGAAGGCAATGCTTAATATACGTGGTTGTGCTTAAAATAGGAACACTACTGAGAAAATTCCATCCTATCATATTTTTATTCCAGCAACAAGCATAGCAAATGCGTCAATGTCTATCGCTTTGCCTACTGTAGCTCATCAACACCTCAAGTTGTGATGTTTCCTTCAGTCCTGCTGGAAACTGTTGATTTTTTAATTACTTTGATATGAAACTTTCAGATTTGAGGGAGATGCACGGCAATCTGATTTTAGTTAAATTATTGTACGTCATATATCTCTGAGATGTACAGACAGCTGCATAATTAAATGAGACTTTAAGATATTTCATTACAAAGAACATAAAGTTTCCATAGTATATATTACAATTTGCAGCATAAAATCAGATCAAAGAGTCACATCAACAGAAAATGCTGTATTAAATGGTTATTTATAAGAAGGCTTTTAACTCTATCTCTGCAACAAGAAGTAATACAAGGCTGAATGGCTGTAGAGACATATTGCAGACTAAGTGCAGACAATTTATTTGCTGCAACCCTGCATTCCTGTAATGTTTCTCTGTGTGCTCTTTAAAGTAGAAACACAAACAGGAAAGTGCCTTGCTTTGTGATAAATGAGTGTGTTTGAAAACATGAGACAGTGAGAACAGCCAAAATAAGTGATCCAGGCCTGTTGAACACATGAAAGAAAATGAAGGAGTATTTCTTTATAATGCCAACTTAATCAGAATTTTGGTTCCAATAGCCACAGAAGCCAACGGTTGAAATGAAGATAACGTGTGCTTATTTCTGCTTAGAATGAGATAAGTTACTTGAATGAAGGAGAGACACTCTTATTCATAATGTAGATTTAGGTTTAGCAAGTTTTAAATAAAAATGTAGTGTCCATTACTGTGTATCTGATCCACTAGTGCTCCTGAATATCTCTTCCTACTATACTGATGTTAATCTCTACTATCATAAAGGTCTTCCCATTCCTTCATATTAGCTTTGCTGAAGAGTCAGATTTAATAAAAGAGGGTTAGCAGAAGTGGTAGGAATTATTGCTGCAGTGGAGCATCTTGTAAAGCACAATCGGAAGTCTGATCTGCCTTATTCTCTTTATTCTTTAGGTTTTATATTATATAACCTCTTCATCATTTTTCTTTCTACAAATATTTATCTATCTCCGTAATTGTTTGCTTTTGGATATAGAAATCACAAAAGGAATCCATATCCACTTGTAAATAGTTGACATCCAATTACACTTAAAATGAAAGTATTACTTTACATTTCTTCTCTCTCTTTGATTCAAAAATATTGATAGGTAGATTGTGGCCTTACCTATGTGTTTGGATGATAAGGGCTCTCCGAGAAAATGTGGAAGCACTATAGAGCAAATAGGTGACAAGAGACTCAGCACTCAAAGTAGTTTATATTTTGCCGCATTGTGTTAAGACATCAAAGTGACATTGAAGTCCATAATGACAAGTCACAAATTGTGACACAGAACATAGCATATGACTTTGCTTTGTGACTCATCTTTCCCAATTATTTTATTGAAACGTACCCAAATGAACATCAATGTCTTTATGGCAGGTGTTATATGTAGCAGATTCTTTATGATAGCAAACAGGAGGCCTTCTGAAACTTCAGTGTTGACAACTTCTCTTTCTTAAAGGGTGGAAGTCATCGTCATCCTCATTGCTTGCAGTATTGAATGACAGAATGATTCACTGACAAAAGTACTTGAATTGGTAACAAACATGAATTGGGGCCAGAACCTCCTCAAAACTGCAATCCAAATGTTTTTGCCATGGGACAAATACATAAAGAGACACAACAAGTCTTTGGCGAGAATTTCTAAACCAAAAAGGCACGAGTTGCAGCAAACCAGCAGACAGACCAGATCTGAAAGTGCTGTAGCAGGGTTAGCCCATATTCTTTCTGAAAGACACTAGTGTCAGCCTGGTCTCCTGTATACAGTGGCACTCCTAGAGCAGAACGGACATACATGAGTGAAATTCTGCAACTGTGGGCCAATAAGGCATGGCATCCAAAGATTTGCTAAAGGATGAGGTTCAGTACCAACAGCTTCCTGAAGTATTTGATGCCTAAGACAATGGAGGGCATTCATCACATTTCCAGAACAAATTGTTTTGGAGGTAATAATAGTCTACCAACTCTTGGTCTGCTATTGGTTTTAGATATTAGACAATTTCTCCACTTAGGAATTACTGAAGTTACAGACACACCTGCAATAAAACCTGATTTTCAGATGGACCTGTCAGACTGTGCTAGAGATGCTAAGGAAACTGTCTATAGTTTATGTCATAGGAAATATACACAATAAATTAGCTAAAACCAGTACTAGATTCTTATTTGGTCAAGGGAAGATGCAGTCATATGAACAGGGGAAACCTGGGAATATATATGTCAGTGCTTTGGTGTTTGGCTAGGGTAGGATTTAATTTCATTTTGATGTTGTAGCCAGGACATTGCTAATACTCATAAGCATTGATTTATGAAGCCAGATACAGATAAGATGGGGACATATGGAATATGCATTTCAGTACTAACAAGGACAGAACACTGTAGATAGAAACATATCTGACTGGATGAAAATGGTTTATCTCAGGATGCCTCTGTGTATGTGCATGTAGTCAACTTTTTCAGGAATTCTAATGTATTTGCATGTATGCATACATACATGATCTAAGTACATTATTCATGTTAAAATTAAGTTATTTGAAAAAATAATGAAAATCATCCACTGAAGGAACATAAGTTGTCCCAGAGATGCCCAAAGTAAAAATGCTGTGCCTCATAGAAAATCATCTGACATCATACTGTTGTGCAAAACATCAGGGCTTAAATTTCTTGTTGAAATAATTTTCTGAACTGCCTGTATGAAACTCTCCTTTGGCAGTTTGCATTTCTGAAATTTATGGATTTGGTATGTGAATACAAAAAACCCTGTTATGTCTGTCACAAAACTTATTGATTTAAATAGGCCTTTCTGTCTTTTCTGTTCGGGAATAATGTAGTATCAATTTAGTAGTCTATATAAACTGTTTCATCTGTTATTGAAGTTCAATAAAATCTTTCTGGAAAGACAACTTCTTCTATTGTAATTATACCAGTAGGCTTAACAGTTTCAACAGATAGCTATATTAAACTAAAATTCGTAATAGGCTTAAGAGGAACAGTGCATCATAACCAAATAAATGAAAATTAATGTAATGGGAGTGGAGAGAAATAATATACACTGTGGAAAGCCTAAATTTCAGGGGGGGGAAAAGGGAAGGAATACGTGTTGTCTGTCCTTCTCCTTTCCTGTCATGATTT
>WUAM01000191.1:117272-135877 GCA_024336885.1 Actenoides hombroni
GAATGCCTACTACTTGCAGCTTCATTTCTATTAAATTGTGGGGGGGTTTGTTGTTGGTTTTTTGGGGTTTTTTTTGGTAAATACTTTTAATGCACCAAGTTTCACTAAAAAGAGAAAAAGTTGTAATTGTGATTTTGCTGGAAATGGGCTAGTTCCATTAAACTAACATGAAGCAATACTACATTTGCATGATGTTCACTGAGAAATAACCAGCAGTGATTACCCTGAACCCCTTACACAGTCTGGCCTACAGTGACTGGTAAAGCATTCATCAAGTAGCAGTCAAACAAATCAGGTATCCACAAGGTCAGAGCAGGAAACTGCATAATTAAGCAAAACCTGAATAATTATGCTTCATTGATCTGGTATTTCTGAACTTTCTATAGCTGGCACATTAATAAGCTTCTGTTGTAAAGAAAAAGATGGCAAATATGTACTTTTTAAATGTTTCAGTACTGTAGTGTATCTGTACACTTTTGTAGTGATATTTGGTTCGAAACTCTTGTAAACTTTAGTTGCCTGACATAAGAGCATCTTCTGAACTGCCCTTGCTAGATTATGTAGTCCTTTGTACCTATGCAATGCACCTATAACATCTGTGTTTATAAAAGCAACATATTAGTTTGCAGAATTTTTATTCTTGAACTAGGGTTGGACTAGATGATCTTTCAAGGTCACTTCCAACCCTTAACATTCTGTGTGATTCTGAGTGTGTGATTATCATTACTATAGTTTGAGTCTATTCTATTTCTCACAGAGTGCTATTTCTTGCCTAAATTCACTGTCTTTAATAGATGTTTAATAGTGATTCTTCATGCAAAATCCTCTTGGTTACTTTTAGTCAGATTGAGGTGGGAATCATAAAACCATTTTCACTTTTGACATCTGTTCTTAGAAAATGTAAATGACAGTCACAAGAATGCAAACTTGGCCCACTCCTTTTTCCCACAACAACCCTAGAATTTCTCATTTCTTTAATTGCTCCAGGCCATAAATACTGAAAATCCTAATTAAAACACAAAGTTTGACTCTGTTCTCTTCAGGGATTACAGAAACTAAGTGAAAGGAATGTGAATTAAAAAATTATACTGGTCCCAACAAAGACACTCTCAGAGTTTTAAATTGTTAGCTTTTCTTTGCTCTGGGATCATGTACCTTTTAAGGGAAATAGTTACAGTGGAAAAACTAATGAATGTAGACATCACTCAAAACAGTTTCACCCATACATGAAGTGTCAATGTGAATAGAATTTCAAACAAAAACATCTAAGCAATTATGCAAGGAGGAAAGAATTATATTTGCTAGATACAAAGACAGCTTTGTTGCCTCTGACTTCATAGAAATAAGTGCACTTGTGTTTGTGTGTGTATGTAAAGTATGCTTTTACAGTAGTAGTAAGGCTTCACCACTTGAACAAACCAGGCAAGAAAACTGACACATTTTCCAGAGCTGATGTCAAGAGTTGTAGGTCAAGGTCAGGCTGAACATAATACCTTCTCCGTGTACAAGGCAACTTTGATTGTTGTCTCTCTTCTCTCCCTCTTCCCCCCTCCACCTCCCCTAAATGTAACATACTCAAGTTGAAAAGGAGAAAAAGTATCTCTCTTTGCCAGTGTCTTGCCTGGCTGTGGCTTCCCTGTTGATAAGAAAACTAATCTAACAGTGTGGCTGGATTATTCATACAACAGATGAAGGAAGAAAGTATAGCCAATTTGTTTCATGGCATATTTTTGCTTTGTCTGTTGCACTGCATTAAAAAATTATTGTTAAAGACAACTCTGGATACAGATAATGAACCAGATTCTGTCTCTAATATTGTATCAAAATACATTAGGAATCAAATGAATGAAATTTTCCAAGTGAACAGTCATTTTCCATGGTACATTATTTGGATGATCTTATAGTGCTTGATAAGTCATCTTACAGTGTTTTAACAGAACTGAGTTGGGCTTTTCAAGAACAGAATAGGCTAGAATAATTTCAGTTGGAAGGGACCTACAACAACCATCTAGTCCAACCACTTCAAGGGAGACCAAAATTTAAAGCATATTATTAAGGGCAATGTCCAAATGTCTCTTAAACACTGACAGGCATCTGCTATTGACCACATCTCTAGGAAACCTGTTCCAGGGTTTGACCACCCTTTTGGTAAAGAAATGCTTCCTAATGTCCACTCTAAAACTTTCCTGGAGCATCTTTGAACCATTAAATGCCTACCTTTGGTAAATTTTGCTATTTCCTCCAGGGAAGATATTCTTGATTTACATATAACATAGATGGTTAAAAGAATCCAGTATCTTTCAACTCCAAAAATGTTTTATATCCAAACTACATTTAAAATGTCCATGGGTAATAATATGGAAATTGAGGGGTTTTTGACTTTTTCAAAACAGTGAAAGACTTTACAGGTGATAAACCTATGTGTTATTGTATTTCATCCATACTTCAGCTAAAACTGGGGAACGTTAGTGAGCTTTGTTTCAGTCTATTGCAAATGTATTTTGATTTTGGTGTGTATTCTTGTTTACCCACAGTTATAGTGACCTTAGTAAAAAAATACAAGACTACTGGTTAGACAATCAGTTGAGGCATTAACTGCAAAGCCAGTTCTTACAGAATAAAATTATGTTAGTAATCAGATCATTTGCATATCATTAAGGAAGTGACTCAGGTCTGAACTCTTTCGTGAATAAACAATTATTAGTTTCTGCAAAACATAGATTTTTTTTTTCTCTCTTCTAAGTTGCTGCAGAAAAAAATATGGTCTCTTCCAGAGATGTCTATTATACCAGAACCATACAGAAATGATATATGTATCCAGCTATCAACTGCATGCATGTTCAACCTGTTCATTGTGTTTAATATTATGCTTCATTAATGTAACATATCTGAATACAAAAGCACTGCAAAAAGGAAAAAACATTTTAAAGGACAGATTCACTGCATCTAAGTCAAGTGGCCCTTCAGTTAACAACCTGCATTCTCTAGAATGTCATTAAGGAGAGAAAAGTGTTCCAAATGGCAGAATGAGCTCATGAAAGGTCTGAACTATGATTCTCTCTTTATTGAAAATACTGCTTTATGACAGCTAGCTGTCCAGGGAATTCTCAGCAGTGTCACAAAGCTAGCCACAGTTTCATATACACATATACACTTAGGTGTTCAACTTTCATAAAATGTACTGGGAATTTAAGGACTAAACTCAAGGGGTTTTTTTGGTTGAGCTCTATTAGCATGGATTGGTTTGATCTCATTTAGTTTTAAGAATTTTTGGATAGGATAGGATCAGACTATTTCAGTTGGAAGGGACTTGTGACAATTACCTAGGCCAACTGCCTGACCACTTCAGGGTTGTCCAAAAGTAAAAACATATTATTAAGGGCACTGTCCAAGTGTTTCTTAAACACTGACAGAGTTAGGACACCGATCACCTCTCTAGGAAACCTGTTCTAGGGTTTGACTATCTTCCCAATAAAGAATGCTTCCTAATATTCTCTGATACAGAATCATTTTATCTAAGGTGTCTCACATGAGATCCTAATAATCAAACAAAAAGGGTAAGAAGACAATTCAGCCTTCTCAAAATTTAAATAGCCAACTAAAGGTACATATATTTGTAATGATTATGAAGGCTGTCTAATTTGATTAGTCTTTTAAATCAGACATCTGTATTTACATATAATAGAGGATGTATTATACAGGATCAGATTTCTAGAAGATAGGTACTGTAGTGGCTCTTGTTCAAATGTCAGTGTCTTTCATTAGAAATAATCTTTAGACCTCAAATAGAACAGGCCTTTAAACTGGGAAACAAATACAGAGCATATAATCAAAAAACACATAATGGACTGTTGATTGCTTGCTTGTTTGTTTGTTTTGCCTTTGTGACCTCTGTATGTGTATATTGTGCAGATTTTTATCTTGATGTATAAGAATTCTTTAAATTCAAAATATTTTTTTTCTTACTGTGTTAGTAGCTAAAGAGTGCAATGAAGGCTAATGTCTCAGCTAGATAAGCAAACATTGATGAAGATATGGGACATTCCTCAAAGCATCTGCAAGAAGCTCAAATAACTCATCTGAGATGATTTGAACTATTTGTTCCTGAATTCTCCTTTTGTAATTGAAGGTACCATCCTAAATTCTGGTTAGTTAGAAAAAAAAACAAACCAAAAAACAACGAAAATGTACTACTTCCTCTTGTGTGCTAAGTATATGCAGCACATGAACAAGAGCACATACCTACTTGCAGATTTTTTTCACTTCAGTAATAATATAGCAAGGACAATCACATTCTGTAGGCTGGATGTTTGCTTCTCAAACTGACACAGATTTGCTTAGTCAACACAGATTATCATACATAGATCATCATACCTCTACATAGATTTCTCACCTCTCAGTACAGTTGACACTTGGGGAAAAGAACTAAACTAAACTAAATCCATAAAAAGAGTAAAACAAAGTAAAATCCTAAGCTGAGAGAAATGGGGAAAACCACAGCAGAAATGCATGCAAACTGCAGGGAAAAGAGGAAAAGAGATAATAACATATTTAAACAAAACAAAACAACAAAACTAAAAACAATGAACACAAAACAAAACAAAACAAAACAAAACAAAACAGAACAAAACAAATAAATGGAGAGGAGAGAAGCATATGAATATGTATCCTTTTCATCATTCTGTGATTATTTCCTTAGCTATAAGAGACAAGGAAGGCTTTTTGCACAGTGTAAGCTCAGAATTTACAAGAATTTGTGTTGTGGAATTGATCTGAACTCCCTCCTCCCTAAGCAAGGAAAATAAAGAAGCATGACTGACATTCTGAATATTAAAAAATACACACTTAACTGCATGCACAGTATTCTCTCAAGATCACTTTTGAGAGCTATTTATGGAACCTAATCTTAAATATTTACACTACTGAATATTCTAATACCACATCAAGCAACCTATATCCTAAAACGTACCACCGTTCTCCCAATTAATAAACATTTTTATTTTCCTCCGGAAATTTAAATTCATATAATCACAGACATGGATAATTTGTTTTTTTCCCTGTCTGTACTCCTAATTCTTCTGTATTGAAGGTATCTTTCTATTCTTTATTTATTTATTTAGGCTATACAAATTTTCATTATTCTTTCTTCATTTACTGTTCTTTCTACATCTCTGCTTATCCTACTTATTCTCCTCTGGTTTACTTCTACAGGACTATATTAACATGGAACTGGGCACTTCACATTCTGCAATGTTCATAATTCAGAACTTTCCATTTTACAGATTAAGAATGTACAGACAGAAAATTTAGGGTTCAAATCTATAAAAGGACTTAGCTGTGACATAATTCAGAATTGCTGTCTGTTTCTTTTCCTCTGTTTGTGACATCTTACTCCCAAAATGGAATTCACAGCTGCTAAATGCCTAGTGTGAGATTGATCTATGTTAAGCACTAACTTTTGACTTTTAACTATTATGACTATTCATGTTAGACTTTTGCAAAAGTTGTTATCCAGTCAAGAATTTAATCCACACAAATAAATGAGACTGTGATTCACAGGCCATTGCTTGTGAATTACAGTATGTAAGGCATACAATATTATGCACTTTAAAGTGGTAAAAGCAAACATTATCAAGAAAATAATTGCAGAATATCTGATGTGTTCTTGCAATAAAAGCCTTTAAGTTGCTCATCTATACATGATAAGAGGAAAGAGCAGAACAAGTGAATGGTAAGTCCAGTTACTGAGTTGAAATAATTCAAATAAAATAAAAAGCAGTGAAAAGGAAAAAAAAAAAACACATTAACAATTAATGTAGATTTAGGTTAGAAGTAGATCTACCTACAAAAGTTCCAAGTTATTTTTGGTACTAAGATTGCTATTAGCGTAATAAATATTTTTAAGCAGAAATCCAGAACATGAGGTAAGTAAAATATTTGGATGACATCACTGTTTTCCATCCTCTGAAACTCAGATTGCAGCTGGGCAATGGAAGTAAACTAAAATCACTGTAGATAAATGAAAGCTAATGTAGAACAGAAGGAACAATTTTCAGTTGCACGAACTGGTGGATTCTAAATTAGGTGTAGCCATCCTAGGGAAAAAAAAAAAAGTAAAATAAAAAATAAGTATAATTTCAAAAAACTCCAGGGAAACATCTGTTCAATGCCCACTGGAAAGAAAGCAAGTGGTAGAAAAAGTGAAATGAATAAATTAAGATACTGAAAATATTATGTCAGAAGGATAGTTGCTCTGTCATATAAGAAAAGCAGGAACAAAATTCAGAGAAAGACATCAAAGAAAATCTGTTATTTTACTGTATTACTGTAAGGATATATTAAATATAACAGAATTTTGAAAACAGATGAATAGTTGATTAAAATTAGTGTAGTTCCTTTGATTTTATTAACATCATGCAATTTACAGCTGCTAAAACTTGGCCACTTCTAAAGAAGAGATGAATTCCAGATGATGTGACAGAGCAGTATAAAGTAACAAATTGTTTAAAAGCAATTATATGCTCTTGTTTTCCCCCTTAGTTTCAAGAAAAAAAGACCAAATACTTCAATAAAAATAATAATAATAATAAAAAAGTAGTAACAGTGAAAAAAAGAATATACAGGCTGGGAGTGGGCCTAAAAGCACTTCACTAGAAATTGATCCTGTAAAGCAGTGAGGCATACATTTTATTCTCTGATGCCTAGCCCCCACACCCCCTTCCACAGGTTATGAGTTCAGCTTCTGTAATGATAATTCCTTCCTGATTTGCAGTCTTTTTTCATACCCATGTCTTTTCGTCATACTTTCCTTAACATGGCCTACCTCAAAATATATTTTTTGCAATGAACATTAAAATAGATTACTACCGAAGTAAGCATGTCGGAAGAAGAAAAATCCCTGTTAGTCCTAAAATAAACAAGCAAACAGGCAGAAAACCCAAATAACTTTCAGAGAACAGCAATGCATGTAGAACCACCTAATTAAACTCATGGAAAATGTCATCTGGGCTACAGCCCTGAAAACAGCTCAGGAATGTCTGATTTCTTTTGAAGTTATGTGTATACAAATTACTTTATTATTCTTTAAAACAAACCAAACCAAACACTTTTTAATCCAAAATAAAGGTAAGTGACAGGTCATTCAGAGATGGGTGAGTTAGGAATCCAGTCCAATGCTGGATATCTAAATTCTGGTACATAGCAACATTATATGCTTCTCTTTGTCCAATAGATATAAGCAATCATAGGACATAAAGTTCAGTACACATCCAAATAGCACATGAAAACACATTATTCAAATCAACAGGGCATAAAACTATGGAAAAGAAATTATCACTTGTTTCTAAACCAAGTCTTTCACACATTATTTGTATGTTTTTGTACCTATGATTCTCTCAGTTTTGCTGGCCTCTTGAGAGAAGAACTGTTTCATTTGTCTAAAGATATTTTGCTATGCATTTACACAAGGTTGTTATTATTATTGCTATGGCTACTGTTGTTGTTATTTATTAAAAAGTATTTGTAGGGAAAATATGATGTCATGTAAGGTCAAAATTCTCTCCTTCGATCCCCATTAGTAGAGGAAAAATTGCATTAGAACGTTATATTTTTGCATTACGCACTACAGATCTATTGTGGTGATTATACAGCAGAATTTTTTCCACTGATAATAGATTAGGAAATGAAAGAGGATCCAAGTAAGCTTTATGTGAGAAATAATATCAGTGTCCCAGGTCCATTGCATCTGAAATGCTGGAATTTCTTTAATTGTAACAATACTGCACTACTCTGGAAATGTACAGTATAAATATAACCAGGACTTTTCTTGTTTTGTTTTTGTTTGTTTGTTTTTTATTATATGGGGGAACAGACTTCAGTGAAAAACAGTACAACACCTGAAGTTTTGTTAATGGTAGGAATTTCTCTTACACTGGAAAGGACAGAAACCACCACTCTATGTAACAATCTTGAAATCCTTATTAAGAGATTTCATCTTTATCAGAACAAACAATTTTATCAGTATTAATTGCTGCTGTTAAAATTTTGTATTATGTCATTTTACTAAGTAAGAGAAGATAAATGCAGCTGAAGTCAGATGTTGATAAATTCTCCCTGCAGGAAATATTTTCACAACAGATTGTCTCTAAATATGTAACGTACATGAAATATATCTCCTAGTAGCCATTTCTATAATAAAAAAGTTAGTAAAGAAAACATAGACACATTACAATTATGGATCTTAATTGTCTGAGTAGTTAGACTAGAAAATCCTTTTCATGTAAGCAGAACAAAGGAGAGAAACATTAATGATCTATATCTAAGTAAATGGTGCATGACATAGAGTAATTGTATATTTTACAAGAACCACTTTTTTTTTTTTTTGAATGGCTGAACTGTCTAAATAATCAAAGAAGACTAAAATATCTTCTATTTAAGTCCTCATTTTCTTTTTTTTTTTTTAATTCATTTTGTTCACACTAGCTTTTGCTTGCATCATGTAACAGCACAATACATTTGTTCATGTAACCAATAAAAATTGCAGCACACACAGACTTAGATATTTCAACTGTCTTAAGTACTTAACAAGTAATTTGTTTCCATTTTGAAGTAAATGAGTAATGCCCAAAGCTTTGAAGAAGTGAGCACGTAGTCTGGAGCAAGGTTTCTCAGTGTTCCGGAAAGAGGGAGGATTAAGATGCTTTCAACATTCCTGTGGTTTGGAATAGTTTGACTGTTGGCATTACATATGTGGACATTAACAAATATTTATTTACTTTCTGTGGAGTGAAACTGTTTATATATCACCTTTTGTGGGAGGCCTTGGCTTGTCAGAGGGATTAGAATGAGAACTGGATAACCTTGAATGAACATCTGTGTACCCTTGAGGAGGCCAGAAAGTCCTAAGAAAAGAACCACCAGTTCACAAACAGGGAAAGCTTATCAATGTTGTAACAGAAAGAAGTACCTAATTGTGGACAGGTGGTCTTTGATTTAGCCAATCAGGTGTGGGCATTTATTACTGAAGGATTATAAAAGGGCTTGCAGCTGCAGCAACATTAGAAGTATGAGCATTTTGAGAAGTAGTGTGAGTGTGTAGTCTGTCTTAACAATGACATGTCGAGTCATACTTCCACAATCACCCACTCCTATTGTGGTAGAAATGGCCGTATTTCTTTAGTAGCTCACCTAAAATCAACTGTTTAAGGCTTGAAGTCTACACTACCTGCCTGGGCTCTGTCTTCAGTCAATGAAGACAAAAGGAGCTTCTCACAGTAGGTATTTAAGACACCAGTAGAGAATAAAATTCTGAACCCATCTCTCCCTTTGAATCTCTCTTTCCTTCTCCTCCCACCATAACCCAATGACCTCAGAGGTAGCTTAATTAGAGTCCAGACAGATTCCTGCCATAAACAGACTTTATCTTCTACCCCAGATGTCTATCTTCAACACCTTGCATGCTCACAGTATCTAAGTTTTCATCTTAGTCAGTTTTGCATTATGCATTTTTGCTGTGCTCAGTAGAACACTGTTGTGCTTTAGACCCAGGCGGGAGCTGTGAATCACATGGCCACCCACACACCCCACCCCCCTAGCTGGTGGGACGGGAAAGGCAAGCAGAAAATATAGTGAGCATAACATCAGTATGGTATTGAATACCCCATTGACTGGTTCAGTTGTCTATCCTGGCTGTGGCCCCCTCACAGTTTCTGGTGAAAATTAACCCTAGCCTAGATGAACCCAGGACAATTACTGAGAGGTATGATTATCTTCTTGACCTAATAGCATGTGATATGCTGTTACTCTAACCACCTCATTGCATTTCATCTACTGATTTAATGTATCGTATTTGGCTCAGTTGTGGCAAGCTGTCAAATAGGGAGATATCAGGATGTTTCTATAGGTAATGTTTCCTATGATATATGATTTCTAAAAAAAATATTATCAACTAGAAAGACAATGCATTATCAAGAAAGACTAACAAAAAAACCAGAATGCAAGTCTGAATTTCAAGACAAAATCTTGTGATAATTAGTGAAAAAAACCCAACAAACACCACTTCAGAGCATTTGCACTATACAGTAACTTGGTCCAGATATCAGAAGTATTAGAATGCAGTAGTAAAGAACACCTAATACAAGGAGTCCTCCACATATCAAGATACTTGCATCTGAATTTTTGCTACAATAGTACTGCCCACTGTAAATTAATAGGAAATGTCACTTGTTTAGAAGAAACTATTTGAACATTTCACTTTCACATCAGAGTTATTTAACGATGTTGGGATGAAAGTGGGAGGCAGTGGCTAAGGAAGTCAGTTTCGAGAAAGAGAATACAGGTGGCATAGGATGAAATGGGAGTCATTTCCCCAACATAAACAAGAACTACAACATAGGAGATATTTCTGTGTAGCAGCAAGGAATGCCTTGAAAGGGAAGCATTGTCTTGATAATATTTTATTATGTTTCCTCATATTTGTAACTCTGTTATCCCATTTTGCTAAAAATTAAACTGCTTTTTATTTTATACATTAAAAAACCCCCCAACAAACCAAAAAGAAAATACAAACTTCCCACACACACACCAAAAAAACCCCAAAACCGCAACAAAACAAAGCAAAGACACAAAAAGCAACTGTTCACACTTTATTAGAACAGAAGTAGAAAACTGTTCAGAAAAGCCATGTGAGAAAGATTCAGTCCAAGGTCTGTAAATTTATCACTCTTGGAGGTTTTTATGGCTTCCAGAGTTGTTATAAACTCTGTGTAATTCTATCTCCATCCCTAGGAAAGCTTCTTTATTTCTCTCACCTAAGAGGCCTTGCTTTCTACATACTCCTTGGGGTTTTCAAGAATCAGGTCTTTAGTCAATCCACAGGTAGTCTACTTGCTGTGTCCTGAGGCTTGCTGTCCCATCACTTGCTCTGATGTTTTCCCAAAGGATTATGTCCATATTCTATGATAGAGAACTTGCCATCCATCCCTCCATTCAGAAAGTTTCAGCAAATGTGAATATAGCAGCCAGGAAAAGACAAATGTTCAATCTTCCTCACACCTGCTAAGCCATTCCACCTAAAAAAGCATAACTCTTGGAAATAGGCTTTAAATAGTAAATAAACAGAAAGAGTTGATATGCTACCCAATGCTAAGGACTTATAATTCTATTTTGCAGAGCACACTTGTACTATTCATACCTTTAGCCTTTCTGTTGATCAGACTGCTCCTTAGAGGTCACTACACCTCACCATCATGTTGAATAGAAACCTCTGAGGTTTTTACAGGGAACTCTTTCCCACTGCTTCTTTAGCAGCCAAAACCAAGTACACCTATGCAAGCATCAGCTTGTAGAGACATTATACCTGGTACTGGGAAAGGTGCTGTAAACCTCACAAACTATTAGTTATTACCATAACAAAAAGCACACACAGAATGTACATGAAGTCTTTTGGATAAACAGCAAAGATTAACATTTGTAGCTTTAGAACTAGTTATAGTGTATTTCCTTTTATATATGTATAGTAGATTAATTTGTGCAAACTATATGAATCTGCTCCTTTAAAACAAATAAGGGATAAATCATAGTCTGAATAACATGATCTAATAGCTGGCAGATTTGGCAAGTTTATATTTAAATCTCCTAACAGACAACCAATGCAATGAAACTTTTTTTTATCAGATTTCAAAGAATAAATTTAAAAGCATTTCCTCTGTTTTCAACTTTTTTATTGTAATGGTCTTCTCACTGTACTGAGATTTAATTTGCAGTCATGTTAGTTTACTGTTTAAAATTACATTGACATGGGAATTTTTTATGTATATATGCAATACAGAACTACTGTTTTCTGAAAAACAGCTTACAAATGGAAATGCAAAACATCATTGTCAATTAATAAACATATGTAGATATTTAGCCATTAATTAGATCAAGGATCTTCCAGGACTTCTTGATTAAGACAGAATTAGGGCCTGGTCTACCTCATCTAGACATCTAAATTTTTATCTGATTTCATGTCCTTGTGTACTGGTCCCCCTAAATAAAGTTCTTCAGTCAGAGGAAAGTGTCTTTTAAAGGCTGCCAGAAGAAAATAATTTTATATCTAACATGGAGGCCTTTTCTATTGATTACAAAGTCTTTATCAAATGGCAGGTCTGTCTGTAGATGGTCAATGGCTTTTTCAATGGTAGAACATGCCAAGGTTCCCACCCAGTCTGTGCATTAGGATGAAAAATGCACCATTGATATTCTATATTCTTCATCCACATGTAATCTAAATAGACATGGACACAATAACCAGGATCTTGGGGGAATAAATGGGTGAGCGGCCCCCATGAACACCAGCCTGGGAGTATCATTAAGACTAAATAATAGTAGTTTGATACAGAATCCAGTATTTTGGTGGGATTTTATGGTGCAGGGTAAAAGCTACAATATCATGTCTTTTGTGGCCTGCTTCCTCAACTAACAATATTAGAAGAAAAAATACATATTGTTCTACTTCTCCTAAGTGCTGCACAAACACACCAGATGTATGTCTCAAGTGCTAATCTCTAGCTTAGAGGGAAAAGAGCCAGTAACATATCCAAGGCAAGAATGGTGGCGTTACCATCCACGTGTGTTTCAAATATGGAGCTGTCAAACATGTAGACAAGTTTAAAATAAGTAATGAAAATGAAGCTCAGAAGTACATATTCTACTATATGATTTGCTTAGTATTATTCTTTTAATTAAGTTCAAGCATCTTCTCTTATAAACTTGTGATAAATAAGAGTTGAAAATGCTGGAAAATAATCTATCCTCTAATGTCTTTCCTGTATGTCTACAACAAGAGTTATTATCACATTACTATTATTACTTTAGAAAAGACTGGTAATTTTGGTGACAGTGAGTAGATTGTAACAGCCTTTCTGGCTTTGCTGCACAGAAAAGGGTCCAAAAGAAACTGAAGCCAGCAGCGAGGCTTTATCCTGTCCTGCCATACTGGGACACTAATTTTCCATGTTTTAAATTAAACATTATAATTGCCTTTTTTAAAACCTACCATTTATTTGCTTCTTACTGGAAAATGTGTAAAGAATAATATTCACTGTGCATGACTGAGATATTTGCCTTTGCACAGATTTCTAGAAAATCATGCCCTTTGGGACAGACTGCATGGAGGAGTCCATGTCCACAGTGCTTAGCAATAACTTCTCTTGGATCAGGCTTTCTGCATCCCTGCTACAAATCATTTGGCCCTGCAGCTTCTCTGACTCCATACAGTATCCCTGAAACATTACTATTATTTTATGTGGGCTTTTTTCAGTTCAAGGCATGCAACATAATGCAAAGACTGTATTACAGTTCTTTGGTTTTCAATGGATGAAATGAAGGTTTGGCATGAGGATATGAGAACGCTTCTGAAGATGCACAGTCTCCTGGGTTAAGTTCTGAAGGACTTGAAAGAGGGAAGAAAAACCACAGTTGCTACAAATCCATTGTGAACAAATCTGGAGTGAACCATCCCTAGACCATGCCCAGATATTTTCTCAGACAGTGTATTTTGAGCAACCAAAATCTGACAAAAGCAACAGCAAAGTGGTGTGAGGCAAGGATTTCAGGCTTGTGCATGCTCTCTGGATCTTTCATTTATTACAGTAGTACTCAGACTCCTCCTGTGTTAACATAATTCTCAACAAAAAAGGTCATAAAAAGAATACTGTATTTCAACATATCCAGATATGGAAGTTATTCTTCCAGCAGCAGCTATATATATGACATACTCTCATTTAAAACATTTAATTATTTGTCATTGTAACAATGGAGTAAGAAGTAAGGCAAAACCAGACTGAACATACATGATGTTGCGACATGGAAATAATTTTTTTGTCCTTTATGAATTAAAACAACATAAAAATATTCATCACATTGTATGGAAAAACAAATTGATTGAAGTCTGACAGGCACTGAAAATACCAAAGGAAGCTTGTGGAGTGGTGTTTTACATTTATGTTTGTTGCTTTGTTAAATCAGATTTTTCAAGGCTTTGTCTAGTGATAGTGAAGACATTCCTTTGCAATCATAAAATCCATTAATTACTTTTACCTTTAGATGAATACTCATCTTTACCATTTCTTGCAAATAGCACTAAAAGTATTAACCCTAAATCAACTGTTCTGTCAATATTCTTAGGAATGGCACTTCTCCTAAAGCAGTCAGAATCACAGAATCACAGAATGTTAAGGGTTGGAAGGGACCTCAAAAGATCATCTAGTCCAACCCACCTGCCAGAGCAGGACCACCTAGAGCAGGTCACATAGGAATATATCCAGGAGGGTTTTAAATGTCTGCAGAGAAGGTGACTCCACAGCATCTCTGGCCTCACAGCCTGTTCCAGAGCTCCGTGACCCTCACAGTGAAAAAAGTTTTTGCTTATGTTTCCGTGCAACCTCTTATCCTCCAGATTACACCTGTTGCCCCTTGTTGTACCATTGGACATAACAGAGTAGAGCCTGGCTTCATCCTCCTGACACTTGCCCATTATGTATTTATAAACATTAATGAGGTCACCCCTTAATCTCCTGCAAGCTAAAGAGACCCATATCCCCCAGCGTTTCATCATAAAAGAGATGCTCCACTCCCTTAATCATCTTTGTGGCTCTGCGCTGGACTCTTTCAAGCAGTTCCCTGTCCTTCTTGAACTGAGGGGCCCAGAACTGGACTCAATATTCCAGATGAGGTCTCATCAGGGCAGAGTAGAGTGGGAGAATCTCTCTCAACCTACTAACCACACCCCTTCTAATACACCCCAGGAGGCCATTGGCCTTCTTGGGCACAAGGGCACATAGCTGGTTCATGGTCAACCTGCTGTCCACCAGGACCCCCATGCTTGGTGCTATTCCCCCATGCTACTCTCTAACAAGTCAATCCTCAACCTATACTGATACATGGGGTTATTCTTGCCCAGATGCAAGACTCTACACTTGCCCTTCTTGTATTTCATTCGATTTCTCCCTGTCCAGCTCTCCTCTCTGTCTACGTCTCGCTGCAGCACAGCCTGCAGTCCCACATACTAGTTTCTGTATAATACAGAATACAAAAGTTTATAAATGAATATATTTTATTAAGTGAGTTTCTGAATTCGGACATGTCTTGAAACTCAGTATTAAATTGTATAGCTTTCTTACTGTCCTTTAAAACCTATGCACATATATTATGAATCTCACAATGAAGACTGCTTAGCATACCTGAAGCAGTCTATAATGATATCTTAATCATCTGTCACTAGTATATCTGTGTTAATGACAGACACATCTGGAAAGATGGAAGAAAAGCCTCTGTTTTTTTGTTGGTTTTTTTTTTTATACTCCTCATGAGACACTGACATGGTCTATCAGTGATATTCAATGGAGAAATCAGTCAATATTAAACAGCAATAATCTCTCTAGGTTTCAATGTAGCAAGGAGTTTAGTTGAAAGGTTATAGATCTTTTATAAATTGAGCAACTAAGGCTTAAATAACATAATAAAGCTACATCAGAGTTTAAACCTACAAGATTATTTTTAATTATTGATATTTTCCCATGACTATTGAATAGGCTTGAACAGCTATGTCATATGCATTGAACACCTGTTTAGGCACTTTGATGGGCTAAGGCTGATAACAAAATAGTACATTTTCCAGGAACTACTGGATGCAATTCAAAAAGTAAAGCTCCTAGTCTTTCCTTGTTTTAAAAAGCAAATTTCCTGAGGAATGGATAGTGAGAATGATATGTCTCATATACATGCCATACTGGTAAAAGCTTATTGCATTCATTAGGAGAATGAAAATTTTATATCTGTGATCTTCATATGAAGTATTGAAAGAGAATATATACTGCCATCAGACTATGGCGTTTTGCAGTGCAAATTGTAAAGATACAAAGATACAAGGAGCTAAAGGCAAGAAACGATTAATATTATCACCTACCATGTTCATTTGGAGCAAAGAACCAGACTGGGACTATGAAACAGTGATACTATGGAGAGTCCTTTTTTTAACGTGACCAAAAAAACCCAACACCCTGGGGCTTTTATTTTCCTTAGCAGTCTGATGGTTTTCTGCAGACAGTGTGTTACTACAGCTGTTCATCAGAATAATCATGGCAAGGATTAGTAACTTTGATTTGATTAGTAAACAAAATTCTCCTTTCTATTGCTTGTACCGAGATGCAGTTCTTCTATGGAAATTGCCAGATTTATGCCTGTCTCTGCTGAAAGAGAAAGAGATTGACAAAAAATACATCATTTCTTTTGATTTTGTTGTCCCTTTGGTAATACAAAGGGAAAAGAGGTTAATGTTTAATCATTATCACTAGCACACAGACATACACATTCAGTTGCTTGATGAGCTTAATGACTTTCATTTAAGAACTTAACTTAAGGAATGACTCCAAAACATTAAAAAGTTGTGAAAATTTTGGCCAGTAATACTGTGCTGACTGAACATAACTATATGTTTTTAGACAGTTGTATGAAATACATATTCCTACAGGATGGTTGATCAAAAGTAATTCATAGTTTAAAGACTAGGTAAAAAATGCATACTGATTGTTCTCAGATAGCTGTGCTTCTCATGTCATTTTAGCTTCATTTTACTGATTGTGACTGAACTAACAGTTTTTTACAATCTTACCTATAGATCTAGTTACAGTGTGATAAAATGAATGCCCCAGACCATCCACAAAGTGATTCTAACATAATCAATAGGATAAATTGATGTGCAGATATTGCTTATGTTTGCACACTAGAATAACAGTATCCAAAATCACATTTAACCTATCTGTTTAACACAAACATGCTTAAAATGTTTAAAAAAAAATGCTACCCACTTGCTTTTTTCTTTAATTCTTCATTGCCCTGAGGGAAAGCAAAGCAAACGGCAATTTACCATAATTTTAGTTGGAGGTCATTTACTCTTCTTTTCCCGAAGGAACTTCCCCGTTATTGACATGTTTTTAAAAATGCCTAGCAAACAAATCTTTCCAAGGATTTAAAAATACTGACAACTGTTATCAGTGCTAACAGTTGTCCTGGGTTGCAGAGCTAGGGATTTTAGTGCTTAGTGTGTGCTATCTGATTGTAGGATGTGTTTATTTCCTGCAGTCGTAGAATAACTTTCTACTTGATCATTCCTCTTTTCATGACCTACAGAGCTAATTTGAGCAGGTCTTTGAGGAAAATTAGTTGCATAGATCCCTAAAAAAACCTTTCATGTCTCTATGTTTTTTACTGTGTTGGAGGTTTTTTTTGGCTTTATTTCCAGAAGCTGTCAAAGAAGAGTCTTGCAGAGTAAAAAGAATATTAAAGACAGGTCAGCAATGTAATTATAATAAAATGCCAATGCATTTTAAAGATAGCACATACATATCAACAGTTTTTAATTATAATATACAAAAATCTGAAATATAAATTAAAAAGTAAAAAGTCAAATACTCATAACTCTTGTTCTTAAAAATAATTAAATATTACAATTGCAAACCCTGCATACAATCTATTCATTGTTTCCCTACTTCCTAAAGTTGAATTCTTATTAAAAGTGATCCAGTCAAGAAAAGAAAGGAAGAATGAATACATTTTCATTACTATCTATTTTAATCTATGAAAAATAAATTAAGGTGTCCACAGAGATGGATTCTTTTCTGCACATTGACTATAACATACACAGTCCAATAGTCAAATCAAGTTGCAACTCTACTTTTTATTTGCAATGGGACAAAACACCACAATAATTCAGAGAGGCTAATATAATGAAAAACCCATGTGAAACACCTCAGACTTTTCTGCATTTCCTTATGTGTGATTTTTCCCCCTTTGATTTCCTCATAATTCTTTTCACTCTTCTCTGAACACCCTGAAATTTGCAATACCATTTCTGAAAAGAGATGATCAGGGCTAAATAACTGGTATTGTGTAAGAAGGCGTATCACTGGATTGTATAATCACATAACTGCATCCCATTCTGAATGAACATTTACAGCTTTGGTGTCGTCTTGGAGCTGTATTAAGGGTGTTCCAAAATATGCCATTTGAAGGGGAGCTATATGTAATGAATTGGCAGTCTTTGGTTCCTACCTTGGCACCACTTTCCTAATCCCTGCACTCAAGTTTTTAGGTCAGTGTGGCTGACCAGGTTTCTAGTAGAGTTCTGCAGACTCAATGGGACAAATATGCAGCTAGATTCAGCCCTTTGCACCCAGCACCCCTCTAATACTCACTGAAATTACTGTGTGGTGTGGGCTAAAAGAAGCCCATAAAAAAAGCAAACAAAAGCATGTATTGATGTCTCTAAAAAGTCACTTAAAGGTACAGTTCACTTCAGCAGAGCTGAAAGACTGGTTTATCTCTGTTACTTTTCCATCAGCAGTATTTTTTTCACTATTAAATGTAACAATATTTTCTAAAAGTGCTAAATGGCAAGTATTGCATGTGTATTCCAGACACGGACAAGACTATAAATGTATTTCTAATTCTTACAGTGTCATAATATTTATAGTATGCATAAAACCCGACTGCTCTCACACATAGGAGGGGAAAAAAAAAAAAAAGAAAACAGTTACTCTTTCTTCTTACATATAAATTTTAAAAAA
>WUAM01000191.1:135977-146831 GCA_024336885.1 Actenoides hombroni
GAAAACATACTTCACCTTTGATGTGTTTTTTCTTACCCCCCCCCCCCCCCCCACCCCCTCTCCTAGTCGTTTTGTTTTTTTTTTTTTTTGTGTGTTTTGTGTTGTTTGGTGCTTTTAGTGTATTTGTTTTTTGTATAGGTTTATTCTATTTTCTTTTTAATAAGAATGAATCAGACAGTGAACTATTTGAAGTCCATATGAGACAAGTTTTGCTTTCAAAGCAGGCCGATGACATGTTTAATGCACAAATTCACTTCCATTATCAGCCTACTGCTTTTCACAATGCTGTTTCTTTTCACTGAAGTGCTTGTATCCAACAGCATATCTGACACCATGGTAGCTACAAATACAGTTCTCTCAACTGCTTAATTTGCATAAAATCTCAGACTAACCCACTGTCATTCTAAAGCATGGTCCCTTTGTGCAGCATGGATAGTTACTTTCCATCTATCACATTCCCCTCTGAGCTAGTAAAGTATTTTTACCTTGTTTGAATATGAGGTTCCTCTTGTTTAATCCTGGAATCACACAGGCTGATCAAACTGAGACTGTTGCCATCATGTGAACCCAGTGAGCTTGTGGCCAGGGGAGCTGAGAAAAATTACCTTTACAGGATATCATTAGCGTACAATCACCTTCACAAAAGCAAGTTAAAAAAGCTTCTTTGAATGAATGCTTAAGCTATTTTTGACTCAAAAAAAATCAACACACATAATTATTTTACAGCAGATCACTATTCAGTGGTGATGTACCATTTTGAAATGTGTTATTTGAATCTGTGTTCTCAGGTAATGGATACTAATGCATTTTGATGCTGTTTAACATGTTGTGGTGTTGTGAAATCCAAAGTATTACCAGGTTATAACATTAATTCTATGTGATCGTTATTTGTGGTGTGTTGACCATGGATGGATGCCAAGTTCCCACCAAAGCTGCTCTATCACTTCTCCTCCTCAGCAGGACAGGGGAGAGAAATTATAACAAAAGGCTTATGGGTTGGGATAAGGATAGAGAGAGATCATTCACCAACTACCGTCCCAGGCAAAACAGACTTGACCTGGGGAAAATTAACCTAATTCATTATCAATAAAATCAGAGTAAGATAAAGAGAAATAAAAACTGAATCTAAAAAGCACCTTTCTCCCACATTTCCTTTCTTCCAAAGCTCAACTTCGCTCCAAATTTTCTCTACCTCCTTCCTATCAGTAGTTCAGGAGGACAAGGAATGAGGGTTGCAGTCATTTAATCACATGTTGTCTCTGACACTCCTTCCTCTTTGGGGGAAGGGCTCCTCACATTCCTTTCCTGCTTCAGCATGAGGCCCTTTACATGTGAAAGAATCTTCCATGAACATTTCCAACATCAGTTCTTCCCACAGGCTGCAGTTCTTAATGAACTGCTCCAGTGTGGGTCTCTTCCATGGGGTCACAAGTCTGTCAGCAAACCTGCTCCAGTGTGGGTTCCACTTTCCATTGGTTCATAGGTCCTGCCAGAAGCCTGTTCCAGCACAGAGTTCCCATGAAGTCACAGCCTTCTTTGGGCATATCCAACTGCTCTGCCATGGGATCCTCCACAGGCTGCAGGTGAATATCTACTCTGATGCCTGAAGCACCTCCTCTCTCTCCTTCTCTGACCTTGGTGAGAAAAAAAACCAAACAAAACAAAACCAACATAGTTGTTTTTCTCACATATTCTATCTCCTTTCTCTTCTGCAATTGCCATTGCACAGCAACCTTTTCCTCTTCTTAAGTATGTTATCACAAAGGTGCTACCACCATCACTGATGGGCTCGGCCTTGGCCAGTGGTGGGTCCATCTTGGAGCTGGCTGTCATTCGCTTCACTGGACATAAGGGACGCTTCAAGCAACTTCTTACAGAAGCCACACCTGTAGCCCTCATGCTACATAAACTTTGCCACACAAACCCAATACATTATTATACATTAATAATATTTATTATATTGATTATTTCAATCATGGTATAAAAAATTAAGCTAATAAGTGATAGAAGATGGGCATAAAGTGAAGCAAAACGCTTAATAAAAAAATAATAAGAACCGTAAAATCTAGATATTTACTTGTTAGGAAGTAGAAAGAGATGGGCAAAAATAAGAAAAGGACAGAAAATTCAGCTGTCCAAAAGCTAGTAAAAAGAAAGATAATTATTCTGGTTTTAGAAAAGTGTTTCTGATTTCTTATGCTATGACAAAGGTTGATTTCAGGTGCAGATGTCATACTTTCCTATTGCAATAGTTGCAATTTACGAATATATTCCTGGGAAATGATTTTCAGGAATCTGCATGATTTGAGAACATCAACAGCTTTTAATATGTAAATCCCTCACTTTCATGGCTACAGAACACAAAGGCAGGTTTTTCCCTAAGTTTAACAGCTTTTTCTGTTTATTTGTTTTTAAACACAAATCACATGGAATGTTCATTGAGAGCTGAGAACAGAAATTCAGACTAAACAAATTGGTAATTTATAATGTGGAAAAAGCATTCACTTTATGGATTAGATAGAGAAAAAAATCAGAAAGGGATCATAGGCATTATGGATGTAGGTTTTATCCATCTTATCTGTTTGTCACGAGGCAGAACTTTGGTTTTTACTGAACCTTTATAGACTTCTTAAAACATGTATGCTTGCAGATAAAGTTGATGTCAGAAAATGTGATCTTATTACAAGACAATTGTGAAAGGATGAAAAAATACTGTGTTTTGTATAGCAAGGAAGAGAGACACCGAATCTAATATTGAAAAGATGAGGACAAACATTCGTTCGTGTTTATACACAGTTGCAAAAAAACTCAACCAACCAACCAAAAAAAAACCAAACACAAAAGAAAAACAAAAACAAAACAGAAAAAAAACCCCACAGCAGAGTGAGTTTTATAGCTTTCTTTGGTTACCTACAAGCTCCTATAGCAGTCTTATGGATAGTTTTTAAACTGCCTGAGAAGGGTCAAAGTATACCAAGTTTAATTATGTGAGTAGCAGAGTAGATGGGCATTAGCAATATCGGTAGCTGCAGCAACCTCATAGAATCAGACAACATTTGGGGAAAGATTAAAAAAAAAAAAAAAAAAAAAATTTTTTTCTAGTCTTTATTGTTGATCTTAATTTTGTATGTATTTAACTTCCTGAAGTAAAAATGAAAGAATGAGCAAATCACTAGTTTATGGTAGAACTTTTGCTTTGTTCTCTGGATGATGCTGCATAAAAGCTCAAAAATGTCAAGTTTTTTAGTCTGTAGATGTGGAATATCTTACACAAAACTTCAGTGAACCCTGTCATAATAGTTGACTTGCTGAACAGAAAAGGCTGAAGTTTTTCTAAGCAGGAGCTGCGTTTGAAATGCTTTTGGGCCACTTTGCATATATAAGGCCAGTAAAAAATTACATTCATTGCTCAGACAAAAACTGGAGACATAGCTTTTCTTAAGATATAATCTTTGTGCTGTCATATAGGAGTTGTAGGATGTCAGTGACGTACATTCAATGAACAGGGTGCCCATACACTGTTAGATGTTTTCTTAGGAACAAGGAAACTTTAATTGCTTTTACTTATAGTTTTCTGATTTAAATGTTTCCTAGGAAGCAAAGTTGAAACTTAATCCCATAAACCAGAATCTTCTTCTGAAAACTTTCTAGAGATGATGAAATAGTGCTAACGCCTGGCAGTAGATTTCCTGTGCCCATTCGTATGATGTGCAACAGACAGAAGTTTGCCTTTCGAAAGGTTCCCTTATTTCATTGCATACCATAGGAAGTCTGTAAAGAAAAAACATTCAGAAGCTTACTGTCAAGCTTTTGAGCAGATGTTGTCTCTGTCTATACACCTATCAGAAGATATCTCCGGCTTTTTCTCTTCAGACATCAGCTAAAAGAAAGATATGCAGTATCTGTACTGCTTTCCCTGCCAGCTATTAAGCTTAAGCTCCATCCTACTCCTGTTCTCCAGAGGGAGAAGAGCAAAGACTTAGAAGAGTAGCCAAAGGCAATGAATTCCTCAAAGGATACTGAAGTGTTAATACCAAATCAGGGGGAAGAAAAAAAAAGAATTGGAAAAGGGAAAAGAAGAACCTAAGGATAAATATTTAAAGAAATATATAGTGAAGATAGACAGGTCTGAAGAGGTAATGTAGAAAGACTGTTTTCAATCCTGGAGAGTACAGGAGACAGAGTTTAAGTAAAAAGCAATTAGGAGTTTGTGAAATAAATATGTAGAGCATAATTATGACATAATTAGGACAATTACACTGACAATTGCATAAAGCTACCAGTACATTAGTTGAATGCAATTGCATTTTAGTTGTGAGAATTGGTTTTGTGTTTGCAGGAAGAATTGCTTCTGATCCCAAATCCTTTCAGACATGGATCCCAGCTTTGCAAAAGGAACTTTGGTCTCTTAAATTCAGCCACGTCACCTAATTGCTGGGAGTCAGGCTGTGGAAGTGAAATTTACTTTGCTGAGTCAGTTTCTTATTCATGGGAAAGAAGAAGAATCAAGCTCCTGACTCTTGAATCAGAACAGCTGGTAGGAAGAGAAACTCAGTGGCAAAGGGACATGAGTTTGGGGACATAGGCAGGCAGCCTTTTAAAAGTGGGATTCAGAGCTATCTAGATTAACTCCATCCAGAAATACAGTGCACTTAGAGAAGGAGATGTTGGCAAAGGATGGTTCAAGGAATGTAGCACTGGAGGAGGACCACTTCAAAAACACTAATAACAGGGGTATCCTAATGCATTCTTTCTCTAGATTTTTCAATATCTGTTTAGGCTCCACTTCAGGCTCTTGAGCTGGAGAACTCCTATAAAGCTAGCCATCTATGAGGAACACAGTAGGTTGTGGTGGAGGCTTGGGGAGGGAATGTAGGGATTGATGTAGGTGGTGTGGGAAATGTACTTTTTATAATGACATGATAATTGCCAAAAAAGTGGGAGGCCAATGTTCAGTTCTCTCTTGAGCCTAAGGAGATTCAAACACATCTGCAGCAGCTTTAGTTAATTCCTTAATCACGAGGCTTGAGAATAATTAGATGACATGTACATTTTACATTATGCACTGAGGAAGCTTACCACAGTCTATCTCAGTGCTCAGCTCCTCAAAGTAACATGTTCAGGATTTTTCTTGCTTGTGTTCTCTTTGACCATGAAGCTCTTCTCCTTTGTATGAAGAAGAAGAATATCTGATAGCAATGGATTTAAAGTTAGCATTCTCTTACTGATATGTAAGTTACTCAAACAAGTGTAGAAAAGTATCTCTGCACTTTCCTGATTTTAATTGAATCCTGCTGATGTCAGGGGGATTAATCACACACTAGAGTGAGGTTTAATAAATAATACTTATCTCTACAGTTTCCAACCAATGGTAAGGAGACTCTTCCTTCAGTTGAAAACGGATTAAGATTAAATGCTTTCAGAAATGCTACACTGATTCTTTTTGTGGAAAGCTAATGAGCTCAGCCCTCACATGTCTCAGGACATTATTTTTAAGTTAAGAACTTAGTGGTGTCTGAGCATTATATGGACAGCTGTTGTTAAGGGGTGACAAAGCCCTGTCAAAACAGTAGGCTTCATCCTTTCTTTTAGAAATGATAAATTGAACGCAATTCACTCCTAAAAAGTCCCCAGGCAGGGGTCTCACAGGCTGTGTCATTTAAATATCCGTATATTTGGAGATAGAGTCACACAGTCATTTTCTTATATGTCTTTACTCTTTAAAGTGCTCCACTCTATTACTGGCAAAGCGGCTTGTTCTCTGATGAGCTGTATTTTTGCTTTTATTTTTCCCCCAAAATTCAGATTACTGGATTTAATTCAATAGGAATGCATTGGAAAACTACCATCACTAGATTTGTCTTTCTTGTATAGTTTTAATGTGGTAAATGTATCCCATTAGAGGGATGACACAATATTATATATCTGAGAGGAAATTCAAATGTTATAGTTAGGATTAGAAATTATTTACCAATTAAATATGAGAAAGATATCGTTATTCCAAAACATGAATGAAAGAGCATGGAGATGATTTTTAAAAATGTTTAAGAAGATCTAAGCAGACAGCCTCCATTAAACACCTCTCTGGGAATTGAGCTTAATTCCCAGAAGACTTTTTTAAAATTTGTTTTTACTCTCTCAGTGTCCTCTTCTGGCATGCCAAGTCTTTACCCTTACCCTGTTTCTTTCCTATCAGTTATTACTTAGTCTCATACTATTTTGCCTTCCCACACCTTGCTTTTAGATCTTCTTTTGTTTCCCTAGTTCTGACTTTGTTCTCCTTATCTACTATTGTATGTTTTTCTGTTCCTAAAGTCTAAGCAGCTTTTTGAAAATTCCCCATGGTTCTTTTTTTCTTCTTTCCAGTAAATCTTTTCCTTCTTTTTCTACTTTTTCTATTTCAATTGCTGCCTCACCCTTTTCTTCCATTTCTGTTTTTGTAAATTTCCTTAACACCTTGGAGGCTATAACTTCCCTGGAAACTACTTAAAGGATTATTCAGATCTCTAGGTTTATCAGTATGTGCCTGAAATGTCAGCTAATTTGAAGTATACTGATGGTTATAGCATGGGAAACACAAGAGCAAAATATATTGACTTTCTATGCAAAATGAAGGGCCACCTGTGAGATTTTTATATGCAGCCTGTACCTTTTTGGACTGCAAAATTAACTTTCACCATAGCTTGTCTTTCAGTGACAAAACACTGTGTGGAAGAGCTAATGATCTGTCTTTTAAATGAACCTTGCAGAAAACTCTACTGTTATATTTTTATTCATTTTTAAATGTACACAGAAAGATTTCCGACATTACATTTCTGAGTGCACCATCATATAGTTTTATACATTATATTAGGACTGTGAGCTATCTCTCAATAAGCTGACATAATGCAGAACTACTCTGGATAGTAGGAACGAATATCATGTGTTAGGAAAAGCTGTGCGCTTCCTCAGAGTAACTTAGAGACATGAAGGTAATTAACAAATTTCAGTGCCAGACAGAGGCTACTTCACTGCTTTTGTTGGCATTAGTGGGAGGTCAAAAATCAGTTCTTCATTTCTAAAAGGTAGATAAGTTAGTAGCATCTCAGAAGATGATTTCCTTATTGTCCGCCAAGCGTTATTTGGGGTTTTCTTATACCTTTCCAACTGAATAATTTATTAAATAATTTTAATATAAGATTTTTCAACCTAACAGAACAAGATAGTTCAAGGAGAGACAGCTTTAAACCTGGCACTTTACAGGGGCTCCCCTCAAGTATGCTTTGTATGTAGCTTCCAAGAATCAAGTCTTCTCTGCTTGTCTTGTATTTGCACCCAACACTCCTGATAGCTTCAAGAAAATCTTTGCCTTTTAAGACAGAAGAATACTATGGTAATTATTTTTGTCATATGCACTTACAGCTCTTAGACACCAAATTATGCATGTGATCAGTTTGACATATACTCAGCAACACACAACATAGAAATCTTCCAATAACACAAGTCCTAAAAGTGCAAGACCAAATGAATAAAGTAACTTGCTGGAATAAGTCCTTTTTTGGTAGTAATACAAATAAATTGAATAAATAAGCACACATTAAAATTCCCAGACAGTGCCTGCAATTTGTCAAGTGAAGTGAAAGTTACAAAGATCTTACAATATCTACTAATAAACCAGAAAAATGCTAGTTATAGTGTTATAAACTGTTCTCCCAATCATTGAAAGGCTGTGAACAAGAGCAAATGCATTAATTTGTGGACTTCATATGTATTTTGTGTTGGGAAGTTACAAAAGCTATAAAAATACTAGAAGTGGGAAGATATCTAGTTGAATAATTCCCCTGCTCTCCTGCTGCAGGTCAGAAAGAGATCAGTGCTTGCTTTTATGATCACAATTTCTTTAAAGATAGTATTTCCATCAAATATATTTCAAGACTTCATTGAAATACAAGAGAGTCCATTTATGCCAGCAAAAAAATAATAACATCAGACTTTCCCAGACCAGGAACAGGTTTAGAGCATGCATCTGCAGGCACATCAGCTATTTTCCTCATCATGTGCACAAAATTCCTCTCCTATTTGCACTGTAATTTGTAAGCAGCCTCTAAATATTATTTTTGCATTTTTGCTCTATTGTGAGGCCTTTGTATGGCAGGAGGTGAATGCTCATGTTTTGTGAACCCATGACCAAAGGGGTAATCACCTTAAAACCCCATCTTTCTGTTAGTCGTCCTAATTACCTTTCAGGAAGAGACTGCATTTCTCAGGTTGCTTTATTGGTGTATTTTATCTGCTTGCTGGTAAATTTTATCAAAATACTTGAGAACTCACTCAGTCAAGGAGGATTTCCACTCCTGTGTAAACAAAAGCAAACTTAGAGAAAAAGTCAGTAAAATAAACCAAAAAACACTGTGAGTCTTAGATTGCCTGTGGCAGAAGATTGTTCCTGGACACAAAAAGCATCTTGTTTTTTTCCAGAAAGAATCTTGAGTTCAGTCATTTTAAGGGCTTGAAGAATTTGGTGAAAAGAGCACAAAATTGAAACTGACCTCTCACAAAAGACATCTTCTGTTATTAATGCAAATAATCAGTGAAAGTTCAAAAATGATAGATGGAATTCTAGGCATTATCTTTTTTCAAGGCATATTTGGCAGTCTCTGTTTACATGAAGGGTAATACATAATTTCACTGTGATATTGATTCCTTTTAAGAATGAAAATAAAGTACAATCTAAATAATCGTCTGTTAATTGAGCTGTCATATATCTAATGGAAGACACTTGTTTGCTTTAAGTTAATGTATCTCTGCAAGCACAAATTGGGAAACATGCATGCTGTGGAAGCCATGGGAAAATAAGAGAATGACCGGAACTTAAATACAGTTCACTTTCTATCTGTAATACAGGGAGGGCAACTATAGAAGATGAACCAGCTACTAACCTGGCAAAAAATATAATTAAGATATCAAAGATACAGAGTAAGGAAATACAGACAAAACACAGATCAAATCCAGATAGAGCACAGGCAAAATATGGAAAGATTAAAGAAAAAGGACTTGAAAGAGAAATCCAAATTGAAAGTAGAGGACAGTGGCATTGAAAAAATGGGAGTATATTGATTCTATTTACAAAAGAGACAAACAGGAACAGCTTGATAAGGCTAGAAGCCAAAGAAAAATAAGTTTTAATAATTAGGTAAAAAGAATAGGAAAAAACATACTTGTCTGTCAAAAACATATTTTATACACAGATATCTAAAATAAATGATCAAAGATGGTTCAGCCTAATGGCAATTTTACACTATAATCTTTATGCAACTTTTCATTAAGTTTAAACAGCACCTTAATTTCATCCTCCTTGAAACACAAGTATGGAATTGGTATGTAGAGATATTCACGGATGTCCATGTTTTCTTCTGTTTTCTGATTACTCATAGAGAACATAGATTTTTGTTGTGTCCTTCACTACTGATCCAAACAATCATCTGCTGTTTTGCCTAAAACACACATTACTTGACAGTATTTCAATGGAGCTGCAGTGACTATACTGTTGATCATGCCCTTAACCTGACTTTCTGCCAAAGCTAGAATATATCTTCTACCAATATGCATGATCAGCTATGCATAATATTTCACATGGGGTATTATGAATGTCTTGTCTAATAGCACCAATATTTTCCTCCTCTATTGGAAATAAAAATTTTTATAAATTTTGTTTTCCATAGCTACGTTCTATCATAGCCTGATATCATTAAATACACTAAGGTATTTCTTTTCTGCAAGGGAAAGTTCCCAGTGGGTGACGTATGGCTTACCAGTGACATTTCTGTCTGTATCCAACTGGAGAATATTGTAATTTTTCATGTAAATTTAATTTCCTTTACATTTCTTTCAAGTTCATCATATTCTTATGATATTTTATATGTAAAAAAGATTCCCAGTATCAAGTTAAAAGATAATGTTATGTCTCCTCTCTGCCTGTACTCTAACAGCTTTCTTGTAGGTTCTCTCACTGGCTTCTGCCTAAATCCATTATCCACTTAAAAACTTGTGTTTTAATCTGCCAGATTGTATAATTTTAAGGATAACTGTGAGGCAAAGCAGGTCAAGTAGAAAACAATTTCCCATTTCTGACTATATATATCTTACCTGGGAGACTTTATTTTTTGTTGTTTTGAAGAGGAAGAGGAGACAGGAAAAATTTATTTCCATTCATTTTTTTAAAAATCTTTCAATACTATTTTTAGAGTACTGACTCTGAGGGGAATCAAAGGTTCAGCATATTCTGGTATAGGTGTTTGGATACAAATGTGAGTGGTACCTTGCTTGTTAAATGAAAATTTAAAGCAGTGTTTCCATCTATAGAAAAATAATAAGACAGAATGTTAGAAATAAACTTCTCTCTCCTTTAGGTCATGAAAATTTTGTTTCCAAGATCATGACTTCAGGACAAGCATGTACATGAATATAAATGCACAAAACTAATAAGGAAACTATCAGAATTTCTGGAGTTTATTATTTTTAGATGCTTTCTCACTAGATAGACTATGAGTAAGTATATATAAATACAGGGGCTATTCAGGAAGAAAAAAATCCTGCTTCAGAACAAGCAGCAATCAAAGCTAGTTATATCTTTTATTTGAATGACATTTGCAGATTTTAGAATGTATTTCCACCAACACAGGTTTGCACAGGACTGCACAGAGTACGGTGGGTGGGCTACATCTGTAGCTGTTCTTACCCACTTTAATGGAAATGTGATAAAGATTAAAATAAAACAATGAATTTTCAAATAAAAATATCTTAGATGTATTAGCAAAATCACTTTGAAACCTAATCCTTTAAAAGCTACTGTGATGAACTATAAATTATATATGT
>WUAM01000191.1:146855-160988 GCA_024336885.1 Actenoides hombroni
AACCTATAATTGTCTGTTACAGTTTAGCTGTAGTAGAATATGAGTAAAATCATTGGCAATTTTGAGGTTCCTAACTTAGGATTTCCAGCAAGGAAACCAGAGTATAGTGTTAAGCAGAGAGGAGTTAAGTCCATAGCACATTTATGGAATGTCAGGTGTAAGTTGTTTTTTTTTAACCCTTTCATTTCAATGACTATATGTCTGCCACTAAACATTTCTTGTTAAGGTGATTGTTTACCTGTTCATTCTCTAATGTTAACAAAAGCCATCCTCGCACCATGGGATAAAGGATATTAATTATAATTTTAATAATTATAAGCTATCATGATATTCTTATGCAACATTTGTTTCTGGAGGCAATATACTTTTTCCTGTTTTGTAACAGTGTTAGTGTCATGTATATTTTCATGAACAACATTGAATATGTGGTTTAGTGTTGCTCTGTGAGGGAAATTAATAATAGTACAATCATGTAGTGATTTCACATCACAGTGTTCTGAAAACTTCATTTTGGATCACTAGTTAACTTTTAACCTATACACATGAAGACCTCCATAGTGCCATTTTTTTTTTTCTGTGTTCAAATGTAGTCTTTTAGGCATGAACTTATTGGTAGGATATATAAAGAGGAGGAATTGTGTTCAAATGTATGCTTTAATGTGATTACAAACATCAGCTAAAATAGAATTAGAAGTGCTTAAGTCTATGTTTATCTGATGTTATATTTAGTTTAGAAAAATAAATACACATTTGTGTTTAAATGTATTGCAAAAGATATAATGCTAAGGATATACATGTTTTTGATTTTACAGGAGGGCAGTTGAGACTTATTTATTAACTCCATCTCTAAGTAGAGGAAATTAGTAATCAGTCCCTGACTTTCAACACAGGGTGATATGGTAAAATAAACTCAAAACCATGTTATATTACAAATTACAAGGCACAAATTAAGCAGCTCTGCCTGTTATTTTTTTTCCTTCATTGCTTCATAATTTTCTTTACCTGGTGATCTTTTATGAGTTAGCCTTTTCTGACTTTCAACTGAAAACAAAGCAGAAGAAGAAAAAAATCAGGTTTTTTTGAGGGGTTTGCTTGCATTATTCCCCAGGAGGCAACACTCCTAGGTTGAGAAATACTTCTCCAAAGAACTGGGAATTGAGTATTCTTAATCCCCTAGAGCATAGAATGAGCAACTCTCCAAGGAGCTGTCTTGTTTCCATTATAACTTTCCTTTTATTGTGTGAAAATATTTGATTTTGTGTGTGTGTGTGCATGTGTGTCAAAAGAACAAAGCAAAGACAATGTAAGTTCAAAGTCTAACACAGGAGGAGTTTTAGCTATGTGTGTGGTTCATGTAGATAAATCACTTCCTTTCAGATTATTCATTAAACTAGCTAGAATTATTCTCTTTGGAGTGTTGTATTAATGTCAGCTGCAGAATGCAGAAAGAAATAAACTAATTGAAATTTGTTTTTTTTTTTTTTATTACAATGATTAATTAGTATGCAAGTATTTTAATAAGAAAGTTAAAATAAAAATCCTAAAATAAAAGCTGAAAAGAATGACAATCTGGTTTTTAGTGCCTTTTTATGAGTCATTTTTTAATAGTGCATTTAAAGGAAACTATACAAAAATAATGGTTTAGTTATTTTGAATAGGTTTGATCTAGCACCCTTGTATCTTTTTCAAAACGTGGTAGTTTTGGTAAAGGTCTGCCACTCAAAACCTATGGATCAGTTTTTCAAAAATACTTCAATGTGAGAGCAGATGACAGTTATAGCAAAGCACATACAAGATGTAAGAATGAGTTTCAGCATACAGTATCCTTGCAAAGAAGCAGGTAGGATCTATCCTTTTTGTTACCTAATTGTTTAGTCCCCTAAACTTGATGGTACCAGAGTATTCTCATCTCCAACTAAGTTCAACAGACATAGAAGGTGGCTATAATTGTTCAACATGGCCCCATCATTCAACATCCATCATCCCATCTTTTGGAGATATGCAACACTGTACTAGAAGAAATTAAGGATTCATGATTAAGTTATGGTCAAGTTACTATAGTTTGACAAGTAATGGCATATCAGTGGAGTCGCAGTGATATCTTGTGTGTTTACATCAGTATTTTAATCTTGATTAATTCACCTTCGTTGTGGTGTGGGCCATGTTGAATCCCTTCACAATTGCTGCAGTTTGTGATTCCCCAACTACAGACCAGCATTTAAATAAGTGTTGTCTATCTCCTACCCCTCCAGCCTCACTGGATTTGTTTCCACCTAACCTGACTATGCTAATAAATTTGGCTGCATAAAAGGGAAAACTGACTAACGTGAGAACATGTAGCATAGTAGCAGCAAGACACGTAAGGTCATGGGAACTTTTATAACTCTTCTGATGATAATATTCTTCACTGAAAAAACTTTTGTCCCTCATCATTTCAAATGAAACAGCTGCTGTAGGATGAATCACACTTGCAGAAACTAAGCATGGCTTTTCAGGAGACATGAGAGAGGAATTCTGAGAGGAAAGGAAGCAGGGTTGCCTAAGACATGGTTTGCCTTAAAAGTATGAAATGTAAAGAAAGTGATCTGGGGAGCTGAAAATGTTTCTTATAAATTTTCAGCTGATTTTTGACACATCATTTAATAATCAATTGAATTTTTCTCTCAGGACACCCATCCCTTTGAGGCAAGGTCTTCTGAAAATGAAGGCAGGTCAAATGTGGACCACAGGAAAGGAAAATATGGCAGTAGTAGACACTGGTTTTTATCAGAGCTCTAGGAAGAGAAAAAAGCATTATTCTTGAACAACTTATTTATTCTATGAGAAGTCAAATGTATAAACAAAACTAGTAGACTCACATTTCTCCCTATTAAATTTCTTGTTAAAGATCATTGTCTTCATAATATGAAAGCCATTAAATGGTTGACATTTAACACAGGTAGTACCTAATTGTGTAATGATTGACATGACTATACAAGGAAGAGGAATGAATACTCACATTAATGTATTAATTGACATTTGGGTTACCCACAGGGAGAATCCTGGCAGAATGGTCTGTATCATGATACAATTCAAACATGAAAGATGACAAATCTGAGTAACAAAGTGAAGGAACCAGTACAAAACTTAATACCTTCCTCTTTACTCCCTTATTGTAACTTTCTATTTCAGTACCATTACTGTGAACAGGTCATTAATTCATTTGGTAGCAAGGCACCGATATAATGTTCAGTACAAAGAAATCTACAGCTTCATCAAAAAATATTATATTTATGCTTTGTTTTTCAACTAATGTATATACTGCTACTTTGTGTAATTTTAATTTAAAAAAATAATTTTCAGTTATGTGTGTTTCCATTCACCTTTCTAAACTATTGTTCCAAATCCATGAAGGTAATAAATATATTACATTCTTAGAAATATTTTGTCTTAGGTAAAACAAAACAAAAAAACCCAAACTGTAGATAATCTATTACTGTAGCTATTGTCCTTTTAAGAGCCTTCTGTATATAAGACATATGTAGAGGAAGCTAAAATGGTATTACCAAGGTGTATTTAATTTTCTTAAAAACTGTGATAGAAAAACATACTGAGACACCACCTTAAAAGTAAATGAACAAATGGCTCACCACTGGTTTTCCTTATTATTTTAGGAAGCAGTGTACAACCTTCTGTACACTCTACCAAGAGAATGGTAGCAGTTCATGTTAATGTCAGCTAAGATGAATCCTTGAAGTTTATGAAACTTCCAACTCTGAGGTTCAGAAATAAAGAAATAAAGTAAAAATACTGCCTGCAAGATGCTGCATGCATACATCACCTTTAAAATATCACATTTGAAATAAAATATATACTCATACGTACAACCCCCAGTATAAAACATGAACATATTTTCATTAAATAACTCAGTTAAAGGTTTTCCTGGGTGAGATATTTCAGCGAGACACCTTTTGATCAGCAGAAGCCTGTAACATATCTATCAGCAGAAGCCTGTATCATCTCTATCAACAGATATTGAAAAATCCTGTAAATTATTAGTACTTCAAATATTAAGAAAATACAGACATATAGTCAAAGCTTTTACATTGACAGTAATATATCTGATTATGATAGAAAAAGAGTTATTGCAGGTATCAACATAAAATTATGTGCTCTGTGTAATTTTTCCTTATTTGTGTTTGTTTACATGCCTTATCAACATTTTTAAGGGTAATAGCTTGTTTCAGCAAGAATATAAATACGTAAAAGATCAAATGAAAACATAAATAGTATTATCCAAAGAAAGCATCACAAGGGTTCCTATTCTTTGATCTTCATTTCTAAACTTAAAACTGTAGTAATTCTCACAGCTGTTGCAAAATCGAAACCCAAGAAGCAATAATAAAATAGAAATATTATTCTCCAAACATTACATTTGTTTACTTATCAAACATCAGGAAAAAAAAAAAGAAAAAAAAGAGGAGTATCTGGTTTGTCACATTT
Source organism: Actenoides hombroni (assembly GCA_024336885.1). NCBI lineage: Eukaryota > Metazoa > Chordata > Aves > Coraciiformes > Alcedinidae > Actenoides > Actenoides hombroni. Next base: position 151,338 of record WUAM01000191.1, read on the forward strand.
TTGCATTGATCTAGATGTTATGAAAGTTCATTCAGCAAAATGTAAATCTCTCTAGATAAGCTGAATTCCTTTTACAGTCTGTGAAAGAAAAAGGCATTTTTAAGGAGTGGCTCACTTCAGGTTCTGGACTTCTGCTTTAACAGTAGATAAAGTGTGCCTTGGAAATGTATATTTCTTTCAGCTGTATTAAAAGGAAGCCTAAGTTGATCAGATGTCTAAAATGAGGTAAAATGAATCCTATCCAGACTTTCAATTGTTTAAAATTGTTATATCATCTGGTGAAAAATATCAGACTTTTATTTTTTTTTTACCACTTTAGAAAGATGGTATATTTTTAGCACACAATTCAGTTTCAGCTTCTTTGCTGGAGCTACTCTCACTACTACATGTATTATTTCATTCCAGCAACTCCTTAGTATTTCACTGCATTTTATTCCCCTTGTTCTAGTATTTGACAGGTGGCTTTCAGTCATTCCAAGAGAAGAAGAGGAAGAATTAAGCAGAAAATCATTTATTCCAGTGAAGACTCAAAATGCTTGCATTTATTTGCCACATTTGATATTCTATTATCTTGTCATGAACCTGTAATGGACAGTTTAGACATGTGCTAGAAACCTTCTAGATGATCCTACAGAAATTAGTTTAATAGATATGTAGTTTAGTACATATCCAAGTATTTATTGAGCTAAGTACAGCTGAACAGCAGTAAACAAACTGAAATAAAACAAAATGAGTTCAAGTGTTTTTATTTCTTACTAAGGATAAACACTTACTCCATAAATCAGACTGAAACTTGAGCAAAGATCCTCAATGGCACATTATAAAAACACCAGTGCCTGAGCTCACATCATCACCTGCTGGAGTTCAGGTCTTTTTCTTACCTTGCTCTTCTGTCCTTCTAAACATAAACACTTGGAAGTCAATGAACAGTGTCTTATAAAAAAGCAGCTGGTTTATGTTGTATTCTTTTATAATTTACAAGGTAATATGATCAGGAAATAACTTATGTACCATTGCATTTTCTTTGCAAGGGTTGATACAAGCTCTGTGGAGGAATCCTTCTCAAGCTCTTGGGGTGACAAAAATTTGGCAGGTAAGAGTTCAGAGTTCCAAGAAAAACTACTGTATTTGAGAGTGCTCCTTTTCTTTCCAGTACTTCCCATTTTGCATGAAATTGTCTCTGACTTAATTCTTCACTTGAAGACTTAATCTTTTTTTATTCTGGTCATACATTTAAGTATCTGGAAGTGTTGCTCTCTTTTACTAACACTTAACCCTGCTTTTGCTTATCAATGGAACTGTTCCTCTGAATGCTTCTCACTGGTTTATTTTTTCTTTCAACTATCTTTCCCCTAAATAAGAATCATCATGGATGACAATTTTTAGGAAAAGAAGAGAGACTGAATTCCATACTTATACTTTTTTTTTTTTCTTGTGCAAAAAGTGCCCTTTTGCTCATACTTCCCTTTTGCACTTTGTGGAAATACATCTTTTGCTCCGTCATCAAAACAAGTTTTGCTACCTGTTTGCTTCCTCCTGACTTTCTATCTAGGACTCTCTCAAGTGGTGGAAACATTTATTGTCTCTGTGAAACAACACAACTTTCATTAGCACTTGGTTGAGTGTTGACAGATATCTTTGTGGAAAGAATTGTGTTTTAAGACATGGGAAACAGATCAGTCATTTTTCTGAGGCAATATACTACTGTTTCACTTTTTTGAACAAATTATTTTTTTCATGCTACTTAACTCTTAATAAAGGTATCTCTATCTTTGTGATAGTTCAAGAAATTATGTCTCCTCTTAGATATGGCAACTCTAGCAATACATCAGTTCTTCCTGTTTCCATGATCTTCACCTAGTTTTAAAATATAATTCTATATATGATATAATCAGTGTATCTAGAGTCTATGCCCAGATTTAGTGTCCCTACTAACTATTTATCTGCAGTTAGCGTACTTGATCACTATATGAAGTAGTATCTGAGAAGAACAGAGTGGGGAGTTTATTGCTCTAAGTCTCCAGATGTCTGGAGAACCTGGGTAATGCTATTAGCTGGTTACTCTTACTACCAGTATCTTTGTTCTTGTATGACATAGGATTTGGCATGGGAATAATCAACCAAACAAGTAGCTCATTCTCCCAGGCCCTGGGGATAGAATAGCTAATGATGTTAAGTAAGGTTTATATTATCCCAAAAAGTATCTATGATCTATGATATGCATCAGGCTCCTACTGCTGATCAGTCAGCACAGCTGGCTAGTATACATTTTCAGATGAATTTGTTTGCTGCTCTCAAAAAATCTTTTAGCTTCCTGCATAATGGCAACAGTACTGAACAAGATAGTGCTATAATGTAGGAATGAGGTTTGAGCTGAACAACTGCTCTGAATTTTTGGAGGGGAGGAACAGTGTAAAGGCAAAGTGCAGAAGAGGCTGGGAATGTTAAAAGCTAAAAGACAATAACGGATGCTTTAGCGTTCTTACTTTTACTATAAATTTCTCTTCATTACTTTTTCCTTTATCAGTTTCCTACCATCCACTGTTGAAATAGTTGAATATTTAATTATGAACCTGTGTACTCAAGGGAACCAGAGACAAGGGAAGAATCTTTCTAATTAGTAATTCCCTCTGTTTCCATGACACTGAAATATTGTTTCCTACAGTGTCTTTGTGCAGAGATGTTTTAAGTGCCATACATGCTTTGGCCTCCACACTTTTCTTAGTAGTCATTTTGACAATGTAATCATAGCTCATTGTCATGAAGTTTATATAGACATTCAAACAAAATAAGCCTCCTGAACTTTCATTATTACCATCTTATCACTGATACCACTTGCTCTATTGTTGGTGTATTTAGCCTCCAAAGGCTTCACATGGCAACATCCCCTCTTTTACAAGCTGAAAAGATATTTATGTGTATAATGCTAAAGTGAATAAATCACTGCTTAATGCCTAAACTTACTTTTTCTTGGAACTCTCTCCAAGAGTTAGTATTTCTGCAACAATGTCTGCAGTAGCTGGTGGAGTGGCATATCAGGAATTAACCTGACAGTAAAACTATTGATGTTGAGAACCTGATGTTCACTCTGGATTTGGCATCAGAATTACACTGGTTAAGCAAACTCAAAACCCTTGCGTTTGAATCCATCTTCCTGTCCAGAGTTACGTGAAAGAGACCCTAAATTTGAATTTAAAAAGTGACTGCAACAAAACTATACATCACAAATGAGATTGTACATTTGGTCTATGACTTATCTCTGCAGCTCAAAGTGTCCTTGTCATGATTCGCTGTGGTCACTGGAAATGCCAAATTCCAATTGAAGTTGCTATTCAGTATCCCAAGGGCTTTTTCATTTTAGTGTTTTGTAAGATTTCCTTTTTATTTAATGTCCTTGCTATAGGTTACATATTCTTAAATGTATTCAATTGCAACTTCTTTATTTTGAATCTCATATAAGGTGCAATTTTTTTAGTAATGGTAAAAATAATTAGCCATTGAAAAAATGTACCGAGGGTCATGATAAATTCTCTAAAACATGAAGTTTTAAAATTGAGAATAGATTTATTTCTCAAATAAAGGGTCTTGCTCATCTCAAAGTTACATAGAAATCACTTGTTAAAATTCTATGGTCTGTGTTATGCAGGAGGTTAGACTAGATGATCTTTCTAGCTCCTGCTGCTCCTACAATTTATAGAACTGTGAAATACTTTGATATTTTATGTGCATATTACTAATTTTGGGTCTCTTTCTGTGCTATTTCTCTTTCCTTGGAGGTTTTCATAACACCTCCCAAATGAATTTAGTATTATCTCCAAATTTCATTTACATGCTGTAAATTCAGCTGAATATATTGCCATTTATTAGTGCACTGTTTGCAGTACTTCAGCAAGTTTTCATTCTGTGTGACAGTGTTCATATCCATGTCAATTTGAATTAATTTTGTGGGTAGAATTTCAGTTGACACTATATTAAATGCCTTAATAAAAGCTAGGTATATCACATCTACTCTATTCCTCTCATCAACTGTTTTTGTCATTTTATCAAAACAAAGTATTAATATTTGTCTGGAATAATTCCTACTTTGAAAAGCTATTTCTAATTTTTATCATGGATCATCAGGTGAGAGGTGGTGAAGAGTGTTATAGATGTTTTCTTTACAAACCGAAGCCTTTAAAAATGTAAGAGGAGATGAACTTCACATTAGTTTGTAAGTTTGGAATATCTTCATACATTCTTACTACTCATCTTCCACAGCTGACAAGTATACATATTTCTTTGAGTTTCTGAGATACTCAGTAATGGTCATTGTCCTGAAAAGAGGTCAGAGATCTATCTTGATTGTTTGTCTAATAAAGTAGTATGAGTAATGCATACATTTTCTTTCAGTTTATGCACAAATATTTATGGGGTTAATGTTGTATACAGCTGCCTTATGAGAATATTTTTAGGCATAATTTCCATCTTTCACATCCCTGTATGCATAATAAACCACAGGACTGGTCTCACTTTGATTCTTTGCCTGTCTCCCAAGCTCTGATGCTGGCTATATAAAAATTGTTACTAAGAATGTATATATATAAAAAAATGCAAAATCTCTCACATCTGCATTCAGAAGAAAAGTAAAAAAGAGAATATTAGGGGATCATTCTGCTAAACCGTAGTAATCTAAATCTGCACTCTTCATCCCTTCACAGTCATAGAGGGCCAGGTCTATGATATAAATTATATCAGGAGGTACTTTGTTAGAGGCTTTGTTCTGCCTCATTACAAGGGAAATAAAATCAATTAAAGATAAGGGTCTTAGATAATTTGTATAAAATCTACACTCAACAGTTTTTTAAAATAGCTTTTTTGTTGTTGTTCGGCTCTAGAATTTAAGTTTATTTAAAAAATAATAATGTCTCTAAAACTGAATTGTCATCAGCTTGATAGATTTATTTATTTATAGATTTATAAAATGAACAGCTCAGGAAGTAATCATTTTCTTCTAATCATGCTGTCCTTGTTTGAGTGAGAACAGAACTAATTATGTTCAGTGATTTTACTTTTCAGCTCACTTCTTCTAGCTAACTGCACTATCTGAAGTTAGCAGCCTGTTCTCACAGACAGTGCCTGCTTCTAGCAGTGATAACACCCCATGGTTAGAGTTACTACCAAGGACTGATGTGCAGACCAAGGCCACTGCTGGATCTTGTGTACCACACTGCGGGGTGCAGAAAAGTAAAAGGCCGCACCTGCAGGGAGGAGAGGACAGGAGAAGTGACCCTAAACTGATCAACTAGGGATTCCATCCTTTATACATCATATTTGGTATAAGCTGAGGGATCTCAAGGGTCTGTGGCTCTTCTCCCCTCTTGGACTGCTTTGCCAGCTTTGCTTGGCTTGGCTCAGGTCCTCTTTCAGCTCCTTCCTCAGAGCGTCCAAGGAGGCCTCTGTCCATTCTGCCTTTGATCCCAATCTGTGTGTTCCTGAATCCTGTACCAGAATCCACCTCCTGCACACAGCTCCTGTCCACTGTGGGGCCCAGTCTGGGACTCCTCCAGTGCCTGCTCCACAGCATCAGTGGGTGACGGTGATGTAATTACCATTAGGGGGGTTAGGTTCAATAGTAGTTTTGTATGTATTTGTATATATTCCATTTTTATTATTATTATTAATTTCCTTTTTATTAAAGCTGTTCTAGTTTTCTTTTCTAATTGTTAAGTCTCTCTCTCCCTTATTCCCTTTCTCTTCAGCTTTGGGGAGGGCGAGGGGTTAACAGAGAGCATCTGTTATAGGTCTAAGGTGCCCCCCTGACCCTAAACCATGACACATGCATGTGAATATTTGTAAAACCACTGGCTTCTAGCAGTTATGAAATCTTGCATTTTATTTGCCAATATATCATTTATTACAGAGAGTGTTAGCAGCCCATCAGGGTGCCAACTCTCTGAAATAGTCTGTTTCACAAAAGCATGTCCAAAAATTCCTTGAGTAGAGGTTGCTAATGGAAATTAATTAACAGAAAGGAATTAAATATCAGGATAAAACTAGGTATCAGATCAGCAACCCCTGTATGTATTTGAAATGACTGGTTCCTTCAGCCTTGGAACTAATACAAGGTACTTTTTCTCACCTACACTCCCTTACAAGGATATATGCTTCTCAGAATATCAAGCTCTTACTTCTTTGCAAGACGTCTTGAAGAGAAGCTCAATGAAATAGGACAGAATGCAAACCAGGTGTTATATTGCATCACACTAAAAAATTGGAGTTCTTTAATTCTTCTGGATATAATGTTGCAGGTAGAGGTGAAAAAAACTTTCACAAAATACTTTGAGTCCCTTCTTCCTGTCCTGTCCCTTTGCCGCCTCCCTGATAATTTGCAGTGATAAAATATACTGTATTTACTTCCTTACTTAGTTCATTATCATATAGTAAAGGACACTGACTTGTGATGAAATATGGAATTTTACAAATTATCTCATTAATCATGAGTTGTCATAGATCGTGTGTCACCACAAATAAGCTTTTTCTGTAATTCGAAAATATAAATATATTTCATGCTTTGGCTATTGTGGACTACTTTTAAAAGTAAAATAATTGAACTTAAATAGTTCCTTAAGTAAAGTAATTAAGCACATTCAAAACTGATCCTACCTTTTCTTTTTTTTTTAACTGAATATTTATGTAAGATCATTTTCATATTCTCAGAAAGTCTTTCAGTCATTTATTTTGCTCTTCTCTGAGATGCTGTCATTATGTCACTGATATCCCAACAAAATCTTTTAGCTTCCTTGGCTTTTCTCATCTTTGCCTCATTTACCTAGTTCCCTTGACTGCTTCTTCAACATTTGTTTGTTATGTATCTAATGTCTTTCAAAGACTGTACATTTATTAGACTGTTCAGCATGACACATTAAAAGTACCCAAGTAAACTAGTGAACTGAAGTTTCATTTTCTCTTTCTGTTTATAAAACAGCAGTCAAAATAAGTATCTGCTTGATGCTGAGTTTTTAAGCCTTTAATAATCCAGGAAAAATATAGGAAATTATCTTTCTGAAGTAATTTTTTCTACCCAGTTTGTACCTATTTCTGTGAGGCTATTACTACATGTAGGCACAGTTCCAGAAAAAGGATAAGGTGATATTTTGCACATCATAAGTCTCTACCAGGTCCAGATCAGTAAGTATCTAGGTGAATATTCACTTTGGCTGGATTTTGTTCTTGGTAATGGTGATGGGAAGATTCTATTGAATTCAAGAATGCAGAATAGACCTCATTTATGTATAATTTAATGAAATGGGAAAACATTATTTAGAAAATGATAGGGTACACTCCTTATAAAAGCAAACAGAAGCTGTAACTCTTCACTGCTGATGTACCCTGTCACAGAATCATAGAATCATAGAATCATTCAGATTGGAAAAGACCCTTGGGATCATCAAGTCCAACCATTAGCTCTACTCTACAAAGTTCACCCCTAAACCATGTCCCTCAACATCACATCTAAAGAAACCTTAAATACATCCAGGTATGGTGACTCAACCACCTCCCTGGGCAGCCTATTCCAGTGTCTGACTACTCTTTCTGTGAAATTTTTTTTTCTTAATGTCCGGATTAATCCTACCTTGTTTCAGCTTTAGGCCATTCCTGCTCGTTCTGTCACTAATTACCTGAGAGAAGAGACCAGCATCAACCTCTCTACAATATCCTTTCAGGTAGTTGTAGAGCGTGATGAGGTCTCCCCTCAGCCTCCTCTTCCTCAAACTAAACAATCCCAGCTCCCTCAATCGCTCTTCATAAGATTTATTCTCTAAGCCCTTCATCATCTTTGTTGCCCTTCTCTGAACTCACTCCAGCACCTAGATATCTCTCTTGTACTGAGGTGCCCAAAACAATACTCAAGGAGTGGACTCACCAGCACTGAGTATAGGGGGGGCAATCACCTCCCTACTTCTGCTGCTCCCACTATTTCTAAAACAAGCCAGGATGCCATTGGCCTTCTTGGCCACCTGGGCACACTGCTGGCTCATATTCAGCCACTTGCCAATTAGAGCCCCACGTCCTTTTGTACCAGACAGCTTTCCAGCCACACTTCCCCAAGCCTGTAACGTTGCATGGGGTTGTTGTGGCCCAAGTGCAGGACCCAGCAGTTGGCCTTGTTAAAGCTCGTAACATTAACATTGGCCCATCAATCCAATCTATCCAAGTCTCTCTGTAGATCCTCCCTATCCACATGAAGATCAGCACTCCCACCTAACTTGGTGTCATCTGTGAACTTACTGATGATACACTCCATGTCTTTATCAAGATCATCAATAAAGATGTTAAACATCAATAAACATGTTAAACAACACTGAGCCCTGAGGAACACCACTTGTGACCAGCCACTAGCTGGATTTAACTCCATTGACCACCAGTCTTTGGGCCCATCTGTCCAGCCAGTGCTTGATCCAGCAGATCGTATGCTTATCCAGGACATGAGCAGCCAGTTTTTCCATGAGAATTCAATGGGAAACAGTGTCAAATGATTTTTGGAAATGTAGGTAGACAATATCCACAGCCTTTTCCTCATCCGATAGTCAGGTCATCTTATTATAGAAGGAGATCAGGTTTGTCTGGCAGGACCTGCCTTTCATAAACCCATGCTGACTGGGCCTGATCCCCTGGTTGTTCTCTATATGGCTTGTAATGGCACTCATGATGCTCTTCTCCATGACCTTCCCTGGTACCGAGGTCAGACTGACAGGTCTATAGCTTCCAGGATCCTCCTTTCTCCCTTTCTTGTAGATGTGTGTTACATTTGCTACCCTCCAGTCCATTGGGATCTCCCCAGTTAGTCAGGACTTCAGGTAAATAATGGAAAGTGGCTTGGCGAGCCCATCTACCAACTCTTTCAGCACCCTTGGGTGTAACCCATCCAGTCCCATAGACTTACATACATCCAAGTGGTGTAGCAGGTCACTGACCACTTCCTCTTTAAATGCGATGACCTCATTCTGTTTCCCTTCCCTGACTCCTAGTTCATGAGGCTGAGTGTCCAGGGAACAGCTAGTTCCACTGCTAAAGACAGAGGCAAAGTAGGTGTTGAGCACCTCATCCTTTTCCTCATCCTTTGTTACTATGTTTCCCTCTGAATACAATAAAGGATGTCAATTTTCCCCTAATCCTCCTTTTGTGGTTAATGAATTTATAGAAACATTTTTTATTATCCTTAACAGCTGTTGCTACGTTGAGCTCTAGCTGCACTTTGGCTCTCCTAATTTTCCCCCTACATAGTTTCACTACATCTTTATAGTCTACATGAGAGACCTGTCCTCTCTTCCAAAGGTCATAGTCTCTCCTTTTGTTCTTGAGGTCCAGCCAAAGGTCCCTATTTAGACAAGCCTGTCTCCTTTGCTGCCTACTTGTTTTTTGGCACACAGGGATGGCCTGCTCCTGTGCCTTTAAGACTTCTCTCTTGAAGTATGTCCAGCCTTCCTGGACTCCTATATCCTTCGTGGCAGCCTCCCAATGGACTTTGTCAATCAATCTCTTGAACAGGTCAAAGTTTGTCCTCCAGAAGTCTAAGGTGGCAGTTTTACTAACTCCTCTCCTTGTTTCTCCAAGGATTGAAAAGAAAGGAGTTAAATATGGTGATTGTGATGTATGCTATGGCATTTGCGG
>WUAM01000191.1:162401-181215 GCA_024336885.1 Actenoides hombroni
GGCAGCAGACATCCCTGTGAAGTGGGTCAGGACAGCATATTGGCCCCTCTGCCCCCCTCAGAAGAGTGTCACCCACAACAATGACCTGTCTGCTTTTCCTTTTGGAGTCAGTTGTGATGCCAGGTCTATGGTGACTTGGTCTTTCCAGTATTTCTGGCCTGGGTGAAACATCCTCCTCTCCAACAGCCAGTTCCTCCTGCAGGACCCCATACCTGTTCTGCAAGGGTAACTGGAAAGGTGGGGAGGCCAGGAGGGGATTCGCCTGCTTCCCCAAGCAGGGACCTGTTTCTATTTCCCCCCTTCTCTGAGGTCCCCTCCTACTGCCTGGTGACAAGAGGGGAAGGGATCCTCTGATTTATGTGGAGTCTCAACCTGTTTCCTTCCTCTTAGGGCGTGAGATCACCATCTGTAAATCTCTCTCTCACACTCAGCTGGCCGGCTGAGCAGATCGTTCACCTGTTCACATCTGACACAGGTGTTGTCTCCACTCCCCTCCATTGCAAGTGCCAGTCTCCGGCACTCCCTGCAGCCAGAGGCCTGAACTCCTAACTGTTTGCGTGGGACCTCTGTCTGGGTGCCCACAGCTTTTCTAACAACAGCCTTCACCCGAGTAGCAGCTATGGCTGGATCTCTACAAGCAACTGACACCTTGTGACTTGACTTCTGACAACTTAGAGGGATTGAACTTACCTTGTACACTGGCAGAGGCTCAGCACCCTGCCCTATGAGCTGCAGCCAGCTGTGGCACCCACTAGGGCACACACAAGCACTGGCTGCTCGCCCTGTGCTCTATGCAACCAGTCACCACCCTTCCTGAGGCTTCTTAAGGTCTGGTGGTGTGATCAACGGTGGGTGGTGCTGGATCCTCCCAGGATATCTCAGCAGCCTGCCCACCAACAGGCAGCCCCCAGCACAGGCAAACCATTTTGCCCAGCTTCAAAAAGCCCCAAAAAGAGTTTTTCATTGACCCTTTTTGCTGCAGATTCCTTCCCCAGTACAGTCTTTCTTGCCGTGAAGCTGGTCTCCACAGCTGGTCTCCCTGATACATTTTGGGCCAACGTATCTCTCTCCTGTGTTTTCATCCCATGCTTTTCCTAGATCAAAAGGTGCCGAGGGATAAGTACAGGGTTTCAGTTACTGCAATAGGTCCAAGCTTCCTTGGAATTCACAGTTTTAGTATTTAAAATTAGAAATACTTTCTTAGTAATATTGTGTGGTTGGTGTGTGTGTGTCTACACAAAAACAAATATAGTCCTGTGACAAAATAGCCATCTGGTTTAGTTTTTATTTGTGACATAAGACTAAACTTCACATCTCAAAATAGACAAAAGTGATTTTTCTCCCACTCTCTTCTACTTCTTCACCAGAAATATTGAGGGGAAATGTTTTCAAATCAAAAAGAAAACATTAGCATAACCACTCTTGCATTTCCTGGTCTGTCTATCTACAGCCATATACAAACTATAGAAAGAAAGGATAAATACTCTTAAAACAAGCTGCATGATCTGAATGTGTACCATGCTCTGCAGATCTCTACTCACATTGGCATCCCTGTACACATATTTGACACTAAAGTTACAGCAGAGTGGGTAATTTCTTCAATGTCATACCTCCTGGGAGAAAAAACAAAACAAAACAAAACAAAACAAAATCCCAGTCCAAAAGAATGCTACTCTGTAAGTGATAATAATATATACAGTGCTTATAAGTATCATGGAGTCAGTGTAGGAAGAGAGGGAAAACAAATGAAAGTAGGTGCTGAAGAGATTTATCATTTACTGTTTCTTAAATAAACTATTAACTGGTTGTGAACGCCCTGTGCTATTTTAAATATATTTGTTATCATGTCATTCTATTCATGTATACTATTAAATATAGATTTTACAGAAGAAAATTAAGTGAGGTTTGCAAGTTTCGCAAGGAGACAATTAACTATAATTTAACTATGAAATACTGGTTACCAACATTTATAGACATCTGCAGCATAGAAAATGGCCACCTCTTCCTTACACAGTATCATTAAACATGAAGTTCAGTGTGTACATACAGAAGGACTATGCCTATTGAGCTGTTTTTTCATAAAGTGAGCCCATCTTAACTGGAATAAGTTCAAGGGAAAAATACAATAATGTAAGGAATGCTACAGGTACCCACAGGTGAGTGTGGGTACTCATAGCATACAAGTTAAAGTTTATGAGTATGAATGAGGTATGCAATTTTCTTGATTGCATTTGGCTGTGGGATCTCTTTTTCAATTTGTTGCGGGTTTGTTTTTTTTTTTGTTTGATTTTTAAGATAAAAAATAAAGCACAGAGAAAATCTGGTAATTTTTATACTCTTATAAATCCTTTTTTTCTGAATTGGCTCAGTACCTGAGACTTACTTTCCAAACAGCATTTCATTTTAAATAGAAATCATGTTTGCCATCTAGTTCTCCAGGGTCTTTTCCAGTTAACTCCTTAAAGAAGTCCTCAGACCTTACAGAACAAATTCTGGGAAAGCTGTCTCAGTAGAGTTTTCCTTGGGATGCAGTTTATTGACTTCTATCATAGAATCCTTCCTCAAAAACTCTTTCCTTTCCCTACATCATTTCTCTTAGTTGATGACTGGTACCTATGAGTTGCTACATTCTCAGAGGACAAGCTCTTCATCTAGCTGTGTGCTATGGAGGTACACAAGAGGAGACCACCTAATGTGACCAATGTCGTATAACTGTTTATTTTTAGTATCCAAGTATACAGGTGCCTTGAGATCACTTGTGACATGCACTTTTGGCATCCCGGTTAAAATTGCATTATTCCTCTATATATTTACAAGAACCTCCAACTGGATAACTGAGTTAACTGGGACTGGCTGGAATCCTATGTACTATCTGTGCTCAAGTTAACACATTTGTAGAAAGATACATTTCTATTTAAATGTATGTGAATGAAGGGACAAGCTACGGCCTAGTCTAGAAAGGTATCTCATGGACTTGAGCTGAAATGATCCCTGTATAAGGAAAAGGTTTGTCAGAAGATGATAAGGTTGTATGAACAAAGTCAAGCATGCAGACAACCTGAGGTACTGTCCTATCTGCTAGACACCTAAATTTCCTTTCCAAAGTGAATTTCTTCAGAGTTCTTTCAGAAACACAACACTGAGTCCTCTTAAGTGATATTTTTCTTCAAACCCCTGGGTTTTCCTGTTCATGATGTGATTGCAGTCAAGAGTAGGAATACTAATCCTCTGATATAGAAGACAGCAGAGGTAAAATAAGTCAAGTTCATTCACATATATAGCTGAAGGAGCAAGACAAACAATGTAGTGAGAAGAATATGAAGGAGTAAAAACTATTTACTCTCCCTTCTGCTCCATTGCCAAGGCAAGGAGAAAGGAGTAAAAAAGAAGCTGTGAAAGGGTGGCCATCCTCTGCAGCCTGCTCCTGGGACAGAGCTGCTGTGACCTCCTGAACCCTCAGATTTGGCTGGCCCTAGGATTAAGAGCAAGCATTTCGCAACAAGAGCTTCTATTAGAAACAGAAGTTCCATGTGCTGAGGGTTTATAGGACTGGACCCATAATTTGCTCAATTATTAGTGTAAAGAAAGCCATAGGGAACCTGAGTAACAGCAACTCCTAAGCAAGCACATTTGCACTTCATCTGAAACCCGGTATGATTTATCAGGATCACACCCCCTCCTTTGCCAGGATCTAAAGCAATTTGTGTAGCTTAAATCAACTATTAAATGTATAACTAGGAGATAAAATCACAAACCCAGATCTAATTGGTATAGCTTAAATTAAGTTTAACATTTATTGCAGGGAGATAAAATTTGGATAGAATAACTATTACAACAGAATTAACACAAAGAAAATAGATATGGTGTGGAACCTATGGTAACTTTTATTTAAAACACATGTCTGATGGAGGCAGGATTCTGCAGAAAACATCTGATACTATTGCACTGTAATTCCCATTTGCCAGAGCAACACCATTGTGGGATGTGAGAAAAAATAGTAAATCTTACACACAATGCTGATTTTGGAAAATATATAAATGCACAGGAACCTCATTTGACAATGCATGCAGTTTGTGTGTACAGAACACTATAAGAATTAGCCTCCCAAGGAAGATTATTTTGACAGCATTTTTTTTAATAAAGGTTTAAAAGGTACAGTCTAACAGAAGCAAAACAACTGGAATAGATAAACTGGTAAAGATAATTATTTTAGAGAATGCTAACAACCAAGAAACTGAAAATAAAAAAAAAGTGAAGACAAATAAAACAAGAAATTCCAACTTAATACAGTGTAGTTTGTTTTTATTACCAGTATAATATATATTTCCCTAGGTTTTTCATATTCTTGTTATCAATATTTCCATGTTATCTCCTTCTACAATTTTATAATAGGAAATATTAAATCATGTTTGTGTATCAGGTATTCTTGTTGGACAATTCTCTTCAAGAGATGTGATTTGTTGGTTTTAGAATTAAAGAATAAATTAGGTTGGTAGGGACCTGTGGACATCACCAGGTGTAATGCTGAATGAAAGGAAGGCTTATGTCAGATTTAAATGATGTTGCTCAAGGCCTTGTCTAGGCGAATATTTCTTCAAATATACAGCCTCTCTGAGTGAGCTGTTTGCAACTTATTCCACTGTTTGACTGATATCACTATGTATTTTTTTCCACATATTTAAAATGAAATTACTTTGCTGCAACTTGTGTCCATTGTCTTTCATCCTTCCAGAATGCATTTCTGAGAAATCAGGCTTTCACTTTTCTGTGACCACTGATTAGGTAGTTGAAGACCTTGGTTAGATACCTTCACTTAGCCTTCTTTTTCAAATATTAAAACAAACTCTATTACGTCTTAAATGTAATTTTTTTTCATCACTCAGAATTGCAGAAGGCCTGAAGGGGAGCAGAGAACAAAGTCAATTACATAATTTTCACCAAGTCTTTTTTCCTTGTTTTGTAATAATAATAAAAAAAAAAAAAAGAAAAGAAAAAAGAAGAGAAGAGAAGAGAANNNNAAGAAAAGAAAAGAAAAGAAAAGAAAAGAAAAGAAAAGAAAAGAAAAGAAAAGAAAAGAAAAGAAAAGAAAAAAGAAGAGAAAGGTACCTGTGTTTTGCCAGAGATTTATAAGTAAATCTGCCAGGAAAATGCCTTTCTCAGTCCTCTAAAATAATGTGAAATACCAGTGTGAGCTGCAGGGGTCTGAGAAGAAAAGCACAGGAGACAGGCTCAGGCAAGAAAATACACATCCGAAGTTTCCCAGCTCTTCACACAAGTGCAAACAGCTCTTAAGTGAGCACTTTAATCTCTAGAAAACAGCAATCTTACTTGCACAGGAGAGTTTGTGCTCAAAAGATCATACAATGAACTCTGGTTGAAAATTTCCAGCCTGAGTTGCTCTGTTTAATAAAGATCATGCCTGCTCAGTGACCTCTGTCGCTGTGTACTTCTTATCCTCATATTACCTGCAGAGCTCTAAGTGTATACACTTGTGCAAATACTTTATGATTCTTGGTAGATCCCACTGAAAGTGTGGGATAGTTAATATTTTAAAAACTCCTGTTTTTGTTTTTAATAAACTTTTGCTTTTTCTAGTGCTTCAGGTATTCTCCGTTCTGTCATTTCGAGCATAATTTAGGCCAGGAGGTTAGAGGGATTTCCGGAAGATGATTTTGGTAGCACCTTCCTCTCTGTCCATGGAGAAAGGTTTAGATAACCAAAATATCCTCCATATGGAATGGAGATATACCACAGGCAGGTACAGTCAGCTGAGATTAAACATAGTTTTAGGATTAGCCTTTGCCACCCTTATTTCCATTAAGAGGCTTCCCAAAGAGGCTTGTAATAGAGGAAGATGTTAATCTCCAGAACTGAGGCAAATAACTACAGCGGTTCTTGTGAATGACAGCTACTCCTAGAAACTTGATGCACAGCATCTGGAGCATATTATTACTGGGGACAAAGAAAAAAAACTTGAGTGTTTTGCATTATACTTTGTACTTTTGCACCGCTTACTGTTTTTAACAGTGGACGCACGGTAAGCATCACTTGTGTACACCTGTTCCAATACAGCTTTACTTGCAATTCTGTTTCTCAGCAAAAATGTAATGCCATTGCTATTGCTGCTTTTCATAACATTGAAACTGTATCTTCTGAAAACAGACTTTAAAGCCACTGTTCTAGGCAAAAGCCTAATTTTTAATGCCCTTTCCTTCTCCCCTTAGTACCTCTGTTTGATAACCCTTCACTCATTCCTAACAGATATTATAGGTCCATACAGCCATTATTCATGTTTAGCTTCCTGTACACTAAAACCTGTTGACCCATTGGTTTAACCACTGTACTTTTTTTTCTCAAAAGCTTCTGACAATAGACAGTCAAAGGGATGCACTGAAAAGCTTCTTTAAAACAAAACATTATGTATGCACTGCAAATTGTATCCTGCAAAAGAAAGGACTATAAAGAAACCTACACCTACATACACAGCTATCTGTATAAATTCCATTGAACTGAGATTGTTTTCTGTCACTGGAAACAGTAGATGAACTTATTAAAAAAACCCGAAACACCAACCACCCCACCAACCAAAAAAACCAAACAAAACCCAAACCCTGGACCCCTTCAGAAAACCCCTCTTTGTTATTATCAAAGAGATTAATTTCTTTCTAGGTCTAGTCTTTATCCACCTGATGGCAAATTGAGGAGCTGAAAGGAACAAGTAATGCCCCCAGTCACTCTCCACAAATTCAGTTTCAAAGCTAAGTACTTCAGCTACATAACAAGCAATTCACAGATCAAACAAGTCTACTCTAAAGTACATAGAGTGTATCAAAAGAAGAAATCATGTACTGGTTAGCTGATTCAAGTAAGTACAGTTCTGTTGAATTCAGCAGAGATTTATGCACTTGGTAATATTGCTAAAACTACTTTTTTAAAATTAATATTCCCTTTCTAATATACAGAGGTAAAATACATGCTGAGTCAAGGTTCTTATGCTCCCTTTTTAATGTTTCCCTCTTCCTTAATTCTTATTAGCATGCAAAGCCTCTGACTCAATCTCTGTAACTCATCTAAACTACTGCAATAAATTGGGGTATCACAATATATAGAAACTAATATTCAAACTTTTCCCTCATGTGACCAAAGACTGATTCAAGTGGAGCTTAAATACACATCTAGTAAATAATATTATTTCAGATGTAACTGTTCCAAAACTTTAAAATGTAGACAAACAAGACTAATTGTCCTCAGAAATATAGATGAGTGGTCATGTTATTTTAGCAACCAATGTTAGGAGATGTAGCCAAGTACTATTACATCTCCTTTGCTATCAATATGATCTGTCATTGGGGTCAACAATGATTTAATGTAACATTTAATATTGTGTTGAATTTTTTCTATTGCTTCTTTATAATATTCATCAGTTACTTACTTTTTCACTTATATTTTAATGTCAGAAAGACTTATAAACTAGTTACAATTGTAGAATTTTACTATGAAATCACCTCTATCTTCTTTTACATAATTTGAATTATCATTTGGCTTGTACAATTTTTTAAACTTTTTTCTATCCATTTTCTTATTAAATAATAAAACATTTGATAACAAATTCATCCCTTACCTTCCTTAACTGTAAAACTAAATAAATAGCAAGAACTCTGTGTGATACCTTGTCTGATTTTCAATCAGAATGAAATAATACTAGGAATATAACATAAAGAAAAACTATGGGATGATACAAAAATTAGAACAATCTCAGCCCCTGCCTTCCTATCAGCAGACTCCCAGATATTAAGCACCTTATGACAGAAAATGTAATTAAGAGACTAAAAGCTATCTAAATGACCGTTTGCTGTTACACGTAAAAAGAAAAAAAAAAATAATTAGAAATCAACTGTCTCTTTATCTGATTGTTTATATTTTGTAACATTAATGCATCTTCCTCCTTTAGCACTCCTAAATATTAACACATTTTATGTGTTGTAGACATAACCTTTGATAAAAGAAAATGAGACAAGGCATTGTAAAACATACCTGTCAGTAAAATCAGATCAGTATAGTATGGATACTTACAGGTAAAAAAGAATTTTCTTTACTAATGGTCTTTTTTGATAGTCATTGTAAAGTTTAGAGTTCTAAAGAGTAAACTTTTCCTTTACATTTTTTTTGAGACCAGAGGAAAGGAAAGAAGAAGGTATTTATTTCAATAAAATAATAGAACTAATATTAAAAGGAAAAATCAATTATGATAGGAAAATAATAAATTGATATGAAATAAGCAATGAAGTCTTTTGCAGAACTAATGGAAATTGTTTGACATATTGATGAAAAGCAGCAGATGAGCCTCATAGAATGAGATGTATCTGGATTCCATTACTGAATTAGATACATTTTATAACAACATATTTACAATAGGAATTTTTATCAAATATTCACTAAATTGTTTCTCAATTTTGACGTCTTTCAAATGAATTAAATTAATTTTATTCTATCCACACTCTTCACAGGATATGGAAACAATTTGTCCGTGTAGACAGATTCAATGCTTGAATCAAGAGTTCTTAATTTATTTTTCATAATTCAGCCGGCAGTAATTCAAACTTCCTTGGAACACAAATAGATTGAAAGATTGTAAATAGAAGCAGAATATACTGGAAAACCTAAGTTTGAGAAAAAGCCTTCAGCAATGTATTGCTAGGATTTGTGCTGTCTGATTGCAATGCAATTCCAGTGAGTAACAATTCTTTCCACTGAGATTCTCTGAAAGGTGGAGACCAAGAATCACCCTGGATATTAGTACCCCCTAAACACCATTGCAGTGACACAGGTAGTGTGGTGAGCAAATGTACATAGTCTCATAGATTTAATCATATCAAGTGCACATAAAAATTTCTTCAGTGGTCAGTTCTGCTGTTTACTGAAAGGACTAATATGACTTCTTCAAAGCTTGAGTGTTAAGGCCATTTCTTCAGCTGTCATAAGTCCACTATTCCTTTTTATTTTGGCTCAGCTATGGCAATTTTACTAATGATCTGTCCAAATGAGAGGCAAAGTTGAAATCTACCCCATGAATCTACCTCATCAATAAGGATGTATGAGTTATACATGTATATATACACACATTCACATATGTGTGTTTGTGTACACTTAGAGATACAAATATACATGAATAGACACAGATATAGATATATATATATACACATGTAGATGCATTTGAAAGCATCATTCAAAGCAGGTGGGACATTTAAAGATTTATTTGGTAATCCTAATGAGTACTAGAAAAGAAAACAAGCTTCAAAAACCTTTACTGTTTTTGCATTATACATTATGCTTAAAATCCAATGCACACGATACTGTGAAATCCTCTGTGTGGCAGCTACAACAGATTGATAATCTGTGATTTCAGATTGAGTGCAGTATCATAAAACTCTGAGTAGCAGATGGCTCAGTAGGTCAATGAAGAGCATACACCTATATGATCTATCTGATGGGAAATGTTAAGTACAATGGTATGCTGAAACCCCACCCTGATGATAAGATTTTATAAGAGAGCTAAATTAATCAGTCAGAGATGAGTCATCAATGCATTAGCAAAAGGGACCATATGACAAAACACAGGACAAGTGGGTCTTGGGTGTTTTAGAAGTAGCCTGCACTTTGTATAACTGCTGCTGTGAAAAATGCATCTGGACTCCAGGCTTATAGGTAAGTACATCTGGCCATGACCTGGTACATGGAATTTTATGTGGAGGGATGATGCCTTCAACTGTTTCAGGAAGAGCTGAAGAGAGTTGTTGTTTACTTTGATATTATTGTAATGCTGAAGCAGGAGAGATGGTGAGAACATTGCACAATTTCTATATCATCCAGAAAGCAAAGATTTCTGCCTTCACTGGTTCCCTCGAGTGAAAGTATTCAAATCTTCATAATCTCTCTCTCAAATGTCCACATGGATATGATGAAGTCTTCTGTTCGTCTACTGTGCCTAACTTTGGAGGTGTTTTTATTTTATAAGTTTTATTGAAGTTACATGTGAAATTATCCATAAAACAATTTTTGCATAATTGCATTTTATTTTCCTGCTTAAAAATGCATTTTGTCTGCGTACATAACTGTGTCCCATGGTTTTCAACCTATGTCCAAGACTGCTTTTATTTCTCATTTTAAACACTTATTGATCTACAGTGACATTTTCTGAAGAATGAACTCTAGTCCCTATATTTATATTAAAAGTATAGCTAAGTAGAGAAAGGTCACAAATAACCACCATTCTGGAGTAAATAGCAGTGGTTTGGGACTTATGTCCTGACAGAAACCTATGACCAGCTGGGACTAGCGTATTCAGGATTGGTTTTGAAGGTCTGTCATTCTGACTTTTCCTGTGTCCTCAGTAGGAGGAAACTTGTAACTCATGGTTTTGTACTCCTATGAGAATGCCTAAAAGTTAGACACTGCACTGTGTAATATTTCGGTGTCTAAATCCTTTATTTAATCTATCATTTAATAGTCCTCCTCTGCTTCTCCCAGTTGTGCCTTTGAATTAATCTCCCATTTGACAAGAAAAGACTCCTGCTTATAAGGGTGCTTTTTTTGCAACTACTCATTTTTTTTATCACCATATCTTTTTCAGGGTTACTGGGTACAGAAGGGGAAAATTTATTTCATTTATCCTTCTATTCATGCTTTCTTGTTTTAGGAAGAATTTTAAGAAAGCTCTTCTTTCTATCTCTTAGTATAAAAATCAATGGCAGAAACAAGAAGAATCCCTGCCTACTTTATACCAATTCTTTTTTCAGCTTTCATCATTTTAATCTTGCCATTTCAGTATTTTCATGAATAAGGTATTATTTATCACCAGCTCAACTGTCTAGTGTATGTGCTGTTTAACACCCAAAAGACAAACAAGATTTTCAGACATGTCTGCAGGATTTCTGGATGTGTTTTCAAGTTAGCAGCAGCAAGCTGCTGAATGTCCAAGTATCCCAGACTAATAGCTACTCTGATACACATGCTGACTAAATGTATGCAGAGCAGCTAGTCTGATGTGTTCTGGCACTGAATTTACTGTGCTCACATTGCTTGGAAACAACTCTGCTCAGGAAATGTTGGAAATAAACCTGGGACCACCATCTTAATATCAAATGTTGGAAAGTATTTCTCAGGCTGTATTTCTCTTCCTTTTCTAGACTGAGCCCCAGGTCTGACCGAAGTACTTGCCCCTAAAAGCAGTAAGTGAAGGCTACAGGACACAATGGATAGCATTGCAGAGATACCCTGCTCCACCGTTAAGTGCATTAATTAGAATTAGTTAAGAATTAATATGGCTGTATGGCTTCTGATATCTAAACAAACCTGAATATCTCTGTACTAGTCTCTGTGGTGTGACACAGATGTATCCTGCATATGGTGAGATGCAGAAACAATTTAAAGACTTCTCATAGAATCATAGAACGGTAGGGGATGGAAGGACCTATGGAGATCATCAAATCATTCTGTTTCATTATGAATCCACTGAGAGACAGAAAATGAAGAACCAGATTACTGTTGCATTTTTTCCCTCTAAAGTTCTTTCTATACATGGAAAGATTCAGAATTACAAAGGGAAATATTGAAGAAAATAAATCCACATTCAATGTTAAAATTATTAGCAATAAAACCAGGTGTCACAAGCTTCCTTATTTGAAAAACAATTTTGGATTTAGTTCCCTACCTTGTTCTCCCTTCCTGGAAATATCTTCCAGAATAAACATAATTTTCTTAAGAAATTATCATAATTTGAGCATACTGTCCAATAACTTGTCTAATTATGAAAAATGTCTGATGAAATTCAGTGAAATTTATATGGGAGCTCAAAAAAAATCCCCTAACCAAATGTGCAGTTTAAAAAACAAAATTAAAAAAAAAAAAAAAAAAAGTAAAATCTGACATCCTTAGACATAATTTTTGGTAAAATTTCTACACTAAAGTCATATTATTTATGTTCATTAAGTATTTCAGGTAGCATTTATAGAATGTAATTTCCCATTAGAAAGAAAATTCAGCTAATGCGATCTCTATTAATTTCCCATATAATGTGCTGATTTAGACTACTGTATTATGTTTTCTCTTTTAATTTTTTGTTCTATTTCATACTGTGAGTTTTAATGGGTTTTCAGAACATTCTTTTTTCTTTCCCTGCTAAGCAGAACTTGTATTTACTGAGAGGTTTGCTTATGGGTTTTTCCTTCAGTGTTTCCAGCTGTGTCATAGTTTAGTAAATTATACCAAAGGTCATTAATATTTTTTTGTTTGTTATCTGCTGTAAGTCTACAGACATTTAATTTTAATATTTATTTTTGAAAGCCTGTTTTCCCTTCTTTATTTCCTGCTGTGTATGTGAGCATCTAAATAAAATTTCAAAGGAAAGCTGTTGAAATAATGGAGGGGGTTTCTTCTACTTTTAAACTGTCAGTTTGATAGAATTGTCTGTAACTCTGCCAACATTCTGTGCACTTGAATATTCACTAATAATAGTACCAAAACATTTAACTATCAATAGTATTTCTTTAACTTTCTGAGTAGTCGTTTTAGAAAAATTACTAAATACGCAGCTTCATTGTCTACAGAATAACCTGATGCCCTGTGTCTGGGGAGTTTGGTGATGGAAGGAATGGTTAGAAGTGGAAGGAAGGAAGAAGACAAGGAAAAGCCATAGTATAAGTTAGCTCTGGTATGGGTAACATAAATTTGTACTAAATTTGAATTTACTGTACATTTCTGGGACATGAAATATCAGAAAATAGTTCTCTTTTGCTTTTGAAGAGGCAACTAACATAGAGAATATCTATGATCTTTTTGGCCCCTGCCTGCTTTTTTATTGAGGAGAACACCCAGATATTCTCTAGTATTTAAAACTTGGAAAGTGACGGAGTTGCTTGGATGGTTTCTCAAAACTCCACATTAAAAGTTTGGTTTAGTTGATGCATTATTTCCTTTTCTCTGAAATAAAAATGAATGTGAAGCAGTAACTTAACTTTCACTCAACAGGTTGTTTAAAAAAATAAATCTGGTCATCAGAGAAAATCAAAGCTGTATCAAAATAAGATTCTTGTTAATTTTACATCTTGTAGGAGTGAGGTTTTTCACTTTTACCAGATCTGCCACAATCATTGCCTAAACATACTCACTTTTAGGAATTAATTTTCTGTCCTCAAAGCACAGTGAAAATTAGAAAGTAACCCACGTCATGAAACTTTGATGGCAATGGAAGTGTTTCTACTAAGTTCCAAAAATCCAGATGTGGTCACTAAGGAAAAAGAAAAACAAAAAGCAATAATGTTTGCTTTCTATTGAAATGTAAATAGTTAGAGAAATAACTCTTGTGATGAGAAAATTTTTAATCCATTATCAATATTCTGAATCATTCAATCAATTTTAAATATATGATTGTTTGCTTCTCATAGAATATTTATGATACTTTCCTATGTAACATTATCAATATTCTCAATGTCAGTAAACATGAAGTATTTTTTTATTAATCAGCTGCCAGTAATGCATTTAATATTTAGCAATGCAGTTTCGTAGAATCATAGAATCATAGAATAGTAGGGGCTGGAAGGGACCTCTGGAGATCATTGAGTCCAACGCAGAAACACCCAGGGCAGGCCACACAGGAACACATCCAGGCAAGTCCTGAAAGTCTCTAGAGAAGACTCCACAACCTCTCTGGGCAGCCTGTTCCAGGCTTTGTCACTCTCACAGTGAAGAAGTTTCTCATCATGTTGAGGTGGAACTTCCTGTCTTTCACCTTTCTAACATTACCTTTTGTCCTATCACAGGGCACAACTGAAAAGAGACTGGCCCCTTCGATTTGACACCCACCCTTCAGATATTTGTAAACATTAATAAGATCCCCTCTCAATCTTCTCTTTTCCAGGTTAAACAGCCCCAGGGGTCTCTCAGCCTTTTCCCATAAGACAGATGTTCCAGTCCCTTAGTGATTCTCATAGCTCTCCAATGGACTCTCTCTAGTATTTCCCTGTCCCTCTTGAACTGTGGAGACCAGAACTGAACACAATACTCCAGAAGTGGTCTCACTAGGGCAGAGTAGAGGGGGAGGAGAACCTCCCTCGATCTGCTGGCTTCACACTTCTTTATGCACCCCAGGATACCATCGGCCTTCCTGGCCACAAGGGCACATTGCTCTCCCGTGGATAGCTTATTGCCCACCAGGATGCCAAGGTCCCCCTCCTTGGGGCTGCTTTGCAGTGGGTCTACCCCTAACCTGTACTGGTACATGGTGTTGTTCCTCCCCAGGTGTAGGACTCTACACTTATCCTTGTTGAATTTCATTAGGTTCCCCTTTGCTCATCTCTCCAGTCTGTCCAGGTCTTGCTGGACAGCATTCTGGTGTATCAGCCACTCCTCCCAGTTTAATATTATCAGCAAACTTACTGAGAGTAAACTCTATCCCTTCATCCAGGTCATTATTTAAGATGTTGAATAAGACTGGACCCACAAATGACCCCTGGGGAACACCACTACTTACAGGTCTCCACCTGTACTCTGCACCACTGATCAGAACCCTCTGAGCTATTTTGTTCAGCCAGTTCTCAAGCTGTCTGCTCTTCTAACCCACACTTCCTGAGCTTACCCATGAGGATGATATGGGAGACAGTATAAAAAGCCTTGCTGAAGTCAAAGTAGACAAGGTTTAATTCTGTTTTTAGTAAAGTTTTAGATAATCCCAGCCTACGAGATAACTCAAAATTAAAAGTGCCAACACTGTACATAAGTGACAGGAAATAATCTTAAGAATAATGGAGACCATTAGACATGGAGGGAAGTAGAAAGAAAAAAAAGTGTTGTTTGGTTTTTTATTATGAATTTTTTCTTCTTTTTTTTTTTAAATTTATTTATTGGTATGAAAATGTACATTTTAATGGAAAACAAACGTAAGAGAGAAAAGATGTTTTCTGAAGATCAGAAGAAAACCTAGATTTAAGAATGTAAGCCACTAAATCTTCTCATTATATTGATTTATAGCCTGATAAATAAGTCAATCTTTAAATGAAATTAGAATATAGGAAAAAATGTGCCCATGTCTTGTAATACCCAGGCTAAGTGCTCTATTACCCTCATATTTATATGGGGCACCACCTCTTTCTACTGATGTTAGTTAAAATAAACTACCTTCTCTGAAGACCTCAACTTCTTAGATGTGCTCTCAGAAGAGACACTTAATTGGACTACTATAAGCAGAAGAACATAAATTTTTGAGGTCTCTCTGAGATCATGTATTAGCCATTAGAAAGCTCCTCTGTTTTAAAACTGAATACTCTAAAATGTCTTAGCAAAACATGGGCAGTTGTGGAGTGGGATATAAAACATCAATAAAATCAGAATTTTCAGCATTTCCATGTTTAGATGCTCAGTAAAGATTTACATGGTGGGATATTAAAATATATATTTCAATAACATCCTACATTGAGATACCAATCCAAAAACTTAGTGCTGTGTTAAATCTGTTCCTTATTGTTATGACTAAGGGACTAAGACATGTATGATTCATCCTTACACCTGCTTTTCAGATTTTACCATTGTGGAGTCAAGTAAATCTGCTTAAATTAAAAAAATTTTGAACTTAAACCAAATATAAATTTTAGGGTTTTTTTTTTTTTCCCTTTTAAAGACATTCTTTAAAGAAAGACTCACATTATATGCCAATTTAATGTAATTTCAATCAATTACAACAAGAATTTAATTTATCCAGTCATCACCTAAACTTTTTTTTTTTCCAAATGAGAGGTCTTTAAACATAATTAAACTAAACCAAGTAAGTTTTGAGGGAACTAATAATAAAACAAATAACTGAGTTACTACTTGAACACAGGAAAGACATTTGAAATACCACTGACAGAATTTTTTTTCAAAGAATTTATGATAAATTGGGTAGGTTGGCAATTACCTGCTGTCTAAAGATTACTAGAATAAATATAGTATTTCAGGATTTAAAGTCAGGTTGGTTTTATATGTTTCCCAATGTCACTTCCATTGTGGTAAATCTAAACCAAAATCACTGCAGCAGTATCACAAAAGGAAAAGAGTATGCCCAGTATTTTGTCACACCACAGCAAAACACTATAATCCAAACACCATGTGCAAATACAATATCCACATACAAATACAAGCACAGTAGGCTCAGAAGAAACTCTATGTTGGGAGGCAGTTTCTGCAAAATTGGTGGGCAAAGAGTTTTACCATAGGATTCAGGATAGGATTAGTTAGTTAGTCAGTTAGTTAGTTAGTTTAAATGTTATGCTCAAGTAGACCTAATGTATAGATTTTCCTTACAAAAAAGAACATTCTGGATTGTGTGTAAATTAGTCCTATTCATTGAAAAAATAATGCCCAGCGAAGGTATGCACATAAACTCATACAGCGCAAAAGGACTTCTACCATTGTTTATTATTCTTGCTGTTGTACCTTTTACCTACATAGTAATATAGCTCTGCAGACAAATCCTCAAAAGCATTAGTTCAAACCATTTGAACAGAATTCAAGCATGTTTATTATATGATGAACTGTCTTTTTTTTTTTTTTTTAATTAAATATACATCTTAATGGGTGTGTGATATCTAGTATTCTGTACTTAAAGTTTCTCTTTTTCATAAACCTAAATTACTACATTCAACCATTTATTATGAAGGGAGGTGAAAACAGAAATATATAAGTTGTTAGGCCACCAGGTTCTGGAGAAAAAGCAATTTAACTTCTGTCGAGGGAAACCAGTAATGGATGTGTTTTCCATTTGTATGACTCTTTCAGTTCTAACATGTGCCCTCTTACACATGCAGGTATGTTTCTTTCTGGAAACTGAAATAATGAAAGCAAAGTTTTTTTGTGGACAAACATGGAGTTAAATTTGAGTATAAAAATGAGACAATTAGAGATACTACACTGAAATTGTTATGTTTCTGTCTCTCTTAAATACATTAAAAAAATCCCCCAACACAACAACAAAAAAACCCCAACAAAACACTTCTTACAACTGAGAAAATTTATTATATAAACAACTAGTTCCCATGACTGTCAGTGGTGCATGTCACTAGGTCCTGTTGGCTTGGCCTGACCTGTGGAATTTTATGTAGAAAGTTTCAATCTAGAGATCTTTCCTTTTCAATAATATATTTGGTTCTGTACAGTTATAATTGTATTTTGCTCCAAGTGAAGCAGGCAATATATACAGTTTAACACAGCTTTATCATATCAAATCAGCTCTTAAGCAAAAAAAAAAACCAAAAACAAATGAAATTGAAATTCAGCTTACTAGGAAAATATATTTATCTACTTGATGAGTAACTGTGTCATAATCATGCAATAGAACCAAAACAGACTACTAATAAATAATATACTATGTTATGAGTCTTTAACTTCCATTTAAAGCCTCACACTAGTGTTGTGATTGTCTCCCTGTCTAAAACCAAAATGTATTGCACGTTGATGAATTATGTAAAAAGATTCTTGTAACTCTTTCTTAGCAACATCATTCTGAAATTCATCTAATTTACTGTGCAAATATATCATACAAATGCATGTTACACTCCTATTTTTATACTTCTATTATTATTGTGTTAATTTTTGTGCCTCAGAATATAATTATGCTCTTATTTATATGTGTGTTTAAAATCCATGTTTGTTACAAAGATTTGAATCCTTGCCTCAATTTGAATTGCATAGCCTCTAGTTCCTTTATATTTTTGAAAGAATTTTGTTTATAAAGTCTATAGTAAGCTAATATGATATGCATAGGAAATGACTTTGTTCATTCAAGTATAATTTTCTGCTGAGTTGAGCCCTTTATTTTTCACTGACTTAACCTTCCAATAAAATAAAACATCTGAAAATCAGCCAGCAATTCTGCAAGGCCAACAGCAAATATGTTTAGAGAGCTCCATGACAGAAAACCCCAATCAAAACATAACAAAAAGATGGTTCTGTATTATTTCTTGTTATGTCTAATTTTTAAACAGTGCAACTGATACTGAATCACTTTTATGAGAAGTCTGAACATTTTATCACAATGTTTAAAGATGACTGATACACAATAACAAGTGCTACATGAAAGGAACATACACATTACAGGTACAATTAAAACTTTGCTTTTTAATGTGTTTAACAGCATTTGCATTTTTTATTAAATGAAAACAAACAAAAGAACAAAAAGGAGTTTAATTTATAGATTAGTAACCCAACAGTAGAAAGACCAGGTTTCATAATTTGCTTTTAAATAGATTACTTCCAGAGGTCCAGATTCCTCATACCTAATTTACATATGTAACCTTAATGCATTAATTCTGAGACTAGTAATTTCTGTTGTCTGTGGGAAAAAATAGGTGTCTTCAATCAGCAGAGATATATATCATCCTGTCTTCTTATATTAATTTTTTCATGAAAAGAGAATAAAATCTTTAAGCATATCATATAACTGCCTAAGATTAGGAGAAGAAATGAATCCTTAGTGAAGTTTCTGGAGTAATCATTACATGTCCACTAGAATGCATTAAATGCAAAAGGTACCTATGAAAAATAGCTATTTGCCAGTCCCAATTTATTGCTCAT
Organism: Actenoides hombroni; assembly: GCA_024336885.1. NCBI lineage: Eukaryota > Metazoa > Chordata > Aves > Coraciiformes > Alcedinidae > Actenoides > Actenoides hombroni. The sequence continues at coordinate 181,002 of WUAM01000191.1, forward strand.
AACATTCATAACCTTATAAGAATTGTATAGATAAAGCAGTATCCAATGAAATAGCTTTTCAGGAAATTGTCTTCTTCTCTTTCTCCTCCTCCTGGATATTAATGGAACAATGTTCTTGTCACAGTGTCACGGTTTAAGGTCAGGGCAGCCCCTTAGACCGATAACAGACGCTCTCTGTTAACCCCCCTCCCTCCCCAAAGGGGAAGAGAAAAGG
>WUAM01000191.1:215674-226005 GCA_024336885.1 Actenoides hombroni
TTATAAAAAAAAATTTAAAAAATAAAAAATTGGACATTTTAAAGCCCCATGGATTTTGTCCTCAGTTTCCCCACCATTCCAGTGTGGCAAATAATAATTTTGTTGAAGGAGGATTTTCCCAGGTTTTTCTTTTGTACTCCTGAACTCTGCATACTAGTAAGTCTCCCTTGGTTTAGTGAGTAGTGAAGACTCAAAGAGAGCATATAAATAAACTTCTAGGGTACCTTACCCTGCTTTCTATCCTGAAAAGAGGATCCCAACACTGGAAAGAAAGACACACCGAAATAAAGAATTGAAAAAATGCTGACTATAATGTTTCACAATGAACAGAGCAGGTGTCTAGATATGATTTAGGTTACATAGTTTGCTTTGCCAGTTATTATAACAGATTTGTAGCAGTGGATCTGTAGAATTTCTGCCAAGGTCCCAACATCTACATTTGATGTGTTTTGGATTTGCTGCACCCTAGACAAATGGACTGACCATCTGTTAGTGCTTGAAGTGAACTAGATACATTCCTGGAGGTTATCTTCCAAAACTGTTTCATAAAAAAGGAATCTAACACTCACACTCCAAGATTGCTTCTCAATGTGTGTCAAAGCAGGGTAAGTCAGGATATCTGGGAGATCCACTTCAGAAATGCAACCTTATCTGAAGCAAAACACCAATGAGGATATATTCAAAGTCAAGCAATATCAGTAATACCAAAAGGCAAATGCTGAGCAGTTGTTTTATGTACATATGTGTTTATGTGTGCTGGTCTTAAATCTTCCTACCTAATTTTATGAATCTACTGTGGCATCTATATTGAAAACATAATAATCAGTGGAATGCGGTTAACAATTCCATAGGCTGATTCAGCCTTATACCTGAATTGTCTTTTGGAGATGCAACTTTAACTATAAACTATCATCTAAGCCAAAATTTCCTCTAAATCCTCACTTAAGCACGCTTGTTGCACATCTTAAATAAAATACCACTCCCAGCACCAGCAGTATGCAAAGTGCTTTACTGGTAGATATTATAAAAGCTGCGTGGGGAGATGCTGAGTGTATACATGGCTTTTACTGGAAAAAAAAAAGACTGTGGTCAGATATAGGGGGCAGTTGATTAGTATTTTTCTTTCACAACTTCTATTCCATTTTCACTGATCTTCATTCAATATTTTGACTTGCTCATTCTACTTGGATATAATGTATTCTGTTTCAAAGTAACTCAGAAATTAACAACGGCAGCATGTTCTCCCATCTGCTTTCCAGATAAAACATTTTTCACCAATACATTTATTAATAATAATAATTTTTAAAAAAGAGATCCACAAAAAAACCCCACGCAGACTTAAGCTAGAGCAAAGAATGTCTTTGCATTACTTCAGTTATCACAGTCTAATAATGAATATATTATCATATAGATTATTAACTATGAGAAAAGCCCAAGGCTATTAAAATGATTGGCAAAATTGTATATTGAAGCATTAACATGTTCTCTTGCTGTAGCATAGCTAACATATAGCTCAACTTTCAAAGGATTATTGTAACTCCACTGTTTTGATTTTTTTTTAAAATTCTAATTAAAAATCTCAAAGAGTTGAGTCCATTCCTCAGGGTAACCAGCACTGGAATTTTTCTTTAATGGATTAGCAAAGCAAATTACCAGACATCTGTCTTTCTGTATTCCTTCTATCCTGAATATAATGAATTACCCACCCTTCTGCACGCATTCTGCGCAGAGAGCTGTAATACAGTTTATTCACTGTGTATCAAACACATACTGTTTTTAGTTGAAGAAATCTCTGCAGTTATGCGCTCAGAGATACTGACTCTGATCCCTAATGTGTCACCATAAGGAAAAAGTTATCAAAGATCAAAGACAAAGAACAGTCTTGAACTGGTAAATGAAGACTCTCTTGACAGGGAAGTATGGAGAGGTAGCAACAGTCCTTAGCACTTAGAAGTTAGGTCCTTATTCCCCTTCTGTCATAAAAGGAATAAAAAGCAGTAAGTTTCATTAATGCAATTCAGTATAAAAGCACAAGTTTGTCTGAAATCTTCATACCTTGTCTGGAATTTATAGACTCATTCAGTTACAGTGGGTGACCATCAATCAGACCCAATGTTTAGCTACTTTTTCCCCATGGGAGAACTTTACTAGCAAAAGGGGATTCCGTTTTTTTTTTTTAGGAAAAGCTTGTGAGAAATTAAAGATGTGAATCTGAACTCTTTTGGCTCAAGAAGGTAAAATAAGATAGAAAGTTGAACCTTTGGATGATGACATATCATCCTTCTCCGTTTCCAGAAAAGTTGAACTTTCTCCTGTGATGTCTGTTGTAGATGTCATTCAGAGCTCTTCTCTTTGTTTGGGGCCAGGATGTCCAACACAGCAGTCAACTTTGGTGCCAAATACTCAAAAGGTAGACAGTGCAAAACATTCAAGTACTTAGTTCAAGTCCTCTATTAGATAGGACAGGTAGAGGCTGTTAGTACATGGCTGCTATTACTTTTGTAAATATTTTTCCTTGAAGATAGTTTGCATGTGGTTTATTTCTTCAATGTCTGTCTTCAACCCTTTTCAGACTAATTTTTATCATGTTATAGAATATATCCTGGCAAAACCATATCCACACATTTTCATCCTTTTTCAAAATGTCTACCTATATTCTGTCTACAGTGAAGAATTAATTGTTAGAGGTTGTATTATTTTGTGAATATGCACATATATTGCAATCTGAGCACACTGTCTCTTTGTGTTGAATCTTCATATTTTAGCAAATTTTTTTGGTGAGATTTTCAGTTGCTAGAGGGTATATTTAAATAGAATTGAACAAATATTTCCTCAACTAGTTTCCATGAAGAAAGAAGTTGTCTGATATATACTTTTCACTTCAAATTTATATCAAGGTTCCTGTTCTTACAGTTTTTCAATTTTGTACACTTTTGTAAAATACTAGTGGAACCGCTTGAGAGCTCTTTATTGTCTTCACAGAGAGCACGTAAAGCAGACAGTAAGACGCATGATTTCTAAATGCTGTTAACATGCCTGGAGCCTGATCTTGAAGGAAACACCTAAGATAAGAGTCAATATCTCAGAAGCTTGTTTCATGGCCCAGACATGTTTAGAGAAGATATTTTATAGGATTTATTTTTATTTGTGTATTCCCGTGTGAGCTTTAATTTTGCTGACGGCGACAGGAACCATTTTAGTTGTCAGGTGAGATCAGGACTCTAGCTATGCTTGTCAGTGCAGTAATTATGTTGAAATGAGTGAATTTACTCCATGTGCAGTTACAGAAACAAAACATACCTGCTCACACCTTACACTGCTTCAATGGCAGTCACTAAGTACAGAAATACAGCCATTTTCAATACAAAATAAATATATGCATCATTTGTGTTAAGTAAATAGTGTTTTCTGTTTTAATCAAATGTGTTTCTATGTATGAAATGAAGTATACAAGTAACTATTAAAATTATCTTATCATTTATCTGTCTTGAGAATCACAACTTTAATATTTCATTAGCTTGAGTCTGTTCTGAAAAGAGAATTTGAGAGGGAAAAAAAAAAGAGTCTTAGAGAAGAAACTTTGGGAAACCAGGAAGCTATGGAAAAAAGCAGGAAAATATGGGAAAAAAAGCAGGAAACTATGGAAAGCATTTGTTGAAAATAAATGACAGCAACAACATAGCAAGCTCTTATAAAATTCCAGATTTTCCTTTGCTGCTTTTCTGTTTGGACTATTGCAAGAACATATAATCTTTTTGTTTGGTTGACTATTTTCTCCTTGTATTTATAATCTGAAAGGATAAAATAAGCATTAAAGTCAGGATATTATTCTCCTTTTTCTGCATCCCTAGGTTTGCATTAAGTGCAATTATTAATGGAAAAGTATGGCCTCATACTACAAACAGACCTCTTCCATTGTTTCTGTATATATTTTTCTCATTCTTTGATTTAAAGCTCTTTTCTTGCAAAGAATCTTGTCTTCTACTTTGCCTGTCATCATGTAGTTTCATATTTGCAGCTAAAGAAGCCAAATGAAAAATGTTGATGTTAAATAAAATAATTTTTTACATAAGAACTTAATTATGTTAAAGAAGAAAAATGACAAAGAGCAGATAGCAATGCCAAAATGTACATCTGTACACTATATAAGTGTAACAGTAGCTAATGCAGAGAGAAAGAAGTCATAGAACAAAAACAATAAAGAAAGAGAGTATTGTAATTTTTAGGTGTGGACATATTTAGGAATATAGAGCCACTGAGATGCACCTGGGATTCTCCACAACAGTAGTAGAGCATAGCAACTCTTGTAAACATTTTTTCAAATTATTTGTTTCTGATGATCCTGAATGAGGAAGGTCTACAAGTGATCGTTAAAAAAAAAAAGACCTTCAGATGTACATGTTATTCTGTTTAACATCTGGTAAACTGCTGGAGAAAATTTTAGTATAAATTAATTTGTAATCAATTATATTAAAATTCAGCCAGAGAGAGACAGTAGAGGAAACCTGATAGAGCTCATTGAGGCAAAATTATTTCATACTGTCACTATCTGGAATGAATTCTGATGATTTTTTAAGTAACAGAAACAAGCCTTTCATTTATTTAATGATTTTAATTGCAATAGATACCAAGCTTAACAGATAAATACATCACCCCATTCTTTTTTCTTTTTTTTTTTTTCCTTCCAACAAAGTGGTAAAGGCTGGTGAAATTAACTTCCATGTTACCTGAAAAGGAGATTAGATTAGATAAATTTAGATGACAAGCCATTCTACCTCCTTTGTTCTGCTTTCCCATGGCTTACAGTAAGAATGAATCCTTGCAACTCAGTTCCAATTGAGATCAGATTTAAATTTCTACCATGATTCCTACTGTCATTCCTATAAGCAATCTTCATATTTTTAACAGTGATTAGTAACGCTCAGATTGCAGCCAGACCTATAAGTCTTGAAGACAAACATTTGTTCGACTAAAAAAAAACCACTTTCAAAGGGTTGAAGTCACTTCTCAACATATTACTTCCTGTGCCTGATGTTTGAACAATTTCAAGAATGAGAAATAAAAGTTTCATATGATTGTCATTATCACTTCAGTACAAAAAAATGTTGGGGGGGGGGGGACCTATCATAATATACCTGCAAATGGAAATTATCAGTTCTTTTGACAAGTCTGAACCAGCTGAAGAGTCCCACCACTGATAGTCTCCTACTAACATGAATCAAGTGAAAGACATTCTTTGGTCAGGATCTACCTCGTGTGTTTTCACAGAACACACAAAAAATTAGTAGATGTGACCTGTTTCCCATCCATGGATGCACTTGTTGGGAATTTGAGGAAGATCTGAGGAATTACTTTAATACATGACATTTTATTTAATGAAAGATTTGACAGAAGTAAACATGAAAAAAGTAATGTTATCTCCATTTCTAAAGGTTCTTACACTGAAAGATATATTTTATTAAAAGATAAAAAAGAAGAAAATACATCAACATAAAAATACTAAGGTTCCCATCGTCAGAAATCAGAGTAAGTAGAAAATAATAATAAGACTATTCTAACAAAAAGATAGCATATTGTGTGTCAGCATTTATCTTGGGATTAGTTGATGTTGACAAGATATAAAGAGAGGAATTATGAGAAAAACAGGTGAACACTTGTGTGTGAAAGGTTTGACTGAAAAGATGAAGTCTATGACTGATTCTTAGAGAGACCTGATAGGGTAATGCTAAATAGCAGAATGAATTAGAGGAGTCTAGCGACAAACAGGCTTTCAGGCTTGGGAATTACTGAAGTGAGCGGCAATAAGAGGAAGTAGACTTTAAAAGTAAATTTTAAAAATAAATAGGTTTTTTTCAAGATATACCTGCCTGGGCAACCAATGAATATCTTAAATTTATTTGACTGGTTATTGTTCTGATGTGTTCAGTAACAGCTAGGATGGTAGGTAGGGTGCTTTGTGGGGTTTACTGCTTTGCATTCAGGACAAGTTTGTCAAGCCAGACACACTGTCTCCAAAACCCAAATACACACACGCATACACACTGTGCACAATATATTTTATTAAAAGCAGCTATGCTTTCCTCAGAAGTATGGCACCAGAAAGGAATATCCAATCATGCAATATACAGATGTACAATTTCTATCTGCTAAATTCTCTTGTCAATCATTTCAAATGCATGTCAAAAGCAGAACAGATAAAATATCTCATGGCAGCTTGTCAGCATTCCAAAGGTGAGTCTTAGGAATACCTGTGCAAGTTGCACTTAAGCTGGATTTGTAACCAGCAGAGATTGGAAACAAAATATGCAAGAAAGGAATTTTCCCTCCTTTCATTTATAAATGTTACCTAATTTTAATATAAGTAAAAATGTACTATAATACCTTGTTGCAACAATGAAATGCACATATTGCACCTTACACAAGAATTATAGGCAAAATAAAGAAGATAACAAAATAAAAGGAGCAGTTCCTGAAGTAAAAGATAAGCAGGAAGAAAGACATTATCTTGCATATATCCTGTGTCTTTTATTGTTTTCTGAACACAATTGCTTTTTTTTTTTTCTCTTTATTTCTTTTTTTAATCACTTTATCTTTGTATCTGGCTGTATCCTTTTCTTGAAGAGAAGATAGCAACCCCTCCCATCCACCACAAAAAAAACCCACCACAAATAAAACTCAAACAAAACAGAGATAAATGAAATAAGGAAAAAAAAAAAAAAAAAAGAAGTAAACCAAATCTAAGATGAGGAAGTATATGGCATATTGTATGCACATGCAGAAGTTCCTCCAACTAAGAAGATCTTAACATAACTGACTCATCATTTTAGCACTAAACTGTTAAGCAGTGGTGCTGAACCTGTGTACACTGGTCATAATCACTGTGCATACATTAACTATTCTCTTTTTCTACACAATACAGAGACTGTTTTTCACTGAAGCTTAACTGCTTTATAAATGAACATCCAAGCAAAACTAGACACACAATATGATATGATAGGATGCAATATGACATATGCATTTTCTCTGTAAATAAGAACTAATATAAGTCTCTGAGGCCACTTTTTCTCATTTAAATTAGCTGTTAGAAATGAGCAGGTTTTATTTATATTTAATTCTTTCCATTTCCATTTTTGCTCTCCAGCCTCCATTTCTGCCTACATAGCCAACATTTCATTTCTAAGATGAACTCTGTAGACAGCTTTCCCAACAGCTCTCCAAAAGTGTAACACTATCCAAATGATTCAAAGTTATCTTTGTGGACTGTGGCACAATGTTTCTGAATGACTATCTAGCAAACACTTCACTTTTCCTTCAATACATTTTTGTGCCAGATTCAGAAAGATGCAAATGGAGGGTCTTATTGTCATGACCATGTCTTTCACCATGGGAATAAGATGTAAACCAATCTGTGGTAATTGTAATGCTTAAGGGTAAAAACCTTTCATAATTTTAACTTCTTTATATTGTATTCAGTTAAGATATATTGTGCTACACTGAGCTTATTATCTTGGACGTGGTTAGTAACACAGATTTCCAAATAGTTCGTGTTGCATAAGGAAATGCCCATTCCAAAGGCAATCCTGAAATATTTCATATCCCAAATAATAAGTAATCACAATTTTGACATTTTTCCCTAAGGAACAAAAAAAGCTTAAATCCCCAAGGTAATGGCTTCAAAACACTGCAACAAGTGGTTTCAACAATATTAAAATGTTTCCTCCAAATAAGAAAAAAAAAAAAAGGGGGGGGGGGGAAGACAAACAAAACATTGATTTTACACTAAAAAAAACCAAAATAAGAGATTTCCCTAAGCAATTCATTTCAACTTTCTTCAATTTAAAAGCTTATGTAAACCACCATTTTGTGAAACAAAGCACACCAAACCAAAGAAACAAAACCAAAAACCACAAACAAACAAACAAAAAACCTAAAAAACCCAGAAAACACTACAATTTCAGCAATTTGGTTTTTATTAATTAAAAGATACTATTTGCAAATCTTTTCATATAATTTTACCATGAATGTTATACATGTCAGACTTGAGTGTGATTTTTTAAAGTTCTATCATATTATTTGTGAGGATTGAAACCACCTAAAAGCATCAATGTGACATAATGGAAACAAAATAATGTTGTATAATGGTATATCAGTTGTTTAATCCTCTTGTCTAGAACAGAGCAACAAAGAGATATTTATGTCAGCTCTTTGAAGTGTGTTACCAGAAATCAGATTTTCACAAACAGACCCTATAGATCATCTGTAAGAAAGGGGAAAACCAATAATACAGTCATTACAATTTTACAAGAGTATGGGTTATACAAGTATTTGGTTAAAAAGAAAGGAAATTAATTCTTAGTCCCCATTTTTTCCCAGAAGCTCTTCCCATTTCAGAATTATTGTAGGTTATTGCTCTACAACAAGCAATTCCATTGCTTCTATGTTATGCACATTATGTCTGGGCTTTCAGAAATTCATTTGCATTTACCAATACTTTCACTGTCAGCTATCATTTATGTTAAGGATAGGGGAAAATTGCAATTAAAACTACAATATCCATGTCTTCTGCAGAAACAACAAACTTTATTTTTTGTTGAGATGTCTACAGACTTTTTAAGGTTCTTCATGGAACTTGAGTTGTAATTGATAGTTCTGCTTAAAGCAAGAGATCTCATTCCCTTGGTATGATATACCTTGCCTCTGTTAACAGCTTTTGTGTGCTGCCAAAAACTTTAGTATAGAAATAGTAATACAAGCATAAAATGCTTTTCTTCTGATGTAGTTTTGGGGTTCTTTTAAGGAACTAATGAATAAAAATGCAACAAAACCATCTTCTATCCAGATTGTCTACATCTACAGTAAAAGGATCTGTTAGTATAATTATAAAAGTAAAGCTTTACTCTTTTTTTTTTCCTATATTAGGCTTTTTTTTATGCTACAGTTTTTCTAAGTTTTCAATATGCTCAGGATTTTATCAGCAGAAATGAGATGGCCAAATCTTAGTCTATGTGATATGTTAGGTGAGTTGTATGGAAGGAATGAAGAGTATTTTTATTTAGTTTCTCTTGTCACTTCATCAGTCATAAGCTGTTTGAAGAAATAAATGGGGTTTATATTTTTAACCCAGGGCTTCTTAATATATTTAGGAAATAAATATTCACACTAGACTCTTAACAGAGACACTTCTGTGTTACCACGTATATCAATATTCAGTACTTGTCTAGAGAAAAATATGTAAAGAAATCTTTTTAACCTTAAATTGAATTCCACAGACACATATATAATTACCTTTTCAAAACTTGATTTAAAAAAGGAAAATAGTTATTTGGAGATAATATTAAGAAGAGTCAATGGTTAGGTCTGGTCCAGTCCAGATGACTAAGTCTTTTCCCTAAGGGGAAAAGAAAAGGAATATGGGAGAGAGACTCATGGATTGGAAAAGAAAGCTAAACCAACTTTAATGAAAATTATAACAATAAACTGAAATAGATACAAATACATACTGAATCAACCCTCCTGATGACAATTATGTCACCATCACCACTGATGTGGGCAGGCACTGGGAAAGTCCCACACTGGACTCAGTGGCAGACAGGAACTGGATTCAGGAGATAGTATCTGAAACTGAATTCAGAATTCAGGAACACACAGATGGGGCTTGAATGCAGACAGTGTCCTCCTCAGATGCCAGCTATTGAAGAAGAGACTTGACTTTTGTGATCCCTGAGCTTTATACTGAACATTATGTATATGATATGGAATAATGGTACATTGGCTGGGAATGAAACTGGGTCCACCACATAGCAAGCAAGAATTCGACCATTGGTAGAATTGTTTTGTTATAACTCAAACCAGGACATTGAGTTATTAAAAGATATATTCTTATACATCTGGGCAAAATTGCTTAATATACATTAGATTGCATACAAATTTGACTCTCTATTCTTTGACCAGTTAACTACTTTCAGATTGATTTTTCTCAGATATGTGCAGTAAGGTGTGTTAAATAACATTTAACAGATTACTATTGTCCAATCAGAAATCTGGTGTTAGCTTACTTAGCCAACTCAATTGTTTTCATCACCAGTGTGTATTTGATCATCAAAGGGTACATCTAAAAAGTAATAAAAGACAGTTCTCAGCTAACAGGTCAAGATGCTTATCTGGCTTAATTTTTTCTGAAAGTTGAGGATGAGACTCAGCTGACCGAGACTTATTTATTTCTTCTATGTTTTCTGCTATTTTCCACTGAGAAGACAAAAACAAAAACAAAAACAAAAACAAAAACAAAAACAAAAACAAAAACAAAACAAAAGCAAAAGCAAAAAAACCCA
>WUAM01000191.1:250956-265110 GCA_024336885.1 Actenoides hombroni
AGGCTGGATGGGGCTCTGAGCAACCTGCTCTAGTGGGAGATGTCCCTGCCCATGGGAGGGGGGTTGGAACTAGATGACCTTTAATGTCCCTTCCAACCCTGACAATTCTATGATTCTATGATTCTATGTAAGCTGTTCCTAATCAGGAAATAACAAATAGAAGCAAAAACCTAGCTTTGATTGTGAGTAACAATAAAATGTTTAAGTTCAAGATGCTTTATAGGATTTTTTTTTTTATATTTGAGTGTTTTCAGTGCAAAATTTTCTTTTTCACATACAAAGTTCTGAATTTTGATTTCCATGATCTGTCACCATACTGATGCTTATCTGTCAGTCTAACGTCATCCAAAAGTAAAGGCTACATTTGGTGCTTTCCCCTTAGAACTAAACTTTGATTATGTTGGTCTCAAATATTAGTCTTCTGTTTTATTAATAGATGAGTCATGATACCATTCCACGTTTACTGTTTCTGTACCAGTCTTTCTTTTCTTATTTTAGCTTTTCTATCCTTAGCCATTTACATTTCTAAAGGGATACTGCTAGCCTATGAGTATGGAGCTATTCTGGTACCTCATCCAGGTATTCAACGTGGAACTATCCTGTGCTATGTTATGCTATACTATATTATAGTTACTCTTCTCAAGAACTATATCTTATCTTAGACAGCAAAATTCTATTTGGTCACTGGCTTTAATCAATCTAGGAACACTAACCTACTCATTCTTCTTTGCCTATTGGTGGAAGATGCAGAGAAGGCAGAGTTTTTGAATGCCTTCTTTGCTTCGGTCTTCACTGCTGAAACCAGCCCTCATGATTTCTAGACCCTGGAGGAAAGACAAAAGTCTGGAGAGAGGAAGATTTTCCCTTGGTGGAGAAGGACCATGTTAGAAACCACTTAGCCAAACTGAACATCCATAAATCCATGGGTCCCAGAGGGATGTACCCGTGAATGCATAGAGAGATGGTGGATGTTATTGCTGTGCCACTCTCCATCATCTTTCAAAGGTTATGGAGAAGAGGAGAGGTGCCTGAGGGCTGGAGGAAGGACAATGTCACTCCAGTCTTTAAAAGAGTTGAGAAGGATGACCCAGGAGACTACAGAAAGGTTAGTCTCATGTCCACCCTTGGAAAGATAATGGACCAAGTGGTGCTGGATATCATCTCAAAACATGTGTCTTCACAAATCTTTTTGGTACTACATAAACTAAAGAAAAAGAAAGAAATCTAGATGATTCAATGCTGTTTCATAACCTTTGTGTGGTTTACAGCTTCAATGAACACTGAACAGAATGAGTACAGAATAGACTTAAATAGCCTTTTCTGATGATACTGGGACAAGTTTCATCTATATTTTCCTTTCTAAGAAATCTATGGTTCAATGTCCAAAAAAGTTTTTTCTTTCTTTCTTTTTTTTTTTTTTTTTTTTCTCTGAGAAACTATCACATCTAATTTCTTCATTAAGTAAACTAGTTAGTGGGAGGGCATTTTGTTTGAGCAGTCATAAAAAAAATTATGTCTGGTAAGGGTGGCAGTGATTGAAATGACAAATGCTCAGCTAATAATGAACATAGACAATCCTATAAACAATTTAAAAAGGAATCCTTCATTATCAGCTTCTTTCCACAAAACCAACAGCCTTTCAGTGATACTGTTGCTAATATAATGCCTCTCCTTAGTGTGGCAAAAATAAAATTAGAAAACAAACCATGCATCTTATTTTTTTTCTGTAGAAATGCTGAAAAGTCCAATCTCTTGAGCACACAATGTCAAACTTTCTTCTTTGAAGAAAAGATTTAGTTGCTGGGCATCCTGTCCCTTAATAAGTACTCATTAATAGCTTGTTATTCTTTCTCTTCATGGCTAGAAACGCAGTTGCCTTGGAGTCCTCCCTCTGTATTCCAGATCAGGCAGAGTTAATAGCAATAACATGTGCCTTCTCCCTAGGAGAAAAGTCTGATGTGTTTTCCTTAATAAGGTACATTATTTTCCTTAATAACACTGGCAATAAAATTATATAAATGATGATCCTGGAAGCTTAAGATGTGGTCACAAGTGTGAAGAATAGTAGGACAACCCTACATGTAGAACTCAATATCACTGTTTGGACCTGAATATATTTAAAAGTCCAAATGCAAGAAAAGCACTTTAGGTATTTATTTCAAGTTTTCAGACATCAAGGTTTTCTTTCATAAACTGGGAACTTAATTCAAAATTGCAGACAAGACAGAACTTTCTGGAGCTTATGAGACATCTAATTAAGGTGTTTGTGAAAAGTCTGATATAGGGATATTAATTAGTAATTGACAAACTTCTTACAGTAGATGTGGGGACATTTCAAGACAATTGCACAAATAGAAGGGAATATATCTTTACTAGGGTCTTCCTCTGAGAAGAACAAATCTTCCTGAATGCCAGTGATCTATGTGGCAAGCTTATAGAAATGAGAGGTATAAAGAAATTTTTCCACTGTATGAAAAGAATCTTGTGTTTTAAGAATAAGATCTTCACAGAATAAGAAATCAATTTCTTTCAGAACAGAAATTCATGAGTACAATCATTTCAGTCCACTCTACCCAGAAGCGGGACTACCACTAAGTACCTGGGTAGACATATTAAAATAAGTGTCCTAACTTATTCCTAGCAGCTATGCTTTCTTTTCTCAGTCTTCAGAATCTGGAAAGTAGTTCTCAGTGTGGTATCATCAGGCAGGCTTCACACTCTAGTGAGCGACTAATGGACATACATGTATATGTGTGTGTGTGTATATATATATATATGGGGCAGTGAATTTTGCTTAGGTATCTGTAGCACTATAGTGGCAAAGACAATACATTGTTTTTTTACCACAGACTGACTGATATTTTGTTATGCAGTCTATTGCTCCACATCCACCTATTTCTTTCCCTTGAATCGCTATTTTAAGTCTCTTTTAAACACACTTTATACTATTTGCTGTTAATAGTTCTGTTGTTGTCATATGCCTACCTTCACTGCAACATTTAATTACTTGCAAAAGCCATTTATTGGTGCATATATATTTAACCATGAATATTATCCCTTAAGTGAAGTCAACAATACCCAGTCTGTCAGCTGACGCATACGATGCTCCATAGGGATATAGTTCACCAAACTCAGTAGACTTGTAATCTAAATTTTCAGTCATCTAAAAGTACATTCATGTCACTGGAATTCTTTCTGTTGGCACCTTAAGTTTTTCAGGAAAAACTTATGTTTAGTACTTAAGTACTTAGATTACGTTTTAGAGTAAGTTTTTTCAGGAAAAAGTTAATCTAATTTTGCTAATCCTAGAATCAATCCTTATGTCCAATATGATTATTATAGCTCAATCTTTCTCTGAAGGAAGAATCCTACTGTCTTCTGTTCTAAAATCAAAGAGGACTCCAAATTGTATGGAGGTGAGAGGAAGGTCACAATGAACTATAGAAAGGATTTGTCTTTTGTCCTAAGTAAGAGCCCCAAATCCTTTTTGTTTTTTTTTTTCTTTAACTCCTGAAACATCAGTTGAATAGATGACTTCATAGTTTAGAAAACACCACATAGAAGACAGATCTGAACTAAACAGGTGTACTGCTGTTTAAGAGACAGTAGGGAGAAAGAAGTGATAAAAGGTAACATTTCTCCTACACAGTTACACAACCTTCAACATTTCTACCTAGGAAAATCAGTCACGTGGGAGTCTAATCTTTATTTTACAGAGCCATATTTTATCATCTACTTAGAGAATATGTATAATATATATATAAACAACATTATCAGAAACACTGTTAAAGGAATAATGTTATACTTTTTCCTTCTTTAAGTTCTATAGGAATGCTATTCTATCTTCACTAGAGAATCAGCCAGGAGGCCTGTCACAGAGAGTGAAACACTTCAAGAAAGAAGAGAAAGGCTTCTGTCTATATTGTCCCAAGAGAACCCAGGAATATGAGGTCCTGCGTTATCTAGTGAGCTACTGAGTGAGCCCCAGGCAGACAAGTGTCCTCTGAGAATGCCAAGGAACACAAAAACCCTTGACTTTGTAACACCCATTCATCTACCTAATGACATAGGCCACAGGATATTTCTTGACTGCTTAGTATGATCTGCAGTCTAACTCATGTTAGCAGAACTAAGCATGAACTGAACTGTTGTTAAAGGACTAAACAATCTGGTTGTTGCAGAATGAATGAGTTGCAACAGGTAACTCCTGGACTTAAAATTCTAGGGCTGAACTTCAATCAGTATATTTTCAAATGCAGGAAGATTGCTCATCCTAGACTGAAGCTAGATACAAGTAAAATTTTGGAATAGGGAGACAAAACTACATAATCAACATGAGGACAGGAGATATTTTGAGTTTTTCCATTTTTCAGCATAATGTAACAACATTCAGATCAGCTGATTACATAAGGTCATGCTGAAATTTCTTCAGAAATACACAAGATGTGTCTAAGTGTCTCAACATTTTTTTCTTGTAAGATTAGTTCTGCATGACTCCTTGATATAGCTCTATGCCTAGAGATACAACCGAAGTCTTACAAATTACTCTATAATATATATCAAATGAATTAGTAGGCAATTTTCTTCTGTTAGCATATTATTAATATTATTCTAGTTCCTGAAATGCACTAAATTCTGTACATTCATTGCATATTCATATCTCTAGATTTTTGGAAACCATAGATTATATTCTCACTATAAATTATTAGTAATGGACAGTTTCATTGAGTCAGTGTTTTATTGATTCATCTTGAAACACTTACTAAGCATTGATCTTGAAACAATTGAGACAGGGAGAATAGACAGTTTTTCCAACACCTTTAAGGAACTACTGTTTCCACCATAAAAAAGTCACTCTTGGATTAGACAGTTATGAAATTTTGCTTCACAATCTCTGTTAAGCTTATTTCTATCATTTGTATAAAACAAAAAGAAAACTTTTTTTTTAAAGTAAAAAATAACACATGTAATTAATTGATTATATTTGCTTGTACTGCATCCTTATTCAAATGTTCAATTTACTGATATATTCTCATTTTTAGTTATTTCTGTATAAGCTTGGTATGAAATGTCATTCAAGACTACAAAACAAAATCTTAAAATTAAGAATTAGAACCTAATTAATCTTCAGCGTAACATCATCGTGGTTCATATTCATAACCAAGAAATGTTAGTAGGTGATGTTATGTCCCAGAAAATGTCACAGTAGGCAGGGAAGATGTTTTAGCCAGTTAAAAATCACTCTTTGAGATGGTACCACTATTACTGGCATCACCAATAACATAAAATGTAATTGTCTAAACATGTGCAAAGAATATTTATTTTGCTTTGAAGTTAGAAAAAGAAAAAGAAAAAGAAAGAAAGAAAAAGAAAAAAACATTATTGAACAAAGTGATATGAAAGCATACCTGCTCCAAAGGGCACATGGTATGTGGTAGTGGATTAGGAAAGATCAGCCTTTTCTGATAAACTCCCTGTGGTGTGGCTGGTAGCAAAAGACTTACAAAAGGCAAGTAGAAAATTACCAGCATCTATAACAGTGAGAATGAAATGTAACAAAAGCCTGTAAAAGCTGTCAGAAAGAACAAACAATTCTTGATCCACAGTAGTTAAAAGAGGTCTGTAAACAAAGCAGGTTTTATTTTCATTTCAAGCAGTCCTGTGATCAGACTGAAGTGAGATAGCAGCTGCTTAAATAGAGTTAACAAACCAGATACTTCAAACTCAATAAAATGCTACTGTACAGTGTAGTGTGGCAGTTTGTTTTTAATGAAAGTCAGCTTTCTGGCTACAAACAATTTTCGTTATCAGAACTTTCATAACACTTGAAATTCCACAAAGAAGAAATTGTCAACCCTGATGGTAGGGAAACAATATATTTTATGTTAAAACCTCAGTCTTTAAATAGGCTATATTTGTCTCTTGATTCTTTTTTTCAACAATATTTTCAAATCACAGTACTCATTTTAATTTGCAAGTTGCTAAAAATTGGTGCCAGATTACTGAAGTTTTGTGTATAAATATATAAGGATTGTTACAAATTATGATTGCTTTCAGTTTTCAGATTTCCCATCTGCTACTGAATTATCACAGAGGAAAAAATCATACTCTGCTTCTCCTCTGTCCATGATGTTCCACCTGGCCAAGTCACATTGAGCAGTTTATAATCACAGAGTGAAGTATGAACTGCACATATATAAGAAATTTCACTTTGGTCTCCAGTTTCAATGGTACAACAAGATTTACCACTTTAGGAAGTTCCGTTTCCAGGATGGAAGAAATAATTCCAGTTTGGAAAGGCATGAAATCTAGAAAAAAAAGAGCTAAGAGAACACATAAACTACACAGAACGTGGAAATTTTGCCTCTGCCTTACATGCCAGACTTATCACTATGTATTTTTCTTCTAAAATGCACTAACCCTCGACCTACTGGCCCAGTGCACTGTTCTGTATCTATCAGATACAAAAGTAAAAAACCATTACTTTAAGAAAAAATTTAAATTGGCAAATAAATGTTTCTTTATTTTTTTTCCCTTGAAATAACTCCTTTCCTCTTCTCTTTTTCACACGCTTCCCACAGACTCCCACCAGAATGCAAGATGAAGACCTTGGACCACTGAGATACTGAGGATTCATTATTTTAACTAGCACTGAGTGCTACCACTGCATGACTGAAGTAAATATTTTAAGCTCATGTCCTTAAAAGATTACATTTGTTGACCTCATCACAGTACTTTTTGCTCTATACATATCACAGTCTTGCTCTACCTTGCACCATTCTCTTTACCCACAAAAATTTGTCTTCATCATGATCATTTGTGGGCTGCTGTAATGTACTCAAACATTATTCCTACAAGTACCACAGAGGACCCTATGTGAGGTAATCAACAAAACTATGTTGAGAATATCTTCAGTAGTGTACAACGGATGAAACATGGGTCAAAACTGGACTGAAAAGAGAGCAAACTGGTGGAGAATACTCATGGAAGTAAGAGAAACAATCCTGTGACAGGCATGGTACAATATTTTTTTTTTTAAGGGAAGGGATGAAGTAAGCAAGTTTAATTCTAGCATTTCATAATTTTTGATAGCTTACCTTTGCAGCCTATACAATGTTCTTCAATACAACATTTTGAGTGCAGAATGTAATGTCTTTTTTACATGTATAAACACTCCTATGCTTAGTAGTAACAGGGTTTGTTTATTGATATGAATTTTGTCCAGTCCAGTTTGGTTTCTTATTGTCCAATTCCCAAGTATCTTTCACTGCAAAGGGAATCTTGGAAATCTGTAAATGTTAGGAGCTAGGCTGAAAGAGCCTGCCTTGGCACACTCACTGAAACATATCAGTCAAGCACAGTAAAAGCCTTGTAAATTGCTCCTCTGCTGTAGGCCATAGAATGGAGCTATAATAAACTCTGACCCATAAAAAGTCATGTAAACATTATAACCTGTTTTTACTAGCCTTTTAAGTGCCAGGAGCAATTGATCTTATATGGCTTAGGGCTTCCAGCTTCCAATTCTCCACGAGCACCTAGGATCCTGCATGGGTGTTCAAGTGCCTCTGGCATTGGAAGTCTAAAATACGAACAGATACATTGCTATCAGCTGTTAAGTTAGTCACTCCAGGCAGATGTTTGATATTTCCAGCAGAAAACATTTAAAGATGAAGCACCAATGGAATTCAACTGACTGTTTCTGTGTTGTTAATCAAAATAAATGTTTATGCAGTCTTGAGCTGTTCCCTAAATTACTGCATCTGTCATAGTGGAAAAAAAAAAAAAGGGAGGGGATTAAAAAAATTAAAATTAGAGTAACAATGTCCTTGCCTTAGGGATCTCTGATCATGACAGCCTCCCTAAATTTCAATGTTGCTATTTATTTTGAGAAAAATGCTTCAAACCTTAGTCCTCAGGGGAAACTGAAGTTCACTTCAATGCATTTCAATGGGATTTTTTCCTGAGTAATAGCTGAAGGATTTAGCTTCCTGCTAACTTCATGAACAAACAACATGAATTTTACAGCTTTTGATTTCTGCCAAATACTTACCCCATTAAATTGCTGTGGGAAATCAGCCATACAATTAAAACTATTTTATGCCGTCAATAACATTAATGAAGGAATTGTGGCTTTCAGAATTTTATATATGTGTGTATATACGTGTGTATTTTGCCATCACTGCAGCAGCTGCTGTTGGCCTCAAACAACATCTCTTAAACACATAGACTAAGCAATGGAAGTATATGTGACTCCGATGGTCATTAAATCTCATTTAAAAAACTAAAAATCCCTCTCCTATACAGACGGTTGCCAAAACACGTGCAAATTTGCTACTAATTAATTTGTGTACTCAATTCCTTCCAT
Source organism: Actenoides hombroni (assembly GCA_024336885.1). NCBI lineage: Eukaryota > Metazoa > Chordata > Aves > Coraciiformes > Alcedinidae > Actenoides > Actenoides hombroni. The sequence goes on from WUAM01000191.1 coordinate 259,322, forward strand.
TCTGGTTAAAGAAAATTAAAATATAGAAGTAATAGGGAGAAGTGTTCAGAATGTGAAATAGGTTTCCAGACAGCTTATCAGCAAGGTTCTGATTCCTGTGAACATAGTGTAATTTTTATATGCCAGTGTCTGGACCTGGATCTGAATGTGGAAACTTGGATCTACTACATGTTTCAGTGCATTTTTCACTTTTTCAATCCTTACACTAGAAAATCCTTTGGATGCAGAACAGGTTTTTACTTCATATAGACAGCTGGCAAAAAGATCTCCAAAATAATGCAATTCTGCTGTAAAACTACATGTCATCAGGGAAAATTGTTTAAAATTCTGCTTTTGATTTGTGACAGAATGATACAGGCAAGAATTTGGACAAAGATTTTCCTTTTGAAAAGCAACTACAAAAAGCTGAAAAATTTGAACTTCTGTTCTGAGATGTAATACTCACTTTCTGTGTATTTACCTTGAGATTCAAGCTTAGAGAGAATGGCCTGAACTTCACAAGAGAATAATATGGTCCTCTACCCAGTGCCAGAGTTGTAGTGATCACCTTGGAATCACAGGACCCATCTTTGGAGCATCTGCATTTTCAATGCTCTACCACTTAAAGGGACTCGCAATCCTGAGTTGAGTGGCTAGGGCCCACGGCAGAAAGTGCAAAGACATTTGGACACCTGAGATGGGAATTTGCAGGAAGTGGTTTCCTGAACATAGAATGACAAAAGAAAACAAATAAAAGCTATTTGAACAATGAATTCCCTAGGATAGTGTCTCTACAGATGAAACAAGGGAATTCAGATTTCCTCACAAGAAAGATCCTGACTGTAAATTTTTGAGATTTAATAAATAGACAGGTAAGTATCACTCTTAGGTAAAAAAAAAAACCCTAATCAGGAAAACAAGAGAGTTGATCTCACCTTTGTCATTGCTGAACCCCAAATCACATCTCAATGGCTCCAAGCTGTCTTTGAAACCCAACTTTTTGCTTAGGAGGTCACCTGGCCCCAGCCCAACCTCAGCCCAAAACCTCGTGGCCATTTCTGCCATGTGTTGGAGACAGCAGCAAAGCCCCTGTGGGCTTCACCCAGGGAGGGGGACACGGTGGTGACCCCCACACACACACACCCCCTGTCACCCCACACCACACGAGCTGCCTCGGCTGGTCCCGGGTTGCGTCAGGAGCAGCAGGAAGGAGCCGGCTGTGTTTGCTCGCCTCACATCGCTCCCCTTCCCAGCAGTGCTCTGGTGACTGGAAGGGCCAAGTGACCCCCCCCAGTCACAGTGGGGTGTGGGGTGACCAGGTCAGCTTTGGCAGCACATTAAAATCCGGCTGGGTTGGGACTGACCGTCTCTCACGTGAGCCAGCCCTTCCCCGAACACGCTGCTTCTGGTCAGGGAAAAAGCAAACACATTTCATAAATAAATCAATGCGCTTAATTACGAAGCCAAAGTTGGAGGAGACATCAGGACAGTGTTAACCAGAGAGATTCTGTGTTTAGAAACATTGCCAGTTATTAAAAGCCCGAGCCCACTGCACTTGTTGTTCCCCTGCCTCATACCACCTCTCCAGCCAGGAGTTGTTAGCCACGGCGCTGACTCGACCAGTTATTTCAGGTTACTTAAAATAACCAGCTCTGTATTTTATCCTGGCCCCCGTCCCCAGCAGCACCCATCTTCACCGAGAGCCCCCCACGAAGCCCAGCACCAGCCCCGTGCCCCAGCGAGGAGCAAGGCTGGAGCAGACCCGAAGCCCTCGCAGCCAGCACCCAACCATCGCCGGGCAGGTTTATTTGGCCCGTGGAGAAAAGCCACGTCCAGGTGCCAACCAATGCCCCCAAGGCCTCCAAACACACCTGGAACCCGCCGAGCTCTTGGCCAGGCACCCGCAAAATTAATTGCCATTTCTGAGAACAAAAGCTTGTCCTGGTGAAATGTGGGGTTAGGGGTTGGGGGTTTTTTCATCATTTCTGCTGAGGAAATTCAAGCTTTTGCAAGTCGAATTTCCTCCACCTGCTGTTGCTTCATGCCTGAGCAAACAGCCCAGCTGCTGAACAAGCACATCGGGGCCGGGGCCGTATATAAGGGAGGGAGCCGAGCTGCGTCCCGCCAGAGCAGGAGCGTCCCCTCGGCCGGCCGGGCGATGCTGGCCTCCCTCACCCTCCTCCTGGGGCTGCCGCTCGCCCTCGCCGCCGAGCCCCCCACCTGCACCCCGCTCGTCCCGCTCACCTTCGACAATGCCACCGTCCCCAGGGTAAGCCCTGCCCGCAGCTGGGGCACCCTTCTCTCCTTTCCTGGCGGCATCGCCAACCACTGCCAGGCCGGGGAGAGGTGCTGAACCCAACCAGCGGCTCAACGCTTATCTCACTGCCCGGCCGTGCTCATTTTCCTTAAAGAAAACCCAAGTCTGCTGGGCAGGTGGGTGGGGAAGGGGTGAAGCCTTGCAGCTCTGCACCCATCATCTCATGAGCAGGCGCTTTCGGGGAGCTCCTGCTTCCATCTCCCTGAGCAAGCCAGGCTGGGCAGCACCATATTTTTAGTCCTTCAAGAGATGGGCACTCGGGTCACCAGTCTTCATCTGCAAAACTCTTCACTGCATAAAGAGTATTGAGTCCCCTGGGGCTGTCTAATGGGAGGAAAGCAATGAGAGCTGGGCAGAGCAGCAGGGACATGGGAACAAAAACAAGCTTGGAGCTGGAGCATCGCCTTAGCAGGGAGGGGACAAAACCAAGAGCCCCCTTACCCAGCCTAGATCCTGCCCAAGGTGGTCACCTACTTGAGGTGCTCACCCAGCATGGACCCACCCCCCTCCCTCCCCAACCCTTCCCCCCCTCTCCTCCTCTCTGCAGCTTCTGGGACACTGGGTCTATATCACTGGTGCATCTAAGTACCCACCTCACCTGGAAGAGATGAAGGATCTGAAATACGCAGCTTATTCCATCCTTCCCAGCAGCCATGAGGATGAGCTCAGCGTCATCGAAATCATGAGACTGTAAGGACAAGGATTCACCCCCTCACCCAACTCCCTCAGCCCCAGGGGCATTTCCACCCACTGGTACCATCCTCTGGGCTGAGACACCTACACAGGTTTGAGGCTGAAGAGCCCCTATGCCAAATTTACTTAAGCTCTGCAGCCTGGCTCAAATTCTGAATCCCTCGGGTTTGATTGGGGGGGAGAGGGGTGGTGGTATTTGCCCCATCTGACCTCTCTGCCCCATAGGAATGAGACGTGCGTGATGAGGAACACCAGCCAGATCCATGTCTTTCGGCACAACTCCACCCTGGTGCACGGTACAGTCCCGGCCGCGGTGTTGAGATGGGATGGGGGTTGGGGAGGGGGGGGATGTGCACTGCAGCTGCACCTCACACCCTCCCATTTCTGGCCCCTGGTATTTGGCACCCTTGAGCCCCCAGCATGAGGCCATTTTACACCTGAAAGCATGTCTGGAGGTGGGAGGAAAAAATGTCTTCCACTCCAGGCAATGTGTACAGCAGAGCTGTGGGACCAGACTGGTCCCCACTGGGATGAGTCTCCTGGGGTAATGAGCAGCCCCGACCATGCTGCTGTGGGGGCTCTGGGACAAGGTGACACTCACCAGTGAGGGACCCCCACTCTCCTTGTGCCTTCCAGTCAATGACCAGGTGACTGCCACAGCCAAATTGATCCAAAGTGACAAGGACCTGCTGATCCTGAGGCATATCAATAACGGCTTCATTGGACTGAGCCTCTCAGGTGAGTGGCTGCTGCCCCAGATCTGTGGGGCACATCCCTGCCTGAGGATGTTCTGGGAGCACAGGCATCCCCAGCCCTCGCAGGGCCCTTTTCCCCAGTACAGAGAGGGGAAAGATGGGGCGGGGTGGCAGGTGACAAGCTCCCCATCCACACTACAGGGACCACCAAGGAGCCAAACACCCCCTAAAGCTGCCTTTGCCCATCCACCCACCCCTTTTACCAACTTGTTTCTGCAACAGCACGGACGCCCAACGTGAGCAAGGAGCACCTGGATGAGTTCAGAGCCCAACTGCACTGCCTGGGCTTCACCGAGGAGGAGACGTTCTTCACTTCCGAAAAGGTTTGAACCCCTGCCCAGGGTGGGTGAGCCCCAGCCCGGGCCAACTCCTGCCACCAACTGGGATGAGGGTCCAGCGAGGGGTGGGGGTGGGGTGTACCAGCCGCCCCTCTGTACATTCTCTCTCCTCCCCAAGCATCCATCCTGACCATTCCTGGCTCTTTGGGCGGTTTTGGGACAAGGGGGCATCAAGGGCCACTCTCCCTCTCTCCCACAGGACGCCTGTCCCTGGGTTGGGGAGAAGATGGATGAAGGTGACGTGGAGCCGCAGCTGGGGTGACACACAAACCCCCTCCCCTCCTCACTCCGGGCCATGTCAGCTGCTCCATCCTCATCCTCCTCCAGCCGCTCTGCAGGGACATCCCTCCCTGCCAGCCCCGCCTGAGCTTGGCTCAGCCTCAGGACTTTCTATCGAGGTTTTCTCTCTCCTGGACAAAAACCGCCCAGTTTCCCTCTTTTCACCCAGACTCAAAATAAACCTATGTTACAACCTCCTGCTGCTCCTGCTGCATCCTCCCCAGGAGCCTGGGCAGGATCCCTCCCGCCCGTGACTCTGCAGCTCCAAATCCCACGAGAGGCGTGAAAAATCCCCGGACAAAACCCTGCCCGTGGCAGGGGGCACGGAGAGGCTCATCCTCCCCACCAGCTCCATGGACCCTCCCGGGCAGCTCACCCAGGAGCTGGCCAGCTACCAGCACCCACCCCTTCAGCCCTCACACACACACACACCCCCACACCCCAGGGAGAAGCACAAACCCACCGACTTCTTTGGGTCCTCTTCCACTGCAACTTCAACCAGTCAAGAGAGGTTTTAGCACCCGAACAGCCCACCCAGAATTTTCAAGCCACATCCCACAAGGCTCCACCTGTGCCAGGGGCTTCTGCATGGGGTGTAGTGGGATGGGGCGACACGGGGTGACATTGTGCCTTCCCCAGATGTCTCTGAACAGGGAAAGGGGGAAGAGGATGGGGGGAAAAACCATTACCCAGGGCCAGACCGAGGGACTTGGGGCTGCTCCACTACCAGAGAGCAGAAGGCAAAGAGAAACAAAGCCAGAAGAAAAGCAGGTCCTGCCCTGTCCAGCAGCATGGGGACAGGAGTGGGATGGCGGGGACATGTCCAGCAAGACAGGGGTGACCTCCTGAGACCCCTTCAGCCCCATTTTTATGGCCTATTTTGGCAAGGAAGGGAAACCCCCCCTTTCTTCTCAGGAAGAAGGTGGCTCTTCAAAGCCCTCACCCCCCCCAGGGTCTTCATCCAAGGTGGGAGGTAGCTGCAGCCCAGCCAGCACTGGAAGGGGGGGAACTGCACGGTGCCCCACCTGTGGAGCAGGAGGCAACTACAGCAGCTGCTCACAGGGACCAGAACAGGCAAATTTAAGGCAGATTTTTAGCTTGAAGTGCAGCAAGTGCCTCACCCCCATCACCACCAGCCACAGCCAGGGTGTGCAGGCAGGGAAGTGCCAAGCTCAGGGCTGGGCACTCAGGCCTCTCAGGGCAACGTCCCCAGAAGGCGCTGGTTGCATCACCAGCGTGACGCCAACGATCCCCAGCCTGTCCCGTCCCCAGCACGTGGGGCTGCTAAAGCAAACAGCCGAGGGACAGCGTCCGTCTGTCTGTCCAGGGCTTCTCTCGCTCCTCGCTTTCAGGCGGCCGCGGCCCATGGCCGGGGTCACCACCATCCTCGGCCTCGCCGTGCTGCTGCCCGCGCCGGCCCGCCCCTGC
>WUAM01000191.1:265210-276389 GCA_024336885.1 Actenoides hombroni
ATAATAATAATAAACAAACAAAAAAAAACAAACAAAAAAAGTAAAGCCAAAAAAACGCCAAACCAACAACCAAAAAACACCAAACCCCACAGTATTATTTCTGATCAGGTTTAGTTAGAGGTAAAATTTTAATTTTGTTCTGATCCAATTCCTAAAGCAAGCGCCATAGGTAATTCATGTAGGAGAATCATCATTTAGAGTGTTTCAAAAGGCACTGAACTTTCCAGCACTCTTGGTATCTCTATGATTATGTGCATAACCTCCTTCAGTTACTTTGGCCATCAAAATTAACTACTGGAAGTTTAGGAACAAAGGTGGTTGTCAGAGGTATATAAAATATTTGAAGTAAGAAGAATTATTCATTCACGTAACCTTCTCTCCCCAGTATTTAACCACCAGTTCTAAAGCTTTATTTTGCATTTATGAGCTCCCACTTCTATATTTCTATAAGGTAAAGGCAAGGGGGTTTTCTCATTACCTTTTCACAGAAATGCAATTCTACAATAATACTTGCATTTGAGAAGTACCAACACTGCCAAATAAATAATTATTCATCCTTTATTTCCATCTTTTTTACCAGCTTATTTACTATTTTCAGAGTCAGACAGTATGAATAATTTTCTTCTTGAAGTAGATAGCATGTAAAAAGTTACTGTGTTTTCACTTTGTGGAAATTGTTTCACTGATGCAGATACAGAAATGCTAGCATAGTCCTACCTATTTTTAGCTGTTCCCAAAAACAAAACTTGATATTTAAATACAAACAGTGTTCTGACATCTTGGGCTGGCTGGTGTGAAATTTAATTTCTGTTGTTAAGCCTCAGAAGCCTGGGGAGAACATGAGATGAACAATAGCCATTAAACTCTAGTTTTACAATATCCTTCAGAAATGAAATAGTGACTCTCTGCCCTATAGACACAATATCCCTTTGGTGGCCACACATCTGCGTGATATACCTGGATTTGACCTTTGGATTTTTACTGCAGCCCCTGCCAATGTACAAGTTTTTAGGCACAGTGTTTAGAAACAGAACAGAGCAGAAATACAACTCTATCCTAGCCTTAGCATTTATATTGCAAGACTGCCAAATTTTATTTTCCCTTACCATCAACATCTTTTTTTAGAATATAAATAAACAACACACTAACAGAAAAACAACAAACAAACAAACTTTTTTTTTATTCCTGTACTTATATTCATAAAGTTGTCCTAAACAAACACTTTCCCCACAACAAACACTTGGAAAATGAATTAATAAATACATAAAATCACGCAAGCAGTTCTCAAGAGGCTTTCATAATGTCCAGCAAGTTTAAAGTAATTAAAACTTAACTTCTAAACAGGGGCTCGGTCAACTACGTCTGGTTAAATTAGCACCGTAGGGAAGAATGGCATTCCACCAGTTTTTGCCAACAGATCTCTATGCCAGCATTCTGGAACAGATTGGTTGTTAGTTCCTTTGTTCTTCATGCATCTCTCCTACATGCCCTCAGCTCCAGAATATCAGAGAATTTGTAGAGCCAAAATAAACACATTTTTGGTGTCAACACACTTCACATTGCCCACGCAGCAGCAATATAGTAACTTTCAACTTAAAGATTCTGAAGTCCTGTATGGGTGAGCTGAAAAGCAAGTTCATCATATCAAGAAGTAAATTTACTGTGGAATCCGAGGAGATTATTTTCTTATCTGCCTTCATATTCAGTTAACAGTGATCACCCCCAGCTGCTTAATTCGAATCAATACTCCAGGGGTTTGAAAAGGCTTGTCACTCCATTGCTGTGTTAGTTGCATATACATTATATTATTACATTTAAATAAAGGGTTTCACCTGAATGCCCCAAAAATTTTGTGACAAAAGCAACATGATGCTGAACATTGATTTCTGTTAGAAAACCAGAAGGAAGACTGAATGGTTGAAACAAAACAACAAGGTTACTGGTAGTTTGACTAGACAGTACTGTCAGGATGCCTATCAGTATCAGGCAATTCCAGATGAGAACAAAAATTTGGGAATGTCATGTGGCAATACAGAGCTTTCTTTCCTAATGACACAGAAGCACAGTATCCTATCTTATTTCAACAAGACCATTTCTCCAGTTGCTAATCGTTATATTCAAAATTATATTAATTCATTGTAGAAATATCACACTGTTTCAGGCTTTGGTTCATAAATTACTGCAGTCAGAGCCACAGATGTTGATAACTTGTACGTTATATATATATCAGAATAGTTTAAATATTTTAATTAGTTATCATAATTTTTTTTTCATTTACCATTACTGACAAAATATCATTAATCAGTTTTAAAAAGCTATTGCCAGGGACTTTGTGCAGTAAGTAAGACTACTTGAGAAGCAAATCTGAAATTTTATGGAATTTTTAAGGAACAAATCTGTGATTTCAAAACAGGATAAAATTCAGTCCAGCAAGATTAGTAAAACCTTCCTAATCTGACTATGGAGGTGAGTCAGCAGAAACAACAGTTCACCTCTGAGAATAGTCCCAGCACTTGCTAAATCCTTGCAGATGTGTTAATCATTAGTTAAGTATAGCAAGCTTATTATTGGCAACATGTATGTGGAGAATTTATTTTTGCCTCTGACTGCAGTTATACTACTTTCCAACACATTTCTGAATAATAAAAGCCCTCAGGCAAACCACATGTTTTGGGTTCCTACTAACTGTCACCTGTCCCTAAGCATGTGAAAAATCTGTGTTAGTTTTTATCAGAGTTATGCTTTTCCAGGTAGAGAAGAATACTTTTCTTTAGGTGCACATATAATTATTGTACATGGTAACTGACAGAGGAGTAACAGATGCTTTGTAGGCAAATAAACTGCTGTTTCCTTTAGTACAAAAAAGTAACTCTGGTGGTCTCATTGGGTACCATGCTTTGCCCTCTGATCTGATTGTTATTTTGAAATTTTCATTGGAAAATATCTCATGTTATTTGTCTCTGCTATTTCTTCTCACAGACATACTCAATAGCTCACCATAAAGAGATGTCCTGTGGTGTCTTTCCTTTATTAAGGTATCTTCATAGTTTTAAACTCTGCCCTTCCCTTTTAATTTATTATAAACAAAAACAAAACAAAACCCCAACAAAATTAGAACATCTTGTGACAGACCTATTTTGAGATAATGTTGGAAAATAATTTAAATTATATTTCTATTTATGCATACTTTCACCTGGGGCTAGGTGAAGCATAAAAGCGAGGACATTTAAACTGCTTAGGGTCATTTCTGTAATAAACAGAGTAGTGAAATACAGAACCATTACTCATTTTCAAAATACAGATTGTTGCCTTTCATGCAGACCACGCTACAATGCATAAATAAATGAGACAGCCAACCTAATTTTAAAATTTTTTTTTGCACAAATTTTCCTCACAATACATTTCACCAAATTTCATATCTGTCTTATGAATAGGCCCTTCACCATTTGAGATATACAATGGTTTAAATTAGCAAGATCTTGAGCCTCAGGTAGACTAAAATATTAAGGGAGATTAATTAATGAATAATCTATATTTTGTTGGTAACAAATGCAATTTTGCATTGTTGCTGAGTCTGGATACAAAGCAAAAACATAGGATTCAATCTTCAAGTTCCTGAATACCTTTCACTTCATGTGAAGTAGAAGTTAAGAATATTGAACATGCAACAGCACTTTTGCATCTGAAATGAAGCTGTTATGATTCAAACTTGAATATACATGTTTCTTTTATATGCTTAATGTTCCATTATGTTTTCATTTCAAATATATAAAAAAGTATGAACTTGAATTGCTTCTTTTAAAGACAACTAAGCAAAAGTGAGTTCCTCTTTCCTATGTTGGCTCCCTACAGTATTATGCACATTAAGATTCATAGGCCATTTATAGGTTCTCTTTTTTATTTAACTATTCCTTCATGTGCATGCAAATTTTTTCCATTGTATCCTACTGAGCTCTCCTGCTGGCTGTATTAAAGGGGATCTGCACGGGTGTCTTCCACCATCTTATCCAAAACAACAGACTAAAATATAGCACACTGTCTTAAATGCTAGCTTTCTACTTATGTGCAGAGTCTTCAAAGGACAAACTAAAAGTAGGTACCATTTTTCTCTAAAGCTACGGACAGCTGCAAAGTAAACCAGTTCCTTCTAGGTGTAGTGGTTTGTTTCCGTGTTTGTTTGTTTGAGTTTTTTTGTTTGTTTGTGGTTTGGTTGGTTGGGTTCGTTTGGGTTTTTTGTTGCCCTAAATGTCTTTTCTCTATATGCCACAATACCTTCAGCAATATTGTATTCTTTAATAGTGTTATAGTTTGTATGTACTAAAACTAGTATAGGTAGTCTTTGTTTATCTGGTACCTTATTGTTAAGGAGTTGCACTTGTTTAGGGATTCATATATTGCTATTATTCTTTAATGCAAGTACTCTTAGAGTTTAAGATATTCATCTATTTAAGGGGGATACAGGAATGAAATGAGCTGCTTGAAGACTGATAATGCTAAGAATTATACAATATGCCTTTCTTCAGGTGAACTCTAAACTTTTCAAAGTTCTGTGCTGCAAGGTTTGGACTTTTGTGATTTCTTTTTTAATACAGTGGAGGTTAGATTTGCAATAGAGGTTTTGACTGTTGTGATATCTGACTTTTCTGAAGAACAGACTTATTCTGTGGGGATCTGAGAACATTTGAGAGCTTAATTCACTTCCCATTTAGTTCAATGAAAGAAATTCCATTAATTTCTAAGTTGCAGAATCAACCCCCAGATAAATAGCAATGCTAAAGCAAGTCTTGTAATGCTAATTTGTGGTACTTATAAACCCTGCATTTAGTTCTTATTCTGAAAGAACAGTAAGCCAGTTTACTCAGTACTGACAGTATTCTGTCTTCAAAACTCCTTTAGAAACAGCTCACTTACAAATCGTGCTGAAAGGAACAATGTTCCTCTTTTCTTCTTGCCCCCAAACTTAGCTGCAGGTGGTCAGTGGAGCCCATAGCTAAAAGTGGTCACTGCATCACTTATCCTCATACTGACTGGCACCAAGATATGGAGTCCCTCTGAGAGTCATTTTTACTAGAAGATAATCAAAAAGTCCCACTCTCAACATCACAAGTGTCTCTTTCAGCTCCTGATCATATCACTGCAGGTATCTGTTTCCAAAGCCAAACTAGAGGCTGACTAAATAAGTTAGAGATAATCATAAGATGCTACAGCATGATTTAAGTTTACAGAAGCGAATTAAGGAACACCATTCAGATTCAGTCTCAAAACTGTACCCGGTATTTCTAGCACTGCCCAGTAGTAGAAATTCTTCTTTCCAGAGTACGAGCTGTATTCTTCCTAATCCTTTTTTTCATTCTGTTTTCTGACAAGCTCCATTCCACTATCTCCATTTTCTTCTTACATTAATATAACATTGCAACTGTTGTATTGTAAAGGGATATCAGTGGCTCAGAATTCACCATTAGTATTTTCTGTCTTGTGAAGTCTCTGAACCTTTCAGACTTTATCTCAGCTGCCTCATCTACAGTCTGTTAATGAATATTTGTGTGTGACAGTGAACTACGGTCACTTACAGGAATATTCTTAATTTTGACTTGTCTTCACTACTGGAGACTAATTTAAGAACCAATTGCCAGTCTAGATTTTTAATACTTCAGTCCTCATGTCTCACCTCTTCACTTTTCATGTCTGACACTATTGACAGTTCTGCGACACTCTCATGGATACACCATCACCAGATACTTTCTTCTAGTTTTGAATGGACACTTAACTGGGAATTTTCACCCTAATAGTTATCACCCAAGGAAAAAAAAAAAGTATTATTGAGAAGTGGTGAACTACTTTTCATAGATGGAAAATCTAAAATTTTCAATTTTTTTTTTCAGTCTATGTTGAGTTAAAACCTTGAAACCATGAAATGAAAATCCATTGAAGGCATACTGCACTTATTCACTTAAAAATGACCCATAGCTGAGGGCATTTGGCTCATGTGTGGGCAACAGGACTTCCTCCTTTCTGTTAATTCAGATCAGAGAGCTGAACAAGGATCCCTGTACCTCAGATGATATCTCTCACATAGTGTATGGTGAAGGGAAATCTTCTGATTCTTTTTGGTGGAACAATTTTACTATGTAGAAGTCCATGTCCTGCTGATGGTCAAGCAGTGTGCTCACTTGGAGAGTTACTGTAATATTTAAAGTGTGGGTTTGAATTGGACTTCACAGTTGAAGATGTATCTATGATTTTCCAGCAAGTACCCTCCCTGCTGCATCATACTGGAGTTTGTGTTTATTTATCTTACACCAGGCAATCTATTCTTGTCAAAACAGACAGGTTCCCATGAAAATGCTCATATAAGCTCCTTTTAATTGTCTTTTTTTCCCTTTCCCTAAAGGAAAAAAAAAGTATATTTGGCCATAAAGTGTGTGCTAACCTCATCAGTGCATGCCATCAGGAAAACAATCACAAGTACCAGTCCCTCATTTATACAACTCATTATACATCTTGCATCAGAAAAGTTGGTCTCAAGTGTTTGGTATAGAGATACTAAAGTTCTAAATGCTATTTCTTAATGAACCACAGCACACAACTGTATGGCCAAGTCTATCATTCCTTTTGGACCTGGAATATTTAAATCTAAGTGTTCCTTTAGTTCCTGCAGTAGAGGCTGAATTTTAGCTGCAACTGATCCCTACTGATGACCCTGTGAGCCAGGTGTAAATAGCCATGATTTGTTACACTTGGCCTCTGACTACAGGTGAAATTTTTGGAATGTCTAAAGAAAATCCCTTGAGCCATATTTTAATTATGTTCATATGGAGGTGGGAAAGTCTAGACATTAAAATAATAAATAAATAAATAAAGGTACTGTCTCTTCAAAACCACCAAACTCCACAAATGACTCGTTAGACTTTTGAAAAGGAGTTTTAAAGATTGTGTTTGCTCATGACTTTAAATAAATATAAATGGCATGTTTTATGGTAGAAAAGAGCACAAACTGCAAGTGTAAAAGCACTTCTAAAGGTGTATGTATTGACTATATATTTTTAGCATCTCATTATTCAGTGCCAGGGAAGTAATCATGCCCCTGTACTTGCCATTGGTGAGGCCACAGCTTGAGTATTGTGTTCAGTTTTGGGTGCCACAGTATAGGAAAGACATTGAGATGCTGGAACAGGTCCAGAAGAAGGTCAACAAAGCTGATGAGAGATCTGGAGAACATTTCTTATGAGGAGAGGGTGAGGGAACTGACGTTGTTTAGTCTGGAGAAAAGGAGGCTGAGGGGAGACCTTATCGCTCTCCACAACTACCTGAAAGGAGTTTCTAGTGAGGTGGGTGTTGGTTATATACATAATACTAGTGTAATACTATAAACATAATTCTAATATATAATTATACTAACATACTGCATATTAGTTAACACTTTTCAGTTTCCCTAAATATCAAACTGTGTTGCACTGATGTTGCTTTAGTGAGGCTAATAATAACTTTGTGCATGAAAATTCTGTATTATTCTGCTTGCAACTGCAGTAACTGTAGACCTCAGGACTCACTAGAGTAGTCTTTTATGCTTTTCCATAGAAGTAATATCTTGGCAGCATACCGTTATTCTCTTACACTTAAAAAAAATCCTGTCTGCACTTTATTCTTATTTCTGAGGAGCTGTTCCTCACAGAAAACTATAAATCCTGTCCATCAATACAAATGGATACTGTACTTGCGTGTTCTACCAAAAAAAAAACCCAAACAGGAAATACTGGGTTTGAAAGGCAGAATAAAAATGGGAATTAAAAATAAATCTAATCAGATAATTCTATGTGCATGTATGAAAGACTTACCCCTTCTGTTTCTTGCAATCTCCCTCGCTTTCCTAAAATTTACCTAAAGATTTTCAGCTAAAAAGGCAATTTCTATTTACAGGAGTAGTTGAAGCAATTTAAATAAGTTAGGCTTAAAATAAATATGTGGGATTTCATATATCTCACTGGAACACATGTTAAAATACATCCTTTAAAGAGTGAGAGATTAAGAACTTGCTTTAAAATTGATCCAAAAAGAAGGAATTTCTTCATTTGACGGGTGTAGATTTTAAAGGTTAAAGGTCTAAGCCTGCATCACTTGCATGTTCAAAGTTCCCCATGACCTCTGAGTATGCAGTAGCAATGATATACTAATTTTTTCTTGATTAGCTCAGGTTATCAAATGATTTTCTAAATTCTGCTGCATTTACTGGGACGCAAACAGAGGCATGAGTAACTTCAGTACAAACCCAGGCCTTTCTGTATGATCCTCTCTCCTTTTCAGTAGAAAAGCTCTAAATAACTGAAAGACTAGATCTATTAGAAGCCACTTTATACAATTTCTTAATAACTTTAAATCCATGATATTTTCTAAATATATCACAGGTAATCACAGCATCAGCACAACATGGTTTTTGCTGTCGAACAAAGTCTGTCCTCAGATTGACAAAATCCATGCTCTATACACACAACATTTGGAAACAACTGCAACCACAAGTCATGTTACTCAATTTCCTTAAGAAACCAGGACACATTTAATGTTGCCTTTTTACAAATACTTGGCTATTAAACCTAGCAGTGCCTTTATCTATATTCTGTACTCAATCCATGAGTGACTAATTGATTTAAATGACGCAGAATTTCAAATTCATCTGATGTTGGCATAGTGTTTTATATGTAAGTCTCTTACTAACACTTATTATACAATTATATATGCTTGGTTCTGAGAAACACTGCAAAAATATTTGTGATTCCCAAAGTACAGCCAAAGGGAGCATGTAGGAGTGTTAATTGCATGACATGAAAGGAAAAATTACATAAATTCATCAAGTGCTCTGTTTTGCACAGTGCACACTTCGAAGTCAAGGCAAATATACAAACATGAACAAGTCCAGTACTTGCTGGCAGAATGCCAGCCATCTCTCTCTTTCACATAAAGAGTAGTCCATATTGCAGTAGTGGCTGAAAGCACCAGTGACAGTTTTCTTCCTACAGCTGTGTGCTGGCTGTGAAGGGTGGTTTCACTGCAAAACAGTACATGTACATTCACCTTGTATTCCACTATGACACATAAAACCAAACAGCATTGAACTTGGAAAGAGGAAAAGGGACAACATTATGGCTACAAAGATCTATTTAGGGTTTGAGAAGTTCTTCTATTTGTTCACAAAACAAATGCATGAAATGCAACAAGAAGCCCTCACATTGAATATCCTACCATTCTGCCCTTTCTCTTTCTTATCAGCAGGAACTCAACTTGGGCGCCTCTGTAAAGCAATGTCCAACAGAACCATACTAATGTACCTGTGCGGTATTGAGGTGATATGACACAGTAAGCATTCACATTACTTAAAGTCTAAGTACTCTGAAAACTTTCAATTTGGACATTCTTGTACAGATAACATTATAGCTGTGTCTGGTCCTCTTTTATTTTTACTGCTGTAATGACTCTCCTTGTTAAAGAAAATAACTTCAGATTTGATGCAGGTGGAGGTAGTTAACAAGACATTGACCTACTCATCCATTTGGGTCAAAGCAACACAAAGAGAGGAAAATGTTATGCTAATGAAAACATTATCTATAGCCAAGGGTTATTTTAGCTGAGGTGGCTAATATCCTGAATTGTTTATATAATCCTATTATTTCCTTTGTAAGATAGACCATTGTGTCTTCTGATTAGCTGGTACAGTTACAATAAAAATGGATGGTGTTTCATTCCTCTGTTTAAATGTATTTGTTTTGACTTCTGAGTGTGACTTTATAAAAACATGTACCATTGAGGGTTCAGATAGACAAATTTATTAAATAAAACCAGCAAAATATTACCCATTCATCTACACCTAACATGATGAACTAGTGATATACAACTAATTATATAATGAAAAATAACATCTGATTTTTCACCATGGCATGGATACTATGCAAGAAAGGTGCTTTGAGAATATTAGGGAGCATGATCTAAATCTGCTAACTTTCTTCATGGTCTTTTCTTTCTGAAATTTTGATCCTGAATGAGGATAGCATTGCATACCCCAATATTTCAGTGATAAAGTTTTCTTTAAGACAGGAATTCATAGGGATACAAAGAGCTTTACTGTTATAAGATCTCTAAGATCTTCAACAGTTACAAGGGACTTCAAAAAGGCTTTCAAAAGCTGATGAAGAGAAGTTATTCCTACTGATTCTAAACTAAATAGTGGAACATCAGGCTTCTACTATCGCAGCACTTGTCAGATTTTTAATTTATTTAGGACTCCAAGAATAAATTAGGGAAAAGCATGTCCTGTATTAATTAAATAAACTCAGGGAATGCACATACTTAAAAGAAGAGCTGTTGGAAAATAAGATTATACATCAAAACACACTATTTAATCAATTATTATCCATATTAAATGGCTTTGTAACACTTGCAACTCCAAATCTAGACCAAATACTAAACTTAACCCCCTACCACGATCCAGATGAAAAGTTGTTAGGGGAGAATTTTATTTTTTTTTCTTCTTCTTCTCCAGACTACATTTTTCCTTGACAGCTGCAATCCCAACTTCATCGCTACTGGTTTTCTGTCTCCCAAACCAATCATAACCTTAATTACAACTGTTAGTCTCAGATGACCCTTAGCCAAGGACCTCCAACCATATACCAGAAGAAAAGTTCTCAAGGAAAATCCCTTTCTGCTGCATACTCCTTCCTTTGGCAGACCCTTTGCAGCCCCACATGAATGGGCTGTTTCGTAACCCTTAAAGTGATATTCCAGGATTTGTTTTTCAAACTCAGCCCTAATAATAAACCACTGGCCTTGGTTTAGCCTTAGGCAAGCAGCCTCAAACATGACACTGGGAAAACAGTTTTCAGGAAAGAAACTTCTCTGCAGCACACACTTTCCCTTTGCAGCCCCACACCAGCTGGAACTTGAGGTTCTATTTCTTTTCCAGCTCTAAGCCCAGACCTCATTGTTAGCCTTAGGCTGATCAGAATCACAGTATTGTCACAGTTGGAAAAGACCTCTACAATTACAATGTCCAAGAGTCAACCCAAGAAAGAAAGAAGGAAAGAAAGAAGGAAAGAAGGAAAGAAGGAAAGAAGGAAAGAAGGAAAGAAAGAAGGAAAGAAAGAAAGAAAGAAAGAAAGAAAGAAAGAAAGAAAGAAAGAAAGAAAGAAAG
>WUAM01000191.1:290067-330715 GCA_024336885.1 Actenoides hombroni
TGCTCTGGCAGGGGGGTTGGACTAGATGATCTTTCTAGGTCCCTTCCAACCCCTAATATTCTATGATTCTATGATCCTGCCACTTCAACTCACAACCACTAAACGGTGAATGTGAGCAGCCCTCAAGTTCAGAACAGGGAAGAGGGTCAGTAAGCTCCTGTTGTTCCAGAGAATGTGTTCATAGCAGGTAAAAATGAGGATCCTTCCCTACTCTAGTGTTCTACTGTCTTTGCACACACACCAGATTCCAGGTGACACAGCACTGACTTAAAATACAGATCTCCTGGAGCAGAGATACTGAGTGGCAGCCTGTAGACCAGATTTAGCTTGCCAGGACAATTCATCCAATCTATGTCCCAGCTTTTCCATTTTTCTGATAAAAGTAAGGAACAAAACAAACCTAAGGATGAACTTGGCAATATCCCATAGTGTAATGCCTATTTCTGAGATGGAAAACATGTCCTTTCATCTGAGCTTTAAGCATTTTAATGCTTAAAGCAGCTTTTTTAATGCCTCATGCATTTTAAGCATTCCTTTTCACACGATAGCATATATATATGCGTACATGCGTAGGTGTCAGGCTGATGTAATCTGAGATCACTTTGAGCATTTAACTTTCACCAGTGTTCATATGTCACATGATGAGAGAATACTTTCAGTTTGATTTTAAAGGGATACTTATTAACATACATATCTTTCTGATGAGACTGCATTGAGTGCATTGATGTCTGTATTAGTGTCATCCAGACATATGATGAAGGAAGAGACAATGATGCCTGTCTGAGAAGCGCTCCTAGTATCTATCCAAGAAGCTTGGGGCAATCCATCCAGGGGCAGTCGAGTACTGGAAAACGAGAGAAATATGCAACTCCTGACTTCTTACTCCCACTCACTCTGTCAGTGTGAGTCAGGGAGCCCTGCCTCTCATATGGGTGATATGTGTCAGAGGCAGCTGCAGGGAGGGATAACCAATTCAGCCTGTTCCAAGTACCCTGAAAGCTCACATAAGCTAAACATTTGGATTTTAACACAATATGAGTGTCAGGTACGACACGTCAATAAAAATAACCTTGAAATTCTTTCTGTAAGAACCATATAATCATCTAAATGTTTGCATTGTGACTGTCATAGACAGGAATTGATATATTTATTATTTTCATCTAAATTCCCAAGTCTCACCTGCATTTTTTTCTCTGTAAATATTGGATGAAATTAAAAGAAACCTCAAGCTTTGAATGCATGTATAAACCTTCCACATACGTTACTAAAGTGAAAGAGACACTCTCTGAGTGGTTTAGCACAAAGAATGAGTTCATTGGACAGATCTGTTCTTGTAGTTTTGCAGGGGGTTACCAGGGCCAGCTGTGTTCCAAATAAATTTGCTGACCTAAGTGAACTTCCTATCAACAAAATTCTCTCAGGCTCCCATTATTTTTCTTCAACAATTAATCAACATCTGCTGAAAAGTTATGAGTGTGCTTACAATTTTCAGTAAAATTAATGGAACTCCTATCTTCTGAAATGTAGAAGAAAGTTTTTCTTCTTAACCCTGGTGTGAATTTTCTGATTTTTCTTTTTTTTTTAATCAATTAGCCTTCTAAACTCCCATGTGTCTTGTCTTTGGCAGACAGGATCCCAGACTCTACCATGACAGGCATGGGTAGTTTTTGCTGATGCCAATAAATTCAGTCTTCCAAAGGAGTGACCTCTGCTGTTGAAAGATGCTGATATTTGTCAGAATTCTGTTGTGCATAAACAGGATGAGGTTACTCCTTTTCAATTAATGTAAACAGTTGAGTTTTCTGTTGGGAATCAGTACTATTTCGCATCTGAACTTCTGGCCGTCAGGGAGAGGGTCCTTTGAGGTTCTCTGTTCTGCTGCAAGGTCAGGAAGAGCTCAGTGACCAATGTGGAGTTGTCCTTGCTGGACTCCATTTGAGAACCAGTGTGGGAGACTCACTTCTATTGCTTTTTCTCTTTCTACACCCATGGGAAGGTACCTTTTCATCCTTGAGAGACAAACATAAGGTACTTACACACAAAAATTATATATCAAAATATGCTTAAGACCTGATGATAATATTTCTGAAACTGTTTTAAATAAGAACCCTGGGGCTTTGATGTCCAGGACATAGCACTTTTTTTACACCAGATCAAAGTGTGAGTTATCGGACATCGGAAGCAGGAAATAAAACATGTACCAAAGAAATCACTGAGACACTCTACACATTTAGAATAAATCCTAGCAGATATTCTTGTTTCATTTTTTGAAGCAAGAGCAAGATGTTCTAGAGTTTCATTTCTGGAATACAAAAAGAGTAATCCCACTATGCCAGTGTGACTTCATCTGCAAACAACTTCTCATTTGTCCAAACATTTGCAGGATCAGGCCCTGTGCAGTGCTCTCAGTGCCTGAGGATTACGTCATGTTCTTTTGACTTTCCTTCTGTTCAAATAACCTAACACACAATGCATTTTTTATGACCCAGGTCACCTTTTGTTTTCCCACAGAGCACAAAAACAACATTCAACAAACTTGACTGATAAAAGATTTTTATCTTACATGGGAAAGAAATGCTGTTTCTCTAAGCCACACGCAATGTATTAATAATAATGGTATTCCACTTCAAACAAATTACAAACTAATGTTAGTGTTCTTAACAATGTTATACTAAATAATAACTCCCCGCAGCCCAATTTGCATACAAAATGTAACATTTAAAGCCAAGTTACAATTAGCATTTTTTTATGGAAGTCTGTGGATTGTAATTTACTGAAACAAAGTTGTACTTGCTGCAAGGAATTTTAATTTATGAAAAATTACCCATTTAGAATTGCTGTCACAGTGGACCAACTTGTATTAAAATGATGGGTACCTAATAAATACATCTATTATTAATGTAATGAATGACAAACATGAAACAAAGTAAATGTAGGATTAATGATTTTGCCTCTTTGTAAATAAGAGATGAAATCAACAACTCTTTCCCTTTTTACTGATGATGGCGCATAGAGCTGTATGAGTGTGAGAGGAGGCAAGAAGGAGAAAGGTTTAAAAGAAGAGGAAATCAAGATAATGAAGGGAAAGAGGAAAAGCAAAGAGGGATACATTGAGTAAAATAACAGAGAAATACACAGGATGTTAATGAATTGAAAATTAATGTAAGAGTAAACTTCAAATATCTAACTCAGAAAAGATGAATCACATAGGGCTCATTTCCCTTGGGTTAATGCCAGAAATCACCTGATAATGATAGTGAAAGTTCTCAATCCCACAGACTTTGTTTGAAGGGAAAGAACATTAATTACCTCATGCAAGTACTTACAAAGCCACAACATACACATACAGACATTCTGATGTCAAAAAATAAATTTTCCATTCACTCTCCTGAATCCGTGCTTAAAAAATTGAGGTTTGTTGCTCATTTCAGTTTGAGCAGGTTTGGACCTCAGGGCTGTCTGACACATCTTCCATTTAAAAATAAAAGGCCATAAGAGTACCTAAAATGTCAATCTGTTTGGCAAATACTGCTAAATATGGTCTGCAAATACCAGCTAAATTTTTTAGGTATTTCTTTTCATTTCACACATGCTTTTGTAGCCCCTTCACAAACACCAAGTCTTTCTACTTTAGCAGGACACGGGTCCCCATGTATTGTGGTATGTTATCAGAGAAGGCGTTCAGTCCTTTTCTCAGTCAGACCTGTGGAGGGGTCACGTGCATCTGTGTCCTGGGTTCACGTGGCTAACTACAGCCATGTGCTGTCAGAATCATATCTGCTTTCAGGGCAGGGAAAGGCCTTGCCAGCCAAGTGTGTAACTGTCCACCATCTCTAGGTCTCCCCACCACTTGCTGTGCCACCTCTGAGGCTGGGAAGGATAAGGTGGGGGACAAGCAAAACTCATACAGGTTACAAAAGACCACTGCAGATCTGGAATATTTATGTCATAGACATTTCCACTGTACATCTTTCAAAACCACTTGGGCAATCTGGCATCTTCAGGGAACAGAGACATTCCCACATAATTTATCTGACTAATCACAAGTACTGAGTTCAACCCTTTCACATCTGAAGGAATCACTGGGAACTCTGCTTGTGACAGTCCACTGAGCTAAAAATAATGTGGAAAATAATCTCCCCAAGGATATCCTGTGAGAAAAGAGATACTAAATTTAAGATAAATCATTCTTTGAGGTTATTTACCCACCTCTAGTTATATCTGATAGATGTCTTCATCTATAAAAAAATTATTGACAATATAAACTCAAATTCAGTTTTAGCTTGCCTTGGTAGGAGGATACTTAGACAGCACTGGGCATCACTGTTTGATTGAAGAAAGAAGTGAAGAATGTGGTAAATACCAAGAAAGTAACATAAAGTCAGTCTTTCCTAAAAAAAACCACACACATACACACTTGGCAGTTTTCCATTTTGATGCAGATCAGGGTGAACGATGCCCTCAGGATTGCACCATATTACAAGGAGAGCTCAGAGGAGCAAACTGAGCCTGGGAATAAGTAGTCACCACTCCATTGTTCCCTGTGGTTTTACACCCAGTGACACCAGCACAAAGCTTTGCATTGCTTCTATGAATATCTTTCTACTAAGAATTGTTTTTCTTTTCCTTAGACTTTATATCATTATATGCTTTACAAAACAACGACATGTTCCTATGATCAAGGTTCTTCTGTCAAAGCTTCAAAAATCCTAATAATAGAACAAAATGTTTTAAAAATAACTGAGAGGGATGTGGAAAAAAATGACAAAATAGATTAGATTTGCTAAATGCTTCTTTTTATTTTTAGCTTGCTTGCTTCTTTGTAAAAAATCTTGTTGGTTTATAGAAGCATATTCAACTCATGCAATTCAGATTCAGAATCCAGCCTAGCCTAACTAACTTTATAGGGGATATTCTCATGGAACTGGTTGAAGCTGTTCACTAGAACATAAATTTGAACATTGGGTTAAATCCTCCTGACAATTGTATAAAAAAATATTATTACAGTACGAAAAGCAAAACTATAGCGATGTATCCACTGAGTATGTAGCTGGTAGAAGACAATTCACAAAAAATACATATCTCTATTGGAACATTTTTCCTCATCTTTTTAATTTAGAGAATTGACAGCATGTTGAAAATGTAGTAGTTAAAAATAGGTATGGTGTTTCAGGGGTGTGCTTTTTGTTTTTTAAGTTTTTCTAGTTTAGAAGCTAATTTTGGCAAACACTCACTCTCAAATCTCAGTTTGGAACCTAACAGAAAAAATGAGTTTTTTCTGGTCTGTCTGAAAACACCAGAAGTGTTCTGCTGGCCAAATGCTTTAGCTTCACCTAAGAAGCTGCTATTGTTCTCATTCTCCATTTCTCTTTTCATGCTTGATGTGGCATTCCCATGATTTGAGTGTGATAAACAATATTCAACTAAATCCCATTTTAAAGTAGATTCCTAGAGATGTAAAATGTTGAAGTTGCAATTAGCAAAAAATACATAAATGGAAATAGAAAACTGCTCAATAGAACTTAATGAAGGAGCTTCTTCTTCTTTCCCATAAATTCTTTATTTCTAGTTTATTTGAAATGTCTTACTTTTCTATTTTGTCAAATGAGGTAAAATTTAATGAAACCTTCTTTTATAAATAAAAGAATGTTTTCTCATTTCACCATTATAACCAATAACTGAGAGGATGAGTTCTTAGGGACTATCAAGAAATTACAGTGGCAGCATCCTTTTCTGATGGCTAATGCTTTATGCCCAGGAGATTTTATTGAACTTACAACACTGCATGACCTCATAGTAAACGGCCTTGGCTATAAATGATTAGGAATGTTCTCTACAATGAACGAATCAATTTTCTCCAGCTTCACCCCTGAAATCAATATGAAACTAATCGTCAAAAATTTCTTGGCAATTTCTGGAAAATCAGGTTGTGGTTCAGATCCCTACTGGAAAGAGTGAAAGGCAGGGGTGATTATTTCACTACATGAAACTACTTTGTGATTTTAGAGCAGTATTATTCAATAAACTCATATTGCCCCTTTACCTAGCAATGATTTTACATTGATTCATTTTTTTTAAACATTCTCTAAAAGCTAGGAAGATTAAAGAAAAAGAATAAAGCCTCATCTCAGCATTTCATCTGACGTGAATCAACGCGAATGACTCTATAAACTTGTGCCCACTTAACCCAGTCATGTATATGACAGTTTTATTAAATGGAAAGGCTGTGATGCAGTTTAGTGAAACACATTGAAATAAGACATTTTAGTAGAGTACAAACAACAATAAACCCTTTTAATTCAAAATCACAAAAAGATTCATTTAACAATATGGTTAATTGAAACCCCACTTCAGAGCAGTATTTATCTAAGTGCTTTATTTTAAACCCATAACAAATTATTATGGCTACCTTGGAGCTGAAAGGAGATGACAATGATGATGGGGAGTAGAATTGATGGAGAATATTATTTTTAGTTGAGATTCATTTAGTGAAGTGTGCTAAAATCCAAATTACAGAACAGTAGCACATTACTTGACTGATAGAAATGGTAAATTCTTAGCTTACTTCAAAGAGTTCAAACATATCCAAGCTACAACTTTTCCTGTCAATACAGTGATGTTAGTAGATGCAAACTAATATGATTTGAAAATATATCCATTCTGAATCTTCATGTAATAGCAAGAGTGAAATATTAGGGATTTTTAAGGCCATGTGTAATATTAAGATATTCATGTAAGTCATATATGACACTGAAGTTTCCTAGTTGAATATTATACATTCTTACCTTTCAACAGTTTTAGCAGGTATATATTTCAACTTTATTTATAAACTAAATTATTTTAAGGGGTATATGTATATACTCAGAAAATGTATCAAGGGTTGTTCTTTTGCAGCTGTGATTGATTATTTCCTCCCCTTTGTTAATATATGAAGTTTCTAAAAGAATTTTTTTTTCTTGCAGCCACAGGTGTTATATCACAAACAGAGAATTATGTTTCGTATTATAAATAGTTCAGGTGTAAAGAAAAATTTCAGAGAGAAATTTCCTGTTTATATACATTTATCTTCAGTAATTACCTTTGGAGAGAAACCTATAGAAAAATAACAGCTCTATATGTAACTAATACTGGTGTGCTTTAGTAATTTGTTTGTAAATGCTTGACCAATACAAAAACTACTTGTTAATTTTATTTTTCTCCTCCTTTTTCCTTGTCTCAGATGTACATATCTGCTTTTGAGACAGTTATTAATCTTTTTTGTTTAAACTAAATGTCCATCTCATATTGTAACTCTGTGCAGAGCTGATCAAATACATACACCAATATAATATATCCAATATCTATATTTTTCACTGAGAGATAGCAATTGGAATATCTCATAGTATCTACCTGAAACAAGAATTCGTTTACCACTGCAAAATTTTGAAAACAGATAATACAGGAATTGTATGTCTAAATATTAAAATATCCTTCAGATTAAGTATATACTTCCCAAAGAGCAGAACAGTGTTTCCTAGGATACAAATAATTATCAGTTAAGGAAGGAAAGTATCATAAGTACCAACAGATAGATTATGAATGCCATTATATTTTGTTCGAATTAATTCAGCTGCCCATAAATGATCCTTTGAGATGATGCAGTAGTGAACAGGGACAAAATTATTAAAACTAGTGAAGGGTCAAGAAGACAAGGTCAGATTCGTAAAATAAAATCTTGTTAATATTCCAATGATAAGAAGCTTCCATATTTCCAGACTTTAAAAAAGTTATACCAAGCTCTTTTCTGTTAGAAAAGTAGTCTTCCAAGAAGAATATTTGTCATGAGAATTTTTTTCTTTTGATCTAATCAAAGCTAGTATAACAATTCAATGTAGCCTTCTGTAAAAGGAGTGCAATCAGGTTAGGAACTGTAAATGCTTTGGAGGCATTTCTTAATTCCACTGGATATTAACTATTTTTGTGTGGGGTTTTTTTTTTGTCTTGTCTCTTCCTGTTTTAAAAGTGATTTCACATCTAACATACCTTAGATAGAAGGTCAAGAATTCAAATAATATTCCAAAAAAATTAATGATTAACTGTGACTAAAAGTTGTTCCTAAGCTTGGAAGTGTACTGTAGTTAATCTTAAAGGAATAATTTAAAAAGAAAAAAAAGCTTCATAGTCCATAAAAGAAGGATTTCTTTGTCTATGTTTTGAACATTGAGAATCACAGGAGCAGCTTTGTAAACTAAGTTTCTGGAGATTACATAGGAAAAATATATATAACTGTAATATTTATTGCATGTAATAGTACATCAAACGGCTCAATTTCCTTGGTAAGCAGAGAAAGCCATGCTCAGACAAAGTCTGTGCATTTTCAGATTTGGTACTGTGAGAATGTTATGCTTTGTTTTGGGTGCTACCCCTCATGGGAGTGAAAGTAAATATATATGTCTGTGTTTGCAAGCTTTTACGTTTGAATCCTTGCTTGGCTCACGTAGTTATGAAGAGCAGTCACCATAGATTTTAATGAGAAAGAATGGAATGTGTTTACTTTCTTGCTGATGTTCAGCATGAGATGGTAGCTACAAGTCTATCTATCAGACTGAATCGTGGGCTGAGGATAATGGTATGAGTTTCAACAAGGCCAAGTGTTGGGTCCTGCATTTTGGTGACAACAACCCCAGGCAAAGCTATAGGCTTGGGGAAGAGTGTCTGGAAAGCTGCCTGGCAGAAAAGGACCTTGGTGTATTGATTGACAGTTGCTTGAATATGAGCCAGCAGTGTGCCCAGGTGGCCAAGAAGGTCAATGACATCCTGGTCTGTATCAGAAATTGTGTGACCAGCAGGACTGGGTAAGTAATCCTGCCCCTGTACTTGGCACTGGTGAGGCCCCACCTTGAGTACTGTGTTCAGTTTTGGGCACCTCAATACAGAAAGGACATTGAGGTGTTGGAGCAGGTCCAAAGGAGGGCAACAAGGCTGGTGAAGGGTTTGGAAAACATACACTATGAGGAGTGACAGAGGGAGATGTGGATGTTTAGTCTGGGGAAGAGGAGGCTGAGGGGAGACCTTATTGCTCTTTACAAATACCTGAGAGGAGGTTGTAGCAAGAGTGGGATTGGTGTCTTCTGACTGGTGAAGGTGACAGGACAGGGGAAATGGCCTCAAGTTGTGCCAGGGCAGGTTCAGGTTGGATATCAGGAAAAACTTCTTTACAGAAACGGTTGTGGTTGTTAAGCACTGGAACAGGCTCCCCAGGGAAGTGGTTGAGTCACCATCCCTGAATGTGTTTAAAAATCATTTGGATGTAGTGCCTGGGGACATGATTTAGTGGTGGGTTGTTAGAGTTAGAGTAGTAGGGTTAGGCTGAGGTCGAACTCGATGATCTTGAAGGTCTTTTCCAACCTGAACAAATCTGTGATTCCGTGATTCTGTGAATGCAGTCTCATTGATTCAACATGCCATTGACAGAACTTGTCTATGAGAGCATTCCTCTGTGAAGAAACTTATTCCTTACCAGATTTGAGGTGGAACACACATCATAGAATGACAGATAAGTCAACATAGTGGTTTATCACTTTAACTACTTTCTTCAGAGTTATTTTACTTTAAATACAAAGATTATTTTTTACTATTAAGATTTATTTTACTATTAAGGCATAATTAAATGAAAACTTTAATTTCTATCTTCTTTTGTAATCTACTGATATTCTTGAATGTTAACATGACTGAACCTGTCTAATATCTAAACATAAGCTATTGTTCATTCATCCATCTTTTGGAAAATACACATAATAATAAGCGGAATTTTTGCATTCTGTAAGAAAATAAATAGATAACTGTATCTAAAAGAAGCTGGATAATGCTCAAAAATGCTCATTTATAAATATTTCTCATACACTCAGAGATAAGTCATACGTTGCAGTTATGCATTCTTTTCCAATTTGCAAGTACAAACCTTTATCAGATCATTTCTTTCTGAAACTATTGATACAAAACAGTGGCAATAAAACAGCAAATGTTCAGTAAAAGGGATGCATGAAGGAAAACCAGACTGCTGCTCATATATCTCTCAAATCACTTTTTCATCTGTCTGTGGAATACTTTAATAGAGCCCATAATAAGTATATAGGCTATTGCATGAAAAATAATTCTCAAAGGCTATCTTTAGTGTAGAAAAACCAATGAACGGTAAGAGAGAAGATGTTGCAGATGTTGATGGTTGCATTAAAGCAGCAAACTAGTCTGAAGAACTTGAACCAACTTCTGACGGAAAGTATTAGGAAAGTATAGAAAAGTTAGCCTTAGTGAGTTATTCCATGACTCTCATCTCAGAAATTTTTTTACTCTTTTAAAATGTACTTTTTAAAATGAATCATAACCCATTTTTATGCCACTGTATGTAAAGTAGTGAGCAGCTTAGAATGATGATATAAAATGACATTTTGTACTTACTTTCTTTTATGCTTATAAGTAAACTAGCTGTAAGACACTACAGTATATATGTGGGAGTTTGCACCTCATTAAGCCTTAAATTGTCCCAGGGATCTGTCTGCAAAACTATTGTAAAAAGAGAAACCAGGGAAGAAAATCACAGTAGTAAAATGTACACATCAGCTTTTTAAACCTTGTTGTGGAAACAACAGAAGAAACTGACTTTTTATAACCTTCTTCCCTAATAACTACACTTTACATAACAAGATCTGAGCTGCTCACAAATGTAAAAGTAGACAAGGCCTGTTTTAACAGGTAAAATGTGTCATGTCTTTTTGTTCATGTTTCACAGTTTACTGAATTTCCATTAATAAAAGGGAGCAAACTGCTAAGGAAGCTAACCAAGGGCAGAAAATC
The DNA here is from genome assembly GCA_024336885.1 of Actenoides hombroni. Lineage (NCBI taxonomy): Eukaryota > Metazoa > Chordata > Aves > Coraciiformes > Alcedinidae > Actenoides > Actenoides hombroni. The sequence continues at coordinate 300,901 of WUAM01000191.1, forward strand.
ATAAAAACTGTTGAAGGAAAATTATTTCATTTCACACTTGGAACTTTTGAAAGATAATAAGAACTTTTGTTTCAGAGAAGCGCTTGCAGCAACTGAAGTTGTTCCTCAGTTCTGTCCACCTATACATGGCAACAAACCTAGGATGATTTCTCTTCAGAAAAGCACATCACCAACAGCTACAGATGTCATTATTTGCTGTTGGTAATACACATTATGCTCAGCTTTCTTAGAAGAAGGGTGCGGCAATGTAGTGAAAAAAACCAAACAATCATGACATTTCTTGAACAAAGAATTATGTATGAATTTACATATGATAGATGATGCCCGAGACAAGGAATCTTCTGTTACTGTTGATGAGAACCTTAACTGTATGATGCTAAAATAAGGAAGACTAACAAAAGCATTATCAGTGTAACTCCATTCTTACACTAGAATATCTAGATCTCACACTAGAAAACATCCAAGATTTTTTAGAGGAATAGTTATATGACTTAAATGCAAGCACAACAGAAATTTCATAAGAAAACAGCAATACAACTGTGGGGGAATTAGCTGAACAAAACCTATAGTTTATGAACAATGATATTGAGAAACTGGAAGGCTAGGAGGGAATAATGGAATTTTAAAAGTTGTGGGAAAATACAAGGGACAACATGTCCAATTAAAGAAGAAAGGACGAGATCTTTGAAAGAATATACAGAATACGTTGCAGCTGGAAGGGTCAACATTGGAGCTAGTCTTGACCAGCAACATTACCAACACATATATATACATAATTAAAATCATCTAGATTTTCATTTCAATAGCAGTGTGGTTGCTATTGCTGTTCAGCGAATTTGAGAATGACTGCCTGTTACAACTGAATATGATTCCAAATGGGGTTAATACAGAAGATTTCTGTGGTTAGCTCTTTGGGGAAGTAAACAAAGGAGAGAACATCCTTCAACAAATAATATATATCATCATTATTCTATAAGGTAAGGAGACTAAAACTGTTATTCAACAATGAAAAATTTACACTTGTTACAGAATGGCTAACAAAAAACATTTACCACAGAAGACTCTACACATTCACAGGCTAAGGAAACTTCCAGAGGAGTGCTTTGCACAGCTGAACTGAATTATATGCAAAGAAAGACATTTCCCACAGCTGGCCATATATGGTCATCAATATATTACCTTTTTTCTCTTTACTGATGTGCACATCTTGGTAGCTTACCTTCAATAGACAGCTCTACTCCACACAAGGAACAAAATTGTTAAAGTACATAATATTTAAGAGGAACATTTTGTTAGACTTAGAAAAAATATAAACATTTTTATCCTACTGTGCTGTTTTTTTTCTGGGAAAGAGTGAATTTGCTTCGTAGTAGTTAATATGGGGCTATGTTTTGGCTTTGTGCTGAAAAGAGTGTTGATTACACAGGGATGTTTTAGCTATTGCTGAGCAGCACTTACACAGAGTCAAGACCTTTTCTGCTTTTCACATTGCTACACTAAAGTTTTCCTTCAAGAAGTCTTACAGAAAGTGAGCTGTGTTAAGCTCCACTGAGAAAGGCAGCCGTAGAAGAACCTCGGGTCTGCCAATACCTCAGCATGCATTGCTTCAGCTTGTATTTTGAAAACAGAAATGTACCATAAGTTGTCAGCAGGGGTTATTGTGTTTAGAGATACTTGTTTACCATCTACTCATGTCTACAGCTTTTTGGTTTTTTTTTCATTTACGTGTTGTGTGATGTGCTTTTCTCTCTACATTTAATATATAGAAACAGATAGTACCTATAATACCAATTAAGCAGTCACTAACATAAGAACAGGTTTTATAGAAAGACATTAAAGTCCACATAAACCTTGTTCTGGCATTGTTCCCAGTATCTGCCAGTCATCTTCAGGAAATTATAAACTAACAGGTAAAGGATGTCTAATGCCAGAAATCCATTCAATGCTGCCAAAGAAGGCGTGGCAGAGGAAGCCATTTTACAACAGGGCTGCTACCATACTGGTGGTCCCCTAACAGCCTATTTCTGATAAGACGGTGCATCTTGAACCTTCTGGTACTTCAAAATAAGCTGTTGTCTAAATTCCACGAGGGAATCTAATGCATAAAAAGTGCATTAAAACAAAAACACCAATGAACCAAAACAAAACAACAACAACAAAAAACCCAACACAAACAAATCAAACAAACAAGCAAAAAATCAACAAACAAAAAACCCAACAAACAAACAAACAAACAAAAGTTGTCAGCATCATACCCAGTTAATTAGCCATGCCTCCTTACAGAACTTGCTGGTAGAGAGCAAGGCACACACTTTTTCTGGAAAATATACAAATGTCACATGAGTTACATTCAAATGTGTAAACATAAGCTTGTAAATCTTAGGCATTTTTCTCAAGACAAAGAGGAACCTTCAAGAAGGGATTTTATCTAGAGATAAGCATCTAATGCAGGTCAAGTTAACCCCCTTCATTAGATATATATTTTCCTCTATTGATCTAAACACAGACTATAGGATTGACTCCAGTTTAGGTGTTTGTGTTCTTTAGTTATAAGGAGATGAATCTGACTCCATGTTATATTTTCTGGTGTCCTCACATAGTCTGGAATGCAAAATGGAAACTGGTCATTATAATTGTGATGGATTGTCTGAGTAAAAGTATAAGAATAGGTTCATATCTATTTGAAAAAAATGTAACATTTTTTTTTTCTATACATTTTAATACTTCATTGTTAAAAAATGGAAGAAAGAATGGATTAAGAATTCCCAAGTTTTTCTACTACTGTGTAATTATTTATGTTTCTGACAGAGTGGGGTAGGGGCTGGCTTTCAAAACTCGAAAAGACCTTCACCTTGGAGTATTATATAGAGCCCTCAAAAATCACACTATCCACCTAGCAGACAACCATCCAGTCTGGTATTTCCTAATTGTATGGATTTTACCAAAATCAAGTTAACAATTTAACAGGTTGAATGTACATTTAGATGGACTTTGCAAGTAATTTTCAATTATGCCACCTATCTCATGAGCACAGAGATAATTTTATTTTATTCTTATACAATTTTGGTTCTAAATATTAGCCTAGAAATATCATGCAACTTTAAAATGTTATGTTAGTACAGTTATAGATTCAAATCACTAACACTTCAATAACACTTAAAATCAATAACACTTTCCTTTATGAGCCTTCCTTGTATATGCATTACCATTCAAACTTTAAATAAGTTAACAATTCATATTTTTAATTTATTTCTTTATTTATTTCTGTTAGAGAAATAAGTATACATACAGTAGATCAATAATATATCACAGGAAAGAAGTAACTCAGTGTATAGAGGTGACTTTTTATCTTGTCTTTACTTCAAATTAATACAGTACAAGCTAGTGAAACTAAATTCAGCCTAGTTTGTTGTAATAGCACTCTGAATAGAAAGAGGGCAAATGACCAATCTTGGAATTTTCACTTGATTAGTGCACATGCTCTGTACAGATTCTGATCAACAAAAAATTAAAAATTGTTTTCAAAATGTTTTCCCAAGACGTTAGTGATGAGTCACACAGAGCTGCAGCATGTCACTACTATCCCTCATCTAAGATAAGCTGTTAAAGAGTTTTACAGAGCAGACTAAAAGAAAGGCCATTGTCTCCATAATGCTTCTTTGAAGTGAAAAGTACTGCTCTGTAGCTGGGAGGAGTGATCTGAAGGAGTGCAGTTTTCATCAGCATCCACTCTTTCCCAGCAAGTACAGCTTGTGCTTCTCACTGTCAGATGAAATCAAAAGGGAACATACTCAGCATCAGACACAGAATAGTTACATCATTAGTAACTACAATTTTGTAATTTTATTTCAAACATTTATTGAAATAAGGCAAGAACTTCACCCTTTTCCATATATTTGCTGAATATAAAACTGGTTACAAAGATGTTTAGGAGCCATGGAGAGACTGCTGGAAAGTCACCAGGCTCCTAGCTTCCATGCTGCAGAAGGACATGAAACTAGATAGGTGAGCAGTGTCTCCTCAAAACAGAAGGAACATGTGTATTAGAAAAGGATGCTTGGCTCTCCAGTTCTTCCTCTAAATATAGGATACTGTCATTAGACAGAAGACTTAGATTAACACTAACATCTGTCAGTCAGCCTGTGAAGGGAGACAGTTGATGTCTTTGGAGCAGAAAGTTAGGCTGCCCCTTTGTATTGGCTAAGTACTTGGAAATTATTTGCTGAGCTGAGCTGTCTATCAGTTGATCAACCAATTAAGCAATGAATGCCAGCTCTTTTAAGTGAAAGGTGCAAGTGTGTCAGCCGTGGAACAGCTTGGGTGGTCTGAATACAGTAGCAGCTGTGTGAGAAGTGGGCAGTGCAAGCAGAAATACAGCATCCAGGTAAATAAGTGACTCAGGGAAACACTGGTACATATAGCATAGTTTAAGGAGTTCAGGAAGTACTGGACTGTGAAGACATAGCAAATAGGGAAATAATAGCTACTTATGTTGTATCAGAGGGATCGAGACTAGGAAGGAGATTTTCTTCTAATTTCAACACTCCAAATAAATATCCACAATGTAATGGCCGTCTAGTGAATACTGTTGCACCTAAAACCACTCATCTCATGTAGTTGCCATACAACTTGAAATAAAGTACCTCCTCAGCCAGTACAGTAACGAAATACATGTGCTGGACCCCTCAACTTCCAGTCAGAACATGATGCTTTGATCCCCTCCTGCCCAAATACCCACTCCTGAGCATCAGGCTCTCAAGAGGAATGCAGGGAGAGAAAGCGGGCTTCCTCTGAAGATGCTGTGCCACCACCCTGAGTGTCTATTAGGAAAACAGTATTAATGTTTGGGCTGCAGCTCTTAACAGTCTGAAAGACTTATTAATGGCTGTCTCTACTCACATGTTGCATGTATCAGTGCAAGCACTTAATCACATAATTTGTTATCTTCTTAGCCCTATTTTTCATGCTTTGAATAGGGCACTGCAAATATATTTGTAACTAGGAAAACTTTCCTTCCTTTCTCTTGACTTTCTAAATTACATCTTATGTTGGCTCTGTGGTACTCTTGGTGCTACTCAGGTAAGGAACAAAAAGCATAATTGTAAGGGACATCCTCCTTTTAATTATTTTTCCAGTGGCTCAATTCCTGAATGAAAAATACAGAGAACTGCTCACAGCATGAGAAACATTGGATTTCCTTTCTTTGAATTCCCAGGAACTTAATAACTGCTTCTCCTTCTCTCCTTTCTCCCCTTCTACCTAGAATTCCCTCCAAGCAAGGTCTTCATCAAATCTCCTGAATTCTTCAGTGGAAGAGTACTGCACAGGGCCATGGTAAGGGTGAGGTAAAACACTGTCAAATAATTGTACAAGTAGTTGATCCCACTGGCTCAAGAGGCTGCAGGTTGTTTCAGCAACTTACCAGTGAATGTGAGGGGAGGGAGGGATGTGGACTGGAGAGAGGAAGAGAGAAAACAAGCAACCAAAGTGCCCAGAATGTCTCACTACAGTTCTGAGTACAGATTCAAGCTTTCCATTTTTTTCTAACTGCTGTTTCCCGTGCCTTAAATGACTGAAGTGTATACATATTACTATAAGATGTTTAAAAATATACAAATGATATATATATACATACACATATGCAGTTACATAGCTATGCATGTGTATAGTTACTTGTTCTCCTGAAATATTCTTGCCAGTTTATTTTTTTCCCTTTTGATTTTCCCTCAACTGAGGTGGAGGCAGAAGAACTAGGGAAGACAATTATTTTAAATAAATAAATAGATAGATAAATAGAGTGGTACTTTACACTCTCTTATGTCTATTATAATGAGTTATTCCAAATCTTCTAGGGATTTACAAGCTACTGAAAACATATAAACAGTAGCTGGTAAAAGTTTTTTATTCAGTTTGGAGCAGAACATCTAGATTTGGCCTGATAAGGAAATGGATTTTCTTTCTCAGGAAAATTTAAAACTTGACAGGGGTGGAAATGTGTTTGTTTTCTGTTCAATGTTTTGATAAACTCAAGATCTATTAGTTTGTAATTTTTTTTAGGTTATTTATGATGTATGAGAATAATTAAAAGAAAACATTCCAATCCCCAAAGACCCTAGTGTCTGTGTTACTCAGAGTCAAATCTTAACTTTGTAAATTAGAAAACAGAATTAACCTGGACCATTTATTTAAAGGAAAAAAAAATATTAAAAAGCAGCCTTAAATTCTTCTCTATTTAAAGGGGGAAAGGGTGCCACTTCCAAAATGTAACTTGACAGAGTATGCTACCACCTTGCCAAAAGATTTCTTAACAACAGTTTTTGGGTTTTTTGTTTGTTTATTTTTAACAAAGCTGCTATGTTTCCATGAAAAGTTATGATTCTAAGAAATTGTAATTCCTGGAAGGAAAGAAAATTAAAAGGAAACCTCCAATTGGCTCTGGTCTAGATGAAAGCAAATCAAATAAAATTTGAATGAGCATCTGAATTTTTGGGTGTTTAACTGAAGCTATGAGTCTTTTGAGACATGCTTTTTAGTAAGTAAATGAGTAAATGAGGAAAAAAAATCAATAAATTATTAAGAAAAACACAATTTAATTCCTTTTTGGTATCTTATAGGGTATTTTTTCCCTAAACTAATAGGTTTTTTATCTGTGCCTTGAATTAATTCTGATAGCAAATGAGAACACTTTCCAGAAAATGTAAATTAAAGCCAGCAACGTCATAAAAAAATCCCCCAAATATTTACATTTAAGGTACAGTTTGATATAATCAATACCAAAAATAAAACTCATGCTAACACTGACATTTTATATTTCAATTTCTAACCACGCTGCCTTTTCTTGTTTGAGCTTTTGAGCTCACTTTCTTTGCTATATGTAAATATATATGAATGGAATTAAGACTAACAAGATGGAAAAAAAAGCTTCTATTGTCATGAGCAGAGCTTACAAAAACTTACAGATTAAACTTTCTGTTTAGAAATCAGTTCTTCTTTTTAGAAGATTAGTTGCTTGAAGTGTTAAGCACCTGCAATTCCCCACAAGACTCATTTTTAGAGTTTGGATCATTTTTATTAATATGGTTAAATATTTTTAAATAAGTATTAGTGGTTTGCTTCCTTGTCTACCTTCTTCCTTACTTCCATTTCTCCCTTACTTCTTTTCCTACATACACACACATAGTCATATGTATATACAAGATATTAAAAGCTAAGTAACAGTTCCAGTATGACCCAGAACTTTGTCCAATAATGTGAATTACATCTAGGATAGAAAGAGCTAGATATCACTAGAATGAGATTCAAATTGGCAGAAGATAGAATAACTATTACACTAGATGAACAACAGAATAAGGTTTAATTAACACTGATATTAATTGTTAATACTCTGGTTCTTTTCCTGTCTTGCCTACCCTACCTAATGAATGATGAAGCTTTTAACAATGCCAGCACAATCACTCTCTGAATGAGGCAGAGGAGGTCACAGATAATCAGAAAGAGATAATTTCTTGTGAAATTAATGCAGACTTTCTACTGCAGTTTGCAAGACAAAGCCCATGGTCTCCCATTTCATGCCTACTGTTTAAGTAACAACAACACTGTAGAAAAAAGAAACAACAGTATGAAAGTCTAAATTTTTTTTCAGTAATGGGAGTTTAAAATGTATTACTGATAGTAGATAAGAATAGTTCTATGGGTACAAAAAGCAAAAGAGAGCTTTGGTTTATGGAAAAAAATGTTCCTTGGACATAATAAAAAATCAAAGCTTGCTTATGTTCACCTTCCCTCCACTGAAAGGAAGCCATTCAGGAATGTTCAAGCATTTTCTGCTGAACACTTACCTAATTTAATTCAGTAGTAAAACTCCAATTAACCTCAGGACAACCTGATGTGACCTCTTGGCTGGCCACTATGCTGAGCTTGTTTATTTATTAATCTGGCAGGTTTAAGGTATTTCTGAATCCATTATATTAAGATAATTGTAATAGTCACTTATATTAGAGAAAGACAATTATACTTTATTTGATGGATATCACCATCCTTTCAGGCATTAGTAAGGAAGATTAATCTGCTTCCTGTACATCTATTTGCATGGCTACCTGAGCATGGTACTCCTATTGTGTGCATATCGCCGTTCTTAAGCCATTCATCACTTTTCCTGAGTACAAATTCTTTTAAAATGCACCTATTGGTATCAATAAATGAAAGGAAGCAGATGTTTGATGTGTCTCTCATTGCACTGACAGGCGCGACACACAGTGCTAAGACCCCTACTGCTTTCTTCAGGAGCACAGCTTTTGGGTGTCCATAAACATGGTTTGATGGAAGGCCATACAAAAGAGTGGCATGGCCTTTGGCCTTTTTAGGACGTGGTGGTTTTGGAAGGCTTTGTTTGAGATAAGCCATTGTATGACAGTCTCTTGAGTTAACTGGCACAAGACTAATTTCCCTGACTTCAATACAGGCTTCAGATAAATCTCTTCCAGTTAAGCTAAAAGAAACAGAATATTCTTAAAAACATGGTTTGGATTTGGGGTGGTTTTTTTCATTTTTGTATAGTCATCAAAACAAGGCATCTCGAATAGATTGTACCATTAGTTAGAGACTGACTAGAAAAAGATTTAACAATTATTTTTGTAGACAGAGGTACTTAGCAAGATTTGCTTTAAAATAATTCCTAAGCATAGTTTTCTTAAATGAACGTTCCTAAAAAAGATAGTTCCTAAATTCTGTCTTGATAATACTTCCTAAATTGTAATAGCACTCTCTTTTTTTTCTCTCTTTCCCCTAATTAGAAAATAAATGCAGCCATGCTGTGTCAAGCCAAGGATCATCTAACTCAGTATGCTTCCTCTAGAAATGTTCATAAATGAATACCTGAGGAGAAATATGAACAAACAAGGCATACACAATACTTCCAGAATTCTCTCAGCCTACAACATTTTAAGTTTAATGGATTTGCTGAACTGCCTCTGGTTGCTATATAATTAGTAGCTTTAAATGGCATTATCTTCCACAGACTTATTTCATCTCAAGTCTGTATAAGCTTTTATTTTCAAGGACACCATCTGACAACAAATCTCACAAGTCTCCCATTTGTTTTCTGAGTACAGGTACTATTAACTTCATAAATACTTAATCTACCATCTCCTTACCATTCATGATTTTGTAGGCTTCTTTCATATTTCACCTAAGTCACTTATTTTCTGATCTTGATAACTATGACTTTGTTCAGTTATTCCTCGTATGATAGCTAGTCTGTAGGTTAGATAACTATTCCTCCTCTTTTAAAATTTCCTTCCAACTTTCTTTAAGTCTTTCTGTTCAACTTCTATCTTTCTGCAATGACTCATGTCTCCATGATACCTCTTATTAGAGTTTCTCTCCATATCTTTTCAGATACCATTCTAAATTAAGCATATATTTTCTTGCTCTAGTTTTTGTTCACCTCTTTCTTTTCACAAGGACTCCCCCTTTTCAGATTTTCTCCCATTACACTGATGGCACACCCCTTCATCACATACTCATCTCACACTCCTACAAGCTGCCAGTACATTTCTTCCTACCTGCTGCTTTTAGCATTTCTCCACTGTCCAGAGAAGGAGGGATAAGAAGTGGAAAGCTCTGTGAAACTCAAGATTGGAGCCGTAGCAGCTGCAACAGCTGGTGTGTCTTCTCCCCGCCATAAACTTTGAAAGTGTTCTGTGAGAATGAAAGCACAGGTTGGGAATAACTTCATCAGACATTGGACATCTATGTTGACACCTACCACACTGAAGTTGTTATTTGGACCCACCATTTATAATTACTGAAGAGAAAATATAGACAGTCTATTTAAACATCTCACATATAGAGGGTTGTCTGCAAAATACACCCCACAGCATACAAAAGGAAGGAGATTCTAATTTTTACCAGTTTCTCAATCACATCAGCAAAGCTTACTAGTACTTCAGCAGGCAAAATTACAACTTTTACTTACCTTGTTCTGCTAGGTTTCTGCATATAGAAAAAAACTTGTGATCCGGTGTCTGTGTCTTCTTGCTTGTCAGCCCTGACTGCACACATGCTACATGAAGAGTCCAGTCTATGACAAGAGATTTCTACCTTCTTTTATGCTTGCCTTGGTTGTTATTAGTTATTGTTACTAGAAACAACACAAGCAACAAAAAAATTCCATGAGGTTTTCCAGTTGAGGAAGTAGGGAACTTCCACAGATTATGACAACTATTTATCACAAGAGTAAAATCTGCTTTATTTTCCAGTGACCACTTTTCTCTTTGCTTCCATGTTTTCTAATCACTAACTAATCACCACTGAAATTTTCAAAGTTATTTAATTTCCAGATCACACACAGGAAAATATTAAGGAGTTTTCAAAGACTTTTACTGAAATTATATTTTACCTTTTTTTGCATATGATACTGTTAACAGAGTGATTTTGGGCTTTGAGAGTACAGAATCCTTTAAGTAGGTAGTAGAAGTAGGTAGAATAAGACAGGTAATTCTCTAGGTGGGCTGAAATGACACTTTCCCTCCTATAACATTAACATAATTAGTAGGTAATTGTAATATTTCTTTCTAGTGGAGCAAATGAAGCCATGGTTCAAGTAGAACAGAGAAAGTGATTCTGCAGTTCAGACGATGCTGCTGTGTATTTCTGTACTAAAAATTCATTATCCATTCTTATTAAAATGTTATTGCTTCATTAGCAGAAAAATCTTGAAATGTACAAGTAATGTTTGCTTTTTGCAATATGCATGCTCAAAAACAATTGCAATTAACTGGAACATGCAATCTGTCCAGTTACATTATTACAGCTGAATATCTAGCTAATATTATGCACTGTTACAAATAATACAACAGGAACTAAAATTAATATTTTTGGAGGAGTGTGATTCTGTGGCAATGGTGTTAAGGTAGCCATGGGTTCTTATTGATTAAGGTTTTTGTGTGCCCAAAGCTTTTCTGTCTTTCCCAACATTATCATTTGATGTATTAATAGGTAATCTATTTCGCCTAAAACCTTCTATCTATGACTGTCCATAATATGCTAATTTCAGAAAAAGAATTTAGTTCATGCTTGTTGCTCTCACAATAACATAGTATCAAGGGTGGACATGACCCACCTGAGAGAGGGGTATCTTACTGAGATATAAAACTAGGATCTTTTCTTTCTGTTATAGATGTTAAGAATTCTGCAGTAGTTCTTTTCCAGAACTAACAGGCAGATCTGATAGCTGTCATATTGAACATGTTCTGCTTCTCCGAAAACAAACTTCTTAAAAAGCAGTGGTTAGAATCTGGAAGCTCCTGCAGCTATGAATTGCTTCTAGTCAGTAGTCACTGACAGCTCCACTGAGATGCTGGGAGGAAAGCTGTAATTTTTTCCTGCATTCATATCAAGATACAACTGAGAAACTACTCTATGTGAGAGAATGAGGGTGAAGAGAAAGAAAACAAAAATGCCAGTGAAGAGATAAGGTGGAAAACCTCTGCTGAGAAATATGACATAACAAACAGATGGAGGTAGACTATGGAAGAAAAGCAAGAGAAAACCATACATACTGTGTTGTTTGGTGGAACCACATTTCATAAAGTCCCAAAGCTGTAACTGCTTTCTCACCTAACAAAAGCTATTTCTGAAAGGCTAAGTAATTTATTTTCCCTGTCCAACGAATACCATAAGGCAATATTTATTAAGCTGAAGCTAAGTCAGGTAACAAAAAATTCATCCTGCAACCAATTGAAACAAATGCATAAATCTAAGTTAATCACACTTCATTACTACTGCAAATTATATATTCATCTCATTGTTCATACCCACTTCTCCTTGGATAAATCTGTTGTACTATGGGTTTATGTGGATTCTATACTGCTCATCCAGGAACTGTGCTTTTTAAAAATCTAAATCACATAAAATATTTTAGTTATGTCCACAGTTGTTGGTAAATGTGTGACCCTGAACCTATCAATAATATGACGTCAATGATGCAAAAGTCTTAGGGGCTTGTGATATTCAAGCTGCAGAGGCCTGCTGTGCAGATTCATGCAATTAAGCAAATTGTCTTGGTACCTTTCATAGTCAATGGAGAGAAACAGAAGCCTCTAATGTACTGATCATTTGACCTGTTTTAGAGATGTATGCAAGGATGAGATTATTTGTGCTGTAGGACTTATTACTTTGCATATAATTAAAGGAAGCCTAGATGATTAGCCTTGGATGTGGACATCTATAGACATCTAAAATTAGGTGGTCTGAGCCCTACATCTTATGCTTTGCCGTATGAGAAGAATACAAATATGCTGCAGCCTCATGTGACAGAGAGCAGGCAACAGAATTAGGAGGCAGACAGAAATACCTTGTTTGCTGGGGCTGCTTTGAAGGCAGTGTCACACCTCCTGGCCACAGATCAATGAGGTCTGCATAAGCACATGTTGTAGCTGGTAAGTCACTCGCAGGCAACCCACTTGCCCCCAGAAGTCTAGAAACTTAACCATCTTAACCATCAGTTCAAACTAGACTCTTTAGATGACATATAAACTTAAAACAAAATTGATGAAACCTCGTGAATCAATCTCTTAAATTCAATCTCGACAGATTTTCATTCCATTCTCTCTTTTAGTCTTGTACTTCATACCTTTCATTGATTGATGCTTCACTACTCTCATTATACCAATATTCTGAAGTTGCCAACAATAAGTATAACCTCTCAGTATCACAATGAGAAATATATGTCAGTAAAGTATGGCAGTTAATTGCTATTTGAAATCTCAGACATCTGTTTTCTTACAATTGTTTTACAATACCATATGGGAATGAAAACCACAGGATGGAAATTACTTATCCAAAATGGCAGGTAAAATTGCAGAATAGAGAGGTATGTCAAATACCTTTCTTTTAAATGGAGGTAGGTCACAGTCATGAAATCAGGTAAAAAATAAAAGTCTTTAGGATCAAATCCTATAATGGGCTGTACATTCACAGCCCTATGAACCCACATAAGTTGCACTGTGGGAAGAGGGTCTGAGGTCATGTCATACAACAATACACAAGTTTTACACAAAAAAACCCCACAGTTTGCAACATTATACATCTATGAAGCACTTCTAAGACAAAAGAGGTGGAAAGATAAGACTTTGATGATGTGCAAATATCAGAAATAAATTGCTGAAATAGCTGCTGTTAAGTTGAACATGGATTAAGAATAACTTCCATTCTGTTAACAGAATCTGAATCATTTGATGCAGGATAGATTTGAAGAGCTTTCAATTTACATGATGACTTTTCAAGGTATGTCAAATCTTCCTATTTCCCTTAATTTTTTTCTAAACAAATAACTGTAAATGTAATCTGCTGGTACCTATTATAAATTTTATTTATGCCATCTACCTGTAGAGAAAAATATAGTCAGCAGGAATTGAGAATGGATTATCTCTTAAACATAGCTAGTGGAACCATTTTTAAGAAAAAGGAAGAATATATACTTCTAAATATACCTTTAAGTAAGGCAAGTAGTTTGATGACTCCTATTTTTTCTTAAATCAAGCAATCATAGAAGCATATTTCTAAGTATCCATTAGCTTAGTCCTTGGTAAAAGATGTAAGTTAAAGAATATGTAAGTGCATACTTCTCTTTAAAACTTATCTATGCAGAATTTACAAGCATTAATTTTCAAGCCTGTATAATAATTATAGAAATTTTTCTACTCTTACTGTACACTCCAGGTAGACCCTGTAAGAATTCTCATTGTTGGAAGGGCAGAGAGCCTCAAATCACAAAATCTGCTTAGAATAAAGATCTCATAATACCATACGTCAATACATATTCAGTCCTTTTTAAAATGAAATGTATGGGCAAAGTAAGGAAGAATACTCTGGAAAAAAAGTGATAGTTTTATAGAAGTGGCTTGCTTTGGAAGCTAGAGAGTATTCTTTTATATATGTTGAGTGACACTAAGTCATTTACATACTTGACTTTGCAAGATGGTAAGCACGCTGCCAGTGCAGAGTGAGAACTGATATGCTCACTATGAAGGACCATATCACAATCTTCATTAAAAAAAAGAAAAACATAGCAACTGAACAGGCTTACCACTCTGTCTGTGTCTCAGTCATAGAAGTGAGGAAGAAGGTAAATGAAATTAAATCAAACTTTGACTAAATTGAACTGTTGACTTAAAAGACAACATAATATTATCTAATAGTAATCACCTAACCCTGTTTATTTTTGGACAACCTAAATTATTTGAAGTTTTATTACATACTGAATAAAGGTAGTATATTTGGGGCTAAATGATCCTTGAAAGAACCTCTGCAGGTTAGAGTCTTGCCCTGTACATCTAGATGATCCTGCCATTTCTGCCAGAACCACAGAAGGGATAAAAATATATCTGAAAGCATTAGCTATGTGCAGTCCAGAAGTCAGTCTGATGGAACTGAAGGGGCAGAAGGAGTTTGTTAGGAGCAATATGAAATAGTTCTAACTAATAGAACCACACAGTAAATTTAAGGTTTTGTTAGGGGGAGAAAAAAAAATCAAAAAAACATCTGTAAGCATCACTTTTTGATGAAATAAGAGAGAATAATCAAAATGTCCTGACCTTAAAGTACTTCTAAAAAACAAGCTTAGCCCCACAGAAGTTATTCTTTACTACTGTGCTTATTGAAGTGCTCAGTTCTCTGAAAGGGGAACAAAAAGCAGACAACCATTCACAGATGATATTACTTTTCTTGTTTATCTAATACATGATCTGAGATAGCTCTTTTAAGCTTCCTCAGTGAAAGAAAACAAACCATCCCCCTTGAAAGACCTGTATTTTCCCATTTACTGTATAAGGTACCTCTTCAGTTAGCACGTATTTGGCACATAAAAATCTTGGATGCCTAGTGCTACAAGACTTGGTTGGTCTGTAGGTTGACCTGTTGGTCTTTGTTTTCCACAGTCATTCAGCCTGCTATCTGGGCTGCTAACATATAAATTGGCATCACCTGCCAGAGCCTCAGAGAAAAGGGTGTGGGAATGGGAGCAGCACATAGTCAGAAAATTATATGGGAACTGGCAGGGAGAATTAGAAACTTTTAAAAATTAAACAGCAGGAGTAAAGCAAAAGGAAGCCTTTTAAAAAAAAGCAGTTTGTTTGGTGTTTCTTATGTGTTAGAAATAGACAGAGCTGCAATACAGAGGGAAAGCTGTGCATGAAACCTTCCCTCAGCCCATCAGGTGTATTCTGAGAAATGCTAATATGCTAAAACTACATTCCTCTGGCTTCCTAGTAAAAAACTCCATGGGGTAATCTTTTATTATTTTGACCACTTCCTGGGTCCCTTGCTTAGAATTTAACTATGACATTCCATGGGAGCTGGAGGAAGTTTCCTCTGCAAAGCATCTGTAACCACTGAGTAAAGATCTCAGAATTTGTCTTGCAATGTCATAGAGGTATTATTGGCCTGTAAGGAATTAAATGCCTGTTCAATAAAGAAAAGTGGTTATATTTCCTTGTGGATTTTCAACAACCCTTTTCAAATACTTCTTGCTTTAATTTGTAAAGTTACTTCCATGCAAGAAGCTCCAGTGGATAAGAAATGTTTTATGTGAATGCTTCAAATAAGGACGATGGGACAAACATGGGATAAATGACTTTTCGCAACTCATTAGCGACAGAGAAGCAAGCCTTTAGGCTTTATCCTCCTCTATCAGAAATAATCCTGCTTTGACATCAGAGAGAGAATTCTCTCTCCTCAGAGAGGATTTCTAGAAAAGCCAGAATCAGCTATACCAATCATGATAGGATACAGTATGTATACAACAGTAGACAGTGAGCTGTAATTCAGCTATAATACTATAGCAGCAGCCAGAAACGCATAAAATTTAAATCAAATCCAGAGAGTAATTAACTTGAGCACCATCCTTTTTCCATTTCTCTTGCAATTATACTTTTTACACTACAGAAACACAAAGACCATTGAATTCTCCAAAGAACCTCTAAAGCCTGAGGCAGAAATCCACAACTGTCTTCCTCCTTCCCAACCTACTTTCTTGCTCTTCTGGTAGGATGACTTGACCAGGGCTACTTTTGACTAAATATATAAAACTGGAATACCAGCACATGACACTTCAAATTTTCTGATGTCAGATTACTCAACCTCAGAGAAGGATTCATTGCATAAGATAAGTTCTATGAAAACTGAAACAGTTTCAAAATAAAAGATTAAAAAAAAGAAAAAGCACTGGCACAATCCATAGTAATGCTAATGACAATGGTAGCAGTGCCGGCAGCAATGATTTAGGCAGATGGAGGATTAGCACTTCTGGAAGGTGAACATGACCTTGCCATTTGGAGATTTGGTAAGACCTAGTACCTTGGATAAGATTCTTCTACATAATGACTGCAGCCAGTCAATCCATGACAAATGTATCATTAGCAATGACACTGGCATCTCCAAATACACAGCAGACACAACTTGTTGAAAAAAGGTACTGAGCCAAATGCGCTACATGGCTATTTAGGAATGCCTATAGTTTTCTCCCATTGCCTTCTGCTGTGTGTTTTATATCTACCTTTACATCAAGGCCCACTTCATCTACTGACTGTTATCCTGAGATTTTGAAAGGATGACTAAAGTAAGCTAGTAAAATGTAGTAAAACCAAGAACAAGCAAGAAATTTTTGTGACACTAATCCACAGAGTGAGGTTTCTCACACATGTTGTTATCAGTAGTGCTTCCTCATAGCAACTACTGAATATGTGCATTTATACCAATTACAGAGTTACTAACAAAATTCTAACTCACCCACAATTCCTCCAGAGTGACTATTGGCTGCATTTGTATCTAGTAGGCATAAAATAAGGTAAGATTACTTAGGTCTAAAATACAGACAGAGTGTGTGTTAAAAGGAACTCAGTTCTACAGAGCATCAAGACATTACCTGGGAGGAGTGATCTGGATTCTGGAGCTTTCCCCAGTGACTGTTTACACATTTTATACCTATTAATTTATAACAGATTGTCAAGATCAGAATTTTGAAATGATCTCATATTCTACCTAAGTCCTATCTACACTACTAAATTGTGTTGCTGCTTTTAATCTGGTATATACAATCACCACACTGTGTACATAATCATTTTTAACTTGGAATAACACACAAAGCATCTGATTTTTGTCGTACCAGTCTGGTACTTGATACCTCTTTGGCAGCTGCTACCACTCAGAAAAGAAAAAAAAAAAAAAAAAAAAAAAGCCTTTTCTCATTTAGTCAGGCTTTTAAAACCTTTTAAGATACAGATCCAGACTTCAACTCAAGTGCTATTCTGACCTGTCTTTGAGAACCAGGTCAAACTTCCCCCACCTTCTCTACCATAAAGGAAAAGATGACTGCCTCTATCTTGCATGCCTTTACTACTGAAAAAAAAAAAAAAAGAGCTTTAACATACGAACTGAGTTGGCAGTTGTTTTGTGGTTGGACACTTGTACCAACAATACATTATAGTATTTTTCAATATCAGTTATAGAAGGATGGCTTTTCAGAATTCTCAGACTTAATATTTTGATTTAAATATTGCTAAATTAAGGTAAAAACTGTTTTAAGGGAGTCGTTTTCAGTATCACATTTGCTCACTTCATAAATATAGCATAATACAAAAAGTCTTTAGAAAGAAAATATGTGAATGACAAAAAAAGGAGTAATTTAATATCATGTTAACTCATTCTGTATGATATCAGTTAATACCGCACCATGACAAAGACATGGTGTAAAGTATTCCCATATGATTTTATAACCATTAATACAAGAATTCTGTATTTTATAACATCAACAAACCAGATGAACCTCATCCACTAAAAGTATGGAACAATGAAAAGAACAAATGTCTTGTGAGGAGTGGAAATAAGAACAATGTGTCTGAGTTTAAACAGTGGGAACAAGTTGCGGACATTGTGCATGAAGTAATCATTTTTGCGTGGGGTTCTCCTGTTTCTGCATTTAGTTTATAAGCATGTCATGGCACACAGTCCAGGCATTTCAGAAAAAATGCCCGATTTATTTGACATGTAGAGAAAGTCAGATCTGGACACAAAGAATCCTTTTAAAAAAAAAAAAAAAGCTTTTGAAAATGGAGGATTTATTAGGAGAATAAAAGAGAAATATATTTCATTTAAAATATATAGTGTTTCTAGTCTGAAAGTATTCTCTTTGTGAGCTTCAGATGGCTTTCTCAAAACAGTGTGATAGATGAAACATAATCAAGGGCATACCAAACCTTCTGAGGGCAAATAATTGTGCCAATACCCCAAGTATTCTCCATATGTCATTGGTGGGGGTTTTTTTCCACATAAATATCTATATAAAATTGGCATCTGAACAGAAAGGCAAAAAACTACCTAGAGTATGCTGGGATGAAAATAAAAATAAATAAAACCATATTAAATAAGAGAACAAGTACAGGAAACACCAAATGCAAACATGCCTATACCAAAGGCAGAAATCAGAGCTCTGATAAAAGCATCAGGAATATTGCAGGCAGTATTCAGAGGGCCTGAGGATCACACTGTGTTCCAGACCCTGGTCTTTTTTTTAAAAAAGCCTCAGTCAAGATTTTACTAAAGTTCAGAGAAAAATGAGTTAAGGACTGTGTATCTGGGGGCTGAATGTAAACCAAAATAAAAAAAAAAAAAAGACAGAAAATATTTCTCTTTAATTAGCTAAAATTTGAAACTAATGAATTCTCATATTTAATGAGATCTAAAATGTTGACATCTCTCATCATTATTCTGCAATTCTCTTCAACACACTGTATTTTGTGTCTTGCCCTGAGTTTTGAATCAGATGTCTCAAGCTTTATCAAAACAAATATTTTCGTGTACCTAAGATGGGACACAGTCAAGCTGTTGTTAGTTTCCCTCCCTCATTTCTTTCTGGACTACTTGTGACTTCAGATGTCTCCAGAGATACATTGCAAAGCACTGCACTGATGGATTTCAGAGTTTCTCAATTATCTCTGGTCCTGTTTCTATCCTTTTAAGTCAGCCTATAGGTCCTGTCATAGGCTGATCAAGATCCAGATAGTAGGTGTTCCTCTTCTCAAATTTCCTGTAAGCTGTCTATCTGAATGAGAAATTCCCAGACCAAATCCAACAGAGATCTATAGGAAATAACCTTGCAAAATACATCTTCTTTCTATTTCATTTATAAAGCAAAGCCTGATGAGGTTCTTACCTCATACTTAGAAGCCCTACCAAGAAAGCTTAAAATTTAATCATCTTTGTATTATATGTCCAGTTTGCATCAAACAGCTTTTGGATGAAAGAGGAACACAATTTATACAGCAGTCACCAGAATTTATTATGATGCAGACTGATACTACTTTTTACTTATTCTCCTTCCATTATTATAGCATGTTGTTGGCCCTGAACAAAACAGATTCAACAAGAAAGGTTGGGCGTGTGTCCTTCTGGCTGGCTGTCCAGGTGTGTATTTAAACCTACACTGGTGATGAGGGCACTCAGCTAGGGATAGAAGGACAGATGAAAATTTATGGATGGCCACACCACTAATACACTTATGATTGGCCTCTTTGATTGTGTGAGGATTAAATGGAAATTTTCTTGAAGCTCAAATCTACAGGACATTGAAGGTTACTAAATGTGTAAGAATCACCTCTGGATCAGTAAGTATCTGAGACACAAATAGTTGGATGTTTGAACAGAATAAGCAGAAAATATCACTGACTTATTCTTGCGCTTTCCCCTAAGTATTCACTTTTGGTTAGTATCAGATGCATCTGGATGATCTGTTTGGTCTCTCTTGTAGTATGATACAACACAGGCAAAAGAGAAAACAAGAGTTCTCCCACAGAATCATTCATAGATGGGAGACAACAGATTCTGATCATTCTGCATCTCTCCCAGTGGGGCTGATTGTTATAAAGCTGTAATAAAGGTTATGTTGCATTTGCCTTGTAACCTCTTGTAACTGTTATCAGTTAACTGGAGATGCTAACTCAGGTTCAACATGGGACGGCTCTTGAGCAGCTTGCAAAGCTCATAGTCACCCCTGCACTGGCTAAAATACACAGTTGGTGGCAGCACTACCACCGAATATGCTTTAAGAGAAGAGAGAGCCCTAATTACTCCTTGGAAAGCATGACTGGAGTTAATGAACCGTGGAAGAAAGGACTGTAGATCTCAACATGCCTGAGGCCTGCAGGTCATAAAGTTTCTGACAAGTTTGCCACCTATGGCTCAAACCACGTGTAACCCCACCGAAACTGCTGAGATCTCATCATGGATATTGGGAGCATTGACATCAAGTGAATCAAATCACTATGAATTCCACCTGAGTGCCTAACAGATACAATTGTGTATTTTGACACCCTAATTTGTAGGTAGTAATATTCTTTGTGATAATACATCTCTTGGCAAAACTGAGACCTGTTAAGTCCAGATTTCAGTACCATTTCAATCCCTGACTTCATCAGGCACACTGCAAAATTAAGGGTTTTAAAAACCAGCAACCCAGGATAAAAAGGCAGTCTCACAGTGAAGTGTCATATGAACAAGATCATCCCAGATTGTGCAAAATTCGTGGTGAAATAGTGCTGGATTCACTTTGATTTCATGTGCACAGAGCTAACCAGCCTTAATGAGGGGCTCTGCTACACTGAATCTGAATTTCAGCTGGGTTTCTTCACACTGTGTTCTCCTATTCCCTGGGGATAGATCAGTTGCATTTTGGTGACTTGCATGGCAAGAACATGCTTCTAGAAAATCATTCATATTATAAAGAGAGAAAATAATCCCATTCTGAAACTCATACAGGCACAAAGAAGAACGGGACATGTAGGTATTTCTGGGATATTTAGATACAGAAACCTGAGTTTTGACGTAGTTCAAATTAAAATGGGAAATCACTTCCTGGAGTTGATGAGCAAATTGACCAGAACTGAATCCTTTATGCAAGCCAACTGTTCTTTTTGCAAGACGAACTAGTACAAATATATGTGACAGAAACATACAGAGCACCAAAGTTCCAGTTCAGAAAGAAATGGAAAAACTTGGGACAACTTCCAGAGCCTGAACACCTCAGGGTTTTATTTGTTGGTACTTTTTTGGAGGGGGGTGTGTGGCCCAACTGAGTAGAGGTAATTTATTTTTCTCTACATCACAACTTTTTTGTGATTATTTACTGGCTATAGGTGTCATCCAGAAAAAGGAAGAACTTGGTTCACTGCTCTTTACCATTTTGTTTAAAACTTAAGTGTATCTCTATCTGTGTTCTAACTTCCAGGTTATAATCCCAAAGATAATATCAATATCTTTATATTTCCTTCTGAAATTGTACTACTGCAAACTCAGAGTGAGTAAATTTCATGGGATCAATAGAAGAACATGTATCTGGACATCAGTAGGTTCTTAGGAGGGGTGCTCCATCACTCAGCTGTAAGAGAGAAGAAAAAAACAAAGATCTCTTGGTCAGAGTCCCAGTCTAGATGTCTTCTATTAAGCAGTGTTAAATAAATTAAAATAAATAAATAAATAAATAAATAAATAAATAATAAAGTAATCTCCAAAACAGGGACTGGTATTCCTAAATGATGGGACGCTTTCAAGTCCTTCCTTTTAGAAGACCAGTCTTTTTTTCCTTCATCATTGCCTTTGCTACGCCTTTATTACAATTGTCTAAGCATGCTTGGGACCTTTTTCTGTCACAGGAGGCACTGGTATTGCCCACGACCTTATTGCTAAATTCTCTTTGCTGTTCCTTTTTTTTCTTGTTTCTCCTTTTTCTTTTACCTTTACTACAAATATTCTTAAAATGTGCAGGAATTGTGTGGGAGTGTGCTCACTGTCAGGGCTCAGAAGCATGTTGGGAACCCTTATAAAAATTTAACAATGCAGGTGCTTGACTGTTGATTCCCAGGGAACTTTCCTTGAAAGTGTTTAAACCATTAATGTGATTTCTATAACCAGAAATATGTTGCAGTTGAGAAAATAGCTTTCAAATATTGGCAGCATCAACACAAATTATATCACCCTGCTGCATTAAGAAGCTTCAAATGAGATGCAGTATAACCTGAAACATACCAGTGCAATTCAGTTCAAGAGGCATTGTGTGTAGTGTCAGTCCCCTTGAAAATGTCACCTCTCTTTGAATGTGAAAGTCTCCCAGTGGGTATCTCCACTTCGCACCAACAAATAAGTGTGACTTTTTCTCTCTACTTACTTTTGGACATTGCTAAGTTCATTATCCAAAAGCTAGCAAATTTTTGCAGCTGTTTATAGAGTTTCATCCAGTTCTGACTTAACACCAGTTTCCTCAGCAATGAAGGACTTATCCCTCAGAAGCCTTTCACTTCTTTATCTCATAAACCTTCATTCACCATACTTCTCTTCATAGCCTCAAATCCTGGAAGACAGCCTTAATTGTCTTACCTGAGTACCAGTAAATTACCGTCTTCCCATTACACTATAACTGTGCTTTATGCTATCATTGCTTGCATACATCTGGATTTTTGATTAGGCTTTCCCACAGTAAAGAAAATTCTCGTTAGTCAGGTCAAGCTACTTGATGACTAAACAGCTCAAGTTACTGACCTGACCTGATGCTAACCTTCAGGAAAAACACTTTTCTCAGAAACCTCAATAAAGGTGTAGATTGTTTATTTAAAGGGGTAATTAAATGTACAAGTTAACTTCATCCAGCTTGTATTCATTTTTTACACTCTTCTGGTGTATTATGAAGAATATAGTAATAAAACAATCTTCCCACTGGAAAGAATTAGTAATTTCATGTGTCTTCTACATAAATAAACAAATAGTGGGACCTACTTGTTAAAGCTGACACTTAATCCTTTAGCTGTGATGATTACTACAGAAAAAAAAATAAATTAAAAAAAATACAACACTGAGTTAAGAATATGGTGCCAAGTTTAACTGGGAATGCTTTAACTTCTGTTATTTAATACGTTTCCTTTTTAACATGTCTGTGAATTGCTTGGGACAAACATACAGTCCCAGTAGGCTTCAGAGTTATAAATATATTTCATACCTAATACGAAAGTAAATGAATATATATAGTTTGACTATTAAAAAGAATTCCCTATATAAGATAAGGAAAGGAGTTTTCCAACTGGAGCTAGGAATAAAGCTAAACATATGGCAATATCCATTAAATCCATCAACCAAACCAATTTCTTTTTTAAGAGGAGACAAAAATATGTTCCTCAATTTGTTGTATGCTGCATTTAAGCTTTTTTTTTATTATTATTACTGATAATGTGCAAACTTGCAATAATATGTGTAAATTGGATACTTATGAACATGATTGTGGGTAAAAAAATAACTTTATATTTATGACAAATCAGTAGCCTCTTTCCAGCATTTCATTATTCCACTGGGGACTGAGGGGTTTCCAAGACAAGGATTACATAAGTATTCTGTTTTTTCAACTTGAAGTACAATATACTGTTTCTTTTTCGTAAGACAAGTTAACACACTCCTAAAAAAAAAATAAAGCACGTTACACAACAAGCTTCAATCTTTCCTCTTTGGAAATAAAATATTCCACTGTACCATTTTGTAGTGATTAGAATAACAAGCAGAGAGTTGGGTGATGGTACAAACATACCATTTGCCATTGTTCATACCAGAGTTCTCATTTAGTGTGAGTTTTAGTGTCATTTAAATATTAAAATGCTTTGGAACCCAAGGCCAGAGGGTCCATTAGGTGAACTGCTCTAACCTCCTCTGTATTGCATAACATTAAACAACAACCAAAGCCTTCTGTATTCATACTTGAAAATGAAAACATGATAGTCCTGGGAAAATAATCTTTCATCTTATTCTAAATTTAATTCCACTGACTATATCTGTACTAATTGCTGATACGTTCTAGAGTTTGAAAAACACCTAAAGTTGTAAAATGTCCCACCAGTGAGTAATACTACAGAAAAGTCTCTTTTCAGTTATTGTTTTAGTACTTGAATCGTATAATTTAATTTTGAACCGCCTGTATGCACTTTCGAAACAGACATGTCCCAGCTTCTCATAAAACACAAACTGCCACTGCATGACTACCAAGAGAGCACCCTTTCTACAATAGCCCATTGTTAAGATACCTCACTAGGTTTTGGTTTGAAAATGTTCATCTCTGTGTCTCTAGTTCCCAAAGCTACTAGATTACAGGCTATTTTGGAAACAGATGTTCCTTTAAGCCACTGTGCTATAACATACATAAGATTCATGGACCTACTGAGAAGGACCACAAAACAGTGAGCGTAGCTGTATGGATAAGGATAGTTAGGAAATGTGGTTTGAATCTAAAAACCCAGGGGAGGCTTCCTGCTTCATACATAACTACTTCGAACAGCAGTAAATCTTTCCTTTTAAAGGAGTCTCATTACACATTCAATTTCTGAAGCAAGTTCGCAAATGTCTACCTTCAGGATAGGATTTTAATCTGTACAATGAAACTGAGCAGAGTTACTGAAGATGACCTGGAAGTTGCTGCATATGCTCAACACAGCGATTTAGTTCTTTGCATATAAGGCTTAACTCTTCTTGGAGTCAATCTTTGAAGCCAAATCAAATACAGCAATGAATTGCAAAGTGTAACTGAAACTTGAATATGCTTCAGATGGGAAAAAAAACCAAACCAAACAAACCTACTCCACTGTCCAATGCAAAGAGTCCTTATCTGAAAATTCTTTAACATCTTACAAATCATAATTCTAATTGGTTGATCTTTTTTTTTTGCAACACTCTTCCCCATACAAAACTTGTGAAGAGATCAAATGTCACTAGACTGGGGCATTGTGTCTGTATTACCAGATCAGAAGCATACCTGAGTTCTTAGGTCATGTACATCATGTCCTGAGACATAACTGGTCGGTGTGAAATTAGTTCATTTATTAATTTTTTGTCCTCTGACCTACTTCTGGTTTTCCATCCTTACATCCAGCAGATGGAACATAAATATCTAAATGAGCTATCTATATAATATATCTACACAATATATATATAGTTTTGAACTAGAGAGCTGAGGGGCAAGAGAAAACTCTGATGACAGCGCTCACAAAAACAAGGACTGTCCTTTGACAGACAGCCAAAAGGCAAATTAAGTTTGAGAAAATTTTTTATATATTCCCCTCAAGCATTCATATTTTAAGGCAATTTATACCATTAACAGCAAAATGTGAAGTTCTTGTTTCATGGCTGTTGTATGGCACTGCTGCATACATCAGTGATATTACTCACTAGAGTAATAATTACTCACTATTATTGCAGATCCATGCACTAAATTCAAGAGCTTTGTAAGCTGTTCCTAGATAAATCATAAGTAGGAAAAATGGTAATATATGTGTCAAATAAATTGTTCTCTGCAACTTATTTGTTCAGTCATCATTTTAAACCTAAATGCAGTACATTGTCAGCACTCCAGCAATAAACAGCTTCCCTGAATAGAAGGCTTTTGTTGGAGTTTCACCTACTCTTATTGCATATGCACACCTGGTAAGCTTCTAGACAAAATACCCTAAATATTAAAAAAGAGAATAAGAAGTTTAGGTCAGCTAAATAAAAAAGCCGTAAAAAGTCTGTCTTAAAAATATGAACTACACTGGTACACAAATGCAAATGAACATTCAGACAAACCTAACAGGAATCTCCCATTTCTGTGATTAGAACTGACACACATTTATCATGAAAGCAAGCATGGTTCCACTCTCTCTTCTTTTTGAGTCCAGAATTGTAGATCTGAAGTTTTCTTTCTAAATTTGTTCTCTTAGAAAAACATCTGCAATCAAAGGTTTCTATCTTTCCAGTGCAGGAAGTTACTGTCTGAGCCGCATTCCTGAATTTCATTCTGTTCATTTTCTTATTTTAAAGAAAAAAAAAAAGAAAGAAGAAAAAAGAAAAAACAAGCAAAACCAAAAAAACTTCCCATGACACCTGCAGAGTTTTTAATGCATATCTAACCGTCTCTCAATTCTTTCCCACATACAGAAGAAGCTGCATCCATTCTTCTCCAGGGTGGGTGTATCTCAGTGAGAACTGGTTCAGCTGCTTTACAGGTAGGGGGAATACCCAGGAAGGGGAAAATTTGGTTAACAAGTTCTTGCCATTCTCCCACCAAAACAAACAGTAGCTAAAATGAAACTCCCTCCCATAAAAGTTAATTTGTAGGTTTATCAACATATGTGATCTGCTACACAAAAAAAAAGGTGTTTAGCACCACTTATAATAGTTTCATTTTATCAGTATTACTGTAGTCTCTTTGTTCTTTATTGATATAAGTTTCATAAATAATAACTGGTGTTCATAGGATGTCTTATTTTTGCTTCTTTTCCTAATATATAATTATAATTTATCCACATTGGGAAGGAATTTATTAAATTTTAATTTTAATGTAAGTTTGCTTTTAAACGTAGTATTAAATTAAATACTAAGGAAAGGATTTATGTATATCAGAAACACTTAAATAAAAGACTTTGTGCTTTTGTTTTCTTTTCTACACTTTCTATAGCTGCAGAATACAGGTAATTACAGAGCTGAGATTTTATAATATCAAACAGTCAGCAGAATTTTTTCTGCAGCATTATACACAAATGCTTTGAAAAATATTTCCTGTGCCTGAAAAATGTTTATTTAGCAGAAATAAATTTCTCAAAGAAAAATAATGAAAGCAAAATGTTAGAACAAAAGAACTTTGCTGAAAAATTTAAGTGGAAATTCTGGTCAAAATTAGTGAAAGAATCAAGGAAGCAAGAGGTTTTACTTTCTAATTTCTCAGATGAGGACTGGTTGAAGAGACTAGACAAAAATAATGTTGAAACCTTGACAATGTCAGTAAGACCAATATGTTTCTCAGTTATACTTTATTAGTGATGGTTGTTATCAGGTCAATAAATTTATAGGATTCAGGATATTTTTGTTGGGAATCTTTCAGGTAACATACTTATTTCATTAATATTCAATAATAACAATATTTGACAATGACCCTTACCAGTCTAAGTGGCACATTGGAAATAATTATTCTAATAGCAAATTAAACTTGCAAAATGTAGGGCTTTACCTCTTTATCCAAATCACACACACTATCATATGCATTTTATGTCAAGAAATTAAAAAGCAGTAATGTCTAAGAGCTGTGGTTTCTTATTTCTTTGGGAGGATTATAAAAAAAAATTAATAAGAGAACTGTTTTATGCAATTCTCAATCAGATAGGAATACAATTTTACATCAATTGGAGACTTGCCAGCATAAGACTTGTAGGATACGGTCCAGAGAGTTTTCTCCAGAGCAATATGCAATACATTAGATTAATCTGCCTTCAGTCTTGACAACAGTTACTCCAGTGACTGTCTTCATGCACTTGATTTCAGTAAACTCTTCACAGGTGTTAAGTTAAGCATGTGTAACACAGTTTGCAGGGCCAATCAACATCTATTTCTGGAAAATGCATAGTTACAGAGCTATATACATGTCAAGGAAAATTAAAAGATCTATTTAAAAGTAAAATCTTACTTAAAAATGCAACAAAATATTTTTTGCATCTTGTTTTATTTCCTTTTTTATTTCTTTAGAAAGTCTTAATTTGGATCTCTGTTGACTACCTAAGATTAGTTCTAAAGACAATATTTCCATTTAAGATATGAATACAAATTTAATATATGTACATACATAATATCTGTATTGTCCTCAATTTGGTAAAAATGAAAATTAAATGTCTTTATTTTTATGTTTCTTTTCTATGGCTTCTTCTCTGACTTTCAAACTGCCAGCCCATTAATGGATGCATCTTAAAAAGAAATATAAATATGTTTTTCATACACTTTACAGTCTCCACACTTACTTAAAATAAATAGCTTATGAAATAAATGCAGGTGACCTTTTTCTTTCCTCAGTATTTATTGTTATTTTGCCAGCTTCAAAGCAGGAATTGCAAGCACTTTAGTAAATGTAGTAAGAACAAATGTCTGAACTCACTGTGTTTTCTATATGTTTTGGTTTCTTTTACTGAACTGCTGTTTTTTAACTGCTCACTGTGTGCTCTCCAAATGAATAACAGTCCAGCATCTCTTACAGAAACTGAGTGCTCTGTCCCTTTGTTTTTTAAGTACAAACATCCTCCAAATATCAAAGCCACATTCACTGAAGGCACTAGCTTTTTTCTACAACTATGCACATAACATATGGGAAAATACTGAGCATAATAATTTCCTTGCCAGGACATCATGTGAGTGAGGCTGTATCTTCACTCATGCACTGAGAATCTCCATAGATTGCCCTAAATTCCTTCTCCTTTGATTGTGCAGATCAAGGACTTATTTGGATGATATAGCAGTTCCTCCCCTGACCCACATATCTAGATTTCTTTACCATGAAATCCACAAAGGGGTGGTAATCACCCAAGTCTCGGCCCAGTATGAAACTGGGATGCAGCCAGAAGGTGCATCTGGACCCAGCCTTCCTGTATTCTGTCATCGAGACGTGACTAAGCCATTTAGTGTGGTCTGTGCTGGATAGACTACCATATGCTACAGTTCCCTTGAACACATCTTTTTTTTTTTAATGCCTGGAACATATATCCAGAGGGAATTCAAAGATTTTTGACATTTGTTCAGGATTTCTGGATGTCTGGCAACCTAATCAGAGCAGTAGTGGAGAAAATCTGGACATATCCACTCCACAAGAGCATATCAACTTTACAGTGCATTTGCAATGAGGCCAACCAATCCACTATGCATGTGCTGCACAGATGGCCTGTGTGTACACTGTAAATATGATGTAAAAATTATTGAGAAACACGTGCATAGTTAGTCTGTAGCTTCCTGGATGCCTCAGGCTCATTGCATTTACCCTTAATATGTAAATGCATGGCAAATCTGTTTGGGAAACCCTCCTCAGCATGAAAGTGGAATATCCAGGTGTGGAAGAAACATGGAAGCAAACAGCAGTGTTACATCTTTATGATGGATCCTGGAAATGGTGCAGGGTTTTGTGCAGATAAGGAATACCTAACACACCGACATACAACTCTGTGATTACCACAATGTCTCTCAGCTCTTGGAGGAGCTCTGAAGAAATTGCTGGGCCATGTGGGATAAGCTAAAATAGTTGATGCAAGCAATGTGCAAGCATGACCAAACTCAGACTACTCGATGAGCAATTTAACCTAGAGGGTTCTGCAAGTCACACCAAAACCAGCTTCCTCATCAGCAAGTTTGTGCTATCCTCCATGAGAGAGAAAATAAACGTCGACAAATGTTAAAAATACTTAGCAATCAGCAATAAGGAAACTACCATCTGAAACAAATCAGAGGCAAAATCATCACTCTGTTTTCACACACAGAAGACAAACATGCACTTACAGTGAACAGTTTGGGGAAAACAGGTAGTGTAACAAAGAGTCACCCTTAGGGAAAGGGCTACAGATCAAGGTTGTGACAGTCAGAGGTACCTGTAAAAGGAAGTTTGGGAGGAAGGAAGAAGGAGTTAAACTGAAAAATTAAGAGTGTCCTGTTCTGTAAATTAGCTGAAAACTGCTTCAAAGAGATCAGAAATACTATATGATGCAGAAGTACTATGTAAATGTTAAATGGTCAATTGGGAGTAATGTTATAGCCTCACAGGAGGACGGGCTGTGTTAATCACAGGCTATTAGCTAGCCTGTAATCAGGTTTAAAATAAGCCTTAAAGTCAAGAAAGCCCAACTCACTAAATATTATTTATAATTTCAAATGCATCTGGGAAAAAAAAAGTGCACCTTTCCCATCATCAAGCTCAGGTTTATTAGTGTTCAATTCACTGAAAAACCTGAGT
>WUAM01000191.1:341849-356211 GCA_024336885.1 Actenoides hombroni
GACAAAGACTGAAGGCAAGTTTTAACTTTTAGGATGTTCCTGTCTCATCATCATACATGCAGCAATGATGTCAGCAATCACATCAGCCACTGTCTTGCTTTCTTATACTTATGTAGCAAGGCCACACGAGACCACAGCTGAGATATTAATAGCATGGTGTAATTTCTAAGCAACAGACAACTGCTATGACCGCTTCTTCCTGCAGTGCCCTTGTACAGTTACAGAAATCCTATGCACTGAAGTCTTCATGCACCTTCCATCCAAAACCAGGGAAAGTGAGGATGAGAATATGAGTTTAATAGCTAATCTGAGATATTCCTCTGGTCCTGCCACTATAGCTGAATGTGCCACTGGTATACTCAGAGATTTTCCAAATCATTTTTCATATTCTGTCACCTAGTTGTTAGGAATTTCTGTGTGCAATTGTAAAACTGTCATCTTATCAATAGACTCTTACATATTGCAATGAAGTTACTCACTAACAATCTGCATTTGATGAAACAGAAACAGATGTGTCCTTTGATAAAGTCAGAAAAAAGTAGCAAATCTCTTACATCTGTTAATACTTTGGAAAATATTTAGAGATGAAAATGGAAAAAACCTGAAGAAGTATAGCCAGACTTTAAGGGCTCTGTCATTACTGCAACATGTAGGAGCAAGTACTGTGACTTAGAACTGCTCACAGTAGATCACAGTATCTCAACAGATCACTTGCTATATAACTATTGCCTGGTATTTCTTAAATTAAAGTGGCTTCTAACCTGACCCAAAATAAACTGACATGTTGTTTGTAGCTCACTATTCACAGAATCACAGAATCACAGAATCACAGAATCACAGAATCACAGAATCACAGAATGTTAGGGGTTGGAAGGGACCTCCGAAGATCATCGAGTCCAACCCCCCTGACAGAGCAGGACAAAACTAGGGCAGATCACTCAGAAGTTAATCCAGACAAGTCTTGAAAGTCTCCGGAGAAGGTGACTCCACAACCTCTCTGGGGTGTTTGTTCCAGTGCTCTGTAACCCTTACAGTAAACAAGTTCTTCCTCATGTTGAGGTGGAACTTCCTGTACTTGAGTTTGAGTCATAACAGTTGTACTTAATTTTGGTTCTAAGGGAAGGCAAATGAACTCAGTAGTGCTTTTTTAATTTTTTGCCTGGCAATACCATGGATTCCCCTCATTCTTTGTTGGAGAACCATGCAATAGTTACATGTATATTTTATATCTTGCATTCTTTAAATAGTAAAGACAGTCTTTCCTCATTTAGAAGGATTTCTGCTTTTCCAGACTGATTGGTCTGCGTTTTTTTCAGGGGGTGAGATGGTGGGGGTTGGGTTGGGTTGAGTTTTTTGTTTGGTTGGCTTGGTGGTATTATTTCTGGCAGCAGTTTCTCTAAATTTGTGAAAGTGGGCATTTTGAGGAAAGAGGTCTATTTGGGGGAAGATAAAGATATTCTCAGGGAGTTTGCATACATGTTTTAGTTTTTATTGATAAAGGAAAACACAAAAAGAATCTTCTGGAGATTTTTGCCATCAGCTTTCACATTCTTGCCACCCATCTACTTACACTGGGACCTGAAGTTATTCATACCACTTCAGTCTGTGATTGTCTCAGATCTCAAAAGCTAAGTAGGATCAGAGCTACCCAGTCTTTATATGAAAGAAGTCCAAGGAAAACCCCAGGTAGCACTGAGTAAGAGGTATCCTTCCCTCTGACTCAGAGTAGAGCCAGCCTGCTGCCAGAGGCAGCACGTGTCAACTACACAGGGCCAAATGTTTTTGCGTGATTAAGACCTGGTTAAGTGCAGAAGCAGATCTAAGGTGGAAACATTCCTAGATGAAGCTATACAGTTTGTTTTCCCATTTGGTTTAGTTATTCCATTTATCTGCTTTTCTACCTTCTGTAAAACTAGTCCCATATGCCTGTTTCAACATTTCTGTGATCTACGCATGTCCTGTGTTTTCTGTTGGGATATTTTCATAATTACATTTGACAGTGTCTAAGGTGAGTAAATTCTTTTGAATTCTCTGCTCAGCCATTACACCCTCTTGCACGGATTTAAGTTTCTTTCACTGTTACTCAATACATAGAAATTTGATATACCCCTACAGGTTTAAGTACAATCCAAATTAAGCTTGATCATATCTCACAAGCTCTTCATTATTCTTGAAGAAGTCTCTCATGTACCAATAGAGCAGCTGTTCTGATCATGTTTTAATGCCTCCTATGGATATGTTTGTAAAACCTTCCCCTGTTATTTTCTACTCACAGTTCTGCCTTGCGGCTGTTGACCTCTGTACATACAAGCAGTTTGAGACACCAGATATATTAGATATTTACTTCATTTTTTAGTGGTTGTACCTACTCATCAGGCAAAACAATTGCCCTTGTCAAGAACTTTTCTGTTCTTGATATGGTCCAGTATGAAGTGAAATTCTTTGAAATGGCAACTCAAATCCTTGTAGCAACACATAGTTCTTCATTCTGAATGTTATTGCATGTTAACATAGCTTTATTTGAGCCATCCTAAAAAGCAATTCTGATGTGATATTGTGATTATGAAAAAGGTAATTCCACTGTCTTAGGATCTTAGAATCATAAAACATTTAGGGTTATAGATCATCTAGTCCACCTCCACTTGCAGTGAGCAGGGACATCTTCTACTAGATCAGGTTGCTTAGAGCCCCATCCAACCTCACCATGAATGTTTCCAGGTATGGGGCTTCTACTCTGGGCAACCTGTTCCAGTGTTTCACCACCATCATTGTAAAAAATGTCTTCCTTATATCTAGCCTACATCTCCCCTCTTTTAGTTTAAAAGCATTACCCCTTGTCCAATTTCAACAGGCCCTGATAAAAAGATTGTTCCCATCTTTCTTATAAGCCCCCTTTACATACTGGAAGGCCACAATATGGTCTTCCTAGAATATTTCTTTTTATGCATATTTGGCCTTCTGGGTTGCAAGTGCACACCCCTGGCTCATGTCCAGCTATTCGTCCATCTGCACCCCCAAGTTCTTCTCCACAGGGCTTCTCTCAATCACATCATTCCCCAGCCTATATTGATATTGAGGATTACACTGATCCAGGTGCAGGACTTTAGACTTGGCCTTGTTGAACCTTATGAGCTTCACATAGACTTACTTCTCATGTTTGTCCAGAATGGCATCTCATCCCTCAGGAGTGTCAACTGCAACACTTCAGCATTATCTGCAAAATTCCTGAGGGTGCATTCAATCACACTTTATGTCATGCATTTTTCTTTCTACTAACTGCAAGGAGAGTTATCTTAATACCATTAAAGAACAAGTATGTTCCATTATTACCTCAGGAATTCTCAGGAATTCTTGAAATAAGCTGAAGTTAAACTTCCTCAAACTCTAATAAAAATTGAAATTTTTATCACTGTACAAAATGCCCAGTTAATGTAAAAGCAGCTCAATTGCAGAGAATTTGTAGCTTTCATCTTGTCTGTAAATGCTGATATCTAGGTCACTAATATTATTCCTGCAGTACACATTTTTTCCATTTACCATTGAGTGTTAGCCATAGATGAGACTATTTGGAATCATTACTCCATCAAGGGAGTAGTTTTCCAGACCATTCATAAGCATATGAGTCGTAAGAAGTTTCTAGATAGTGTGTCATGAGAAACACTTTTAACAGCTCCTAATGGTCAATCAGAAATTTTATTTTATCCAGTGTAGTTTCCTTCATCACAGCCAAATCCATTAGCAATGGACCTTATACATAGGCTGAAAATGTTCCCTTGGCTGGCAGCTACTTAAAGGACAGATTCCTTCACCTACTAAGCCATCAGCAAACACCTTACAGCAACATTCCCCATTTTTGACATTTTTCACAGTTGCATTATAAGGGTGGCTCATGGTTCCATGAAATAATCAGAAATTTTGTAATACTTATGCAAATAATTTGCAATTAATTGCAAAAATACTTTTATTAGTCACAGGATATCTGACCATACACTTTTTCTGCTATAAAATGCATTCTATTACTCCATCTATCAAGGACATACACTATTTTAGTTGTCCATGACATGTTTCTCCATGACTTTCTGTTATGGCCATGTTTCATTAGCACTGTCCAATGGATTAAGGTATTTGAGAAAATATGTCCTCTGGTTCATACTGGAAGAATGTCCCTCTTGTCTTAGGTTTTCCTTTTCATTGGAGAGCAGAACGACCCCCCCAATAATCCTGAAGGAATCAGTTAATGACCTGCTACAGCACCTGGACATTAACAAGTCCATGGTGCCAGATGGGATCCACCCTAGAGTACTGAGGGAGCTGGCAGAGGAGCTCGCCAAGCCACTCTCTATCATTTATCAACAGTCTTGGCTAACGGGGTGATACGAGGCTTGCCAATGTGACATCCATCTACAAGAAGGGCCAGAAGGAGGATTCGAGGAACTACAGGCCTGTCAGCCTGACCTCAGTACCCAGAAAAATTATGAAGAAGTTGAGTACATAGGACAGCCAGTGGATCAGGCCCAGCCAGCATGGGTTCAGGAAAGGCAGGTCCTGCTTGACCAACCTTGATCTCATTCTATGACCAGGTGATCCACCTAGTGGATCAGGGAAAGGCTGTGGACGTTGTCTACCTGGACTTTAGTAAAGTCTTTGACACCATCTCCCACAGCATTCTCCTAGAGAAGATGGCAGTTTATGGCATAGACAGGTGGACTCTTCTCTGGGTTAAAATCTGTCTGGATGACAGAGCCCAGAGAGTTGTAGTGAATGGAGTTAAATCCAGTTAGCAGCCAGTCACCAGTGGTGTCTCCCAGGGCTCAGTTTTGGGGCTGGTATTGGTCAATATCTTTATCAATGATCTAGATAAGCAGATTGGGTGCTTCCTCAGCAAGTTTGCAGACGACACCAAATTGGGTGGGAGTGTTGATGCTCTTGAGGGTAGGAAGGCTCTGCAGGGGGATCTGGACAGGTTGAATTGATGGGCTGAGGCCAATAGGATGATGTTTAACAAGGCCAAGTGCCAGGTCCTGCATTTTAGTCACAACCACCCCAGGAAAGGCTACAGGCTTGGGGAGGATTGTCTGGAAAGCTGCCCAGCAGAAAAGGACTAGGGGGTGATGGTGGACACCTGACTGAAGTTGATCCAGCAATGTGCCCAGGTGACCAAGAAGGCCAATGACATCCTGGCCTGTATCAGAAATAGTGTGTCCAGCAGGAGAAGGGAAGTGATTGTACCCCTGTGCTCAGTACTGGTGAGGTTGCACCTTGAGTACTGTGTTCAGTTCTGGGACACTCACCACAAGAAAGACATTGAGTTGCTGGAGCAAGTTCAGAGAAGGGCAACTGAGCTGGTGAAGGGTCTGGACACCTATGAGTGCTATGAGGAGAGGCTGAGGGAATTGGGATTGTTTAGTTTGGAGAAGAGGAGACTCAGGGGAGACCTTATCACTCTCTGCAACTACGTGAAAGGAGGTTGTAGTGGGGTGGGTGTGGCCTCTTCTCTCAAGTAAAAAACAACAGAACTAGAGGAAATGTCCTGAAATTGCACCAGGGGAGGTTTAGAATAGATATTAGGAAGAATTTCTTTACTGAAAGAGTAGTCAGGTTCTGGATGGGCTGCCCAGGGAGGTGGTGGAGTTACCATCTCTGGAGGTATCCAAAAAACATGTAGATGAGGCGCTTCAAGTCATGCTCTAGTGGGATGGTGAGGGGGTTTATTTTGTGTTTTGTTTCTGTGTTTGTTTGTTTGTTTGTTTGTATTTTTTCTGTTGTTGGGTTTTTCTTTTTGGTTTGGTTTTGGTTTCTTGTTTTGTTTTGGGTTGGTTTTGTTGACGGTTTGACACAATGACCTTAGAGGTCTTTTCCAACCATGACAATTCTGTGATTCTGTGATCATTGCCTATAGTTACCTTGCCTATAGTATGATCCATACTTACCTTACAGTTATTTTACAGACTTTGTCCTCTCCATCTTCTGTAAGTGAGATATATTAAACATTTCAGTAAAGTTTCAGTAACAACCCCATCTAAAGTGAACTACCTGGGTTTGGACTAGATGATGCCAGAGATCCTTTATATCCTTAATAATTCTATGCTTCTATGACTTTTTGTCTATATTGTCAAGAGCATTTGTATTTCTCCTCTTTAAAAGAAAAAAAGAAAAAAGATATTTTGTACACTGTCTAACATGGCCTCTTTTACTGAACAAATTGTTGTTTTGTTCCATTTTTGTTCACCTCCATGTCTTGCCTTGAAAATATGACATGCAGTCTGATATGTATGTGATCTGACAACGTATCTATGACTGCTGTTATATCTGTTTTATGCTACATTGCACCCCATGGATTAAACTTGAGTTAAACACACTTCTCATAGGGTTGAAAACTAAAGAAGCTATCTAAAAAAAAACCAAAATCGCCAAACATTATTCCCAATCATACTTTCACTTTATGATCATTCATCTTTATTATTTCATCTTTTTAAATCATTATTAGTTTGTATTGATTAATTTTTTTTTTAAATATTACTTTAGTTTGGATTTGCCAGTTTTATCTCTGAGATTCAAGTTCTTGTTATCTTTTTACTCTGCTAAGCTGAAGATCTATTTAACATTTTGCATTTTCTTGATAAGAAGTTAACAGTAGAAAAGACACAAGTCATATTTTCATCTTTATATTTACTTACACGTGTTGAATTCTTTCCACTGTTTTTCACTTAAATTATGTCTATATTCTCTGCATTTTTCAAAATCATTTCGTATGAGGACATAAGAGGTAAAAGCAGCATCTGACTGATCAATGGCATATTCAGAAGTCTACAAAAGCTTTATCATTTGGCTCAATTTCCATAAGGGTACCATCACTGTTCTAATGTTTCTCAACTTTACTTTTACAGCAGTACCACTTGCCCTTCAACAAATTTACAAATTCCTGCATATGTTCTTACTTTTCATCATATAAATGAGGAGTAACTCAAGTGAGATTCAAACAGCTCTCTCATGAAAGGATAACTACTTAATAAGACAAGCTAAAATTAATTTTAAAAGTACATTCCTCACATATTGTAGGTTGACTGGCCTATTGAACAATTATCTTTTCATGGTTTCTCTTAAGACAGTAATTTCAGTCCTAAGTACTGAAAAGGATGGGCTATGCCAATAAGTCTTAATATGAGAGGGAATTTTCCCTGCCTCAGGTTCTGATCGGAATGCAAGATATCTTCACAGTGACAGCTATACATTTACTGAACATGTTTCAAACGAGCTGGTGGAAGCAGAGTAACCAGTTCTGTCCACTCTTTGCAAACTTTCCATTTGAAAATGATCTTCTGCAATAAATGGACCTGTACATGCACTACAATAAATATTTTCTTAAAACTGTTGTGATATGCAAGATATATGTTTTACATAAATTGAGTATTAAGCTTTATTTATGTGACTTTAACCTTGAGTTTTCTTGCTTTTATTAGTTGTCAGTATCTTGCAATAAACAGGTAAAACATTGTTACCATAAGTGGTGTTTACTCTTGATAAATAGGAGTTCTTCTTCATCCTTTTTAGCTTTGTTTTGTAGAAATTCTCTAGCTATTTAGAGGCTGTTCTCTACATAGTTTTGACAGAGCTTCTATGCTCTGTATTTCTGGATAAGACAGATGGTTTACTAAAAAGCTACAAGTTTGATGTGGTGTTTCTTTGTCTAGAGGACCTTTCAATCCCCTTATTTTCCATTTCACTTCTCTTACTTCAATTTCACACTCAGAAAAAATCATGTACAGAAAAATACTGAAGTGAATGTGACTTAACCATTATTAAGTCAGTCCTGTAATACAAAGAATCACAGGTCTTTGTAGTCTAACTTCCACAAATATTTTTTGTATGTGTAGAGGTTTCAGAATTACAGTACAGTAAATATAGGTGCATCTTTTGGGGTTTTTTTCATCCAAGATACTGTTTTATAATATAGTTTCACCTTTTAGGACTTCTTCGCACAAGTGAACTCTCGTTTAGTAAGACCTTTGACACTGTGTCCCAAAGCATGTCTGTGGCCAAATTGGTAATATCTGGACTCATTAAGTGGTTGAATAATGTGAGCAGAAATTTCACTGGACTACATGACTCTAGGAATCGTGATTAGTGACAAAGATCCAGCAGGTAGGTGGTTACTACTGATATCTTTTGGAGATTAATACCAGTGGCAATTCTGCTAATATCTTTACTAACAAGCTGGACAATGGGATGGAGTACATAGTCGGCATATTCCCAAATGATACTAAACTGGGGGAGTAGTTGAGGGCTGAAATAGTGGTGTTGCCCTCCAACTTCAACAAAGGCAAATGCAAAGTCCTGCACCTGGGATGGAGTAACCCACATGACAGCATAGACTGGGGAGAGACTGTCTGGGGAATAGCTTTGCAGCAAGGGACCTAGGGGTTCTGATGGACAAGTTGAGCATGGGTCAGCAATGCATCCTTGCAGCAAGGAAGACAAAAAAGCTTTCTGGCCTCCATTTACGATGTACAGCCAGGAGGTTGAGAGAAATTATTCTTCCCCTCTATGCTTGTGAACCTGCACTTTTAAGTAGTCTGCCCAGTTGTAGGCTCCTCAGCAGAAGAAAGACATTAGCAGATGGCAGTAAATCCAGTAGCATGTTAAAAAGTTGGTTGAGGGATGAAGCACATGGCAGACAAGGAGAGATGGGGAGAACAAGGATTTGTTCAGCCTGGAGAAGGGTATGCTGGAGAGAATGTTACTGCTATCTACAACTACCTAATGGGACAACAGAGAGAAGACAGAGTCGGACTCAAAGGAACATAGAGGAAGGACGAAAGGCAACAGATTCGAGTTGAACTGCAGTAAATTCCAGTTAGATACTATGGAAAATGTTTTCATTATGAGGAAGGTCAAACACTGAACCAGGTTGCTCAAAGATGTTGTGCAATTCCTATCCTTGGAGATATTCAAAACTTGACTGAGCAGTTTCTGAGCTATCTGAGCTGACTGAACATGCTTTGAGCAGAGAGTTGGACTCAACCTCAAGAGATCTCTTCCTACCTAATTTATTCAATGATTCTATGATTCTATGAGATGTTTAATAATTTCTACATAGTTGGTCTAATGAGCAATGTCCTTTTTGGAGCAGCAGATTTAGTAGAACTCTCAAATAAATCTGTCTAAGGGGAACAGAGTTGTTTAAAATGTATTGTCCAAATACAACACATGTGAAAATCAGATCTTAAGATATGTTTTGTGAAGTTTACAAATGATGACACAGATGTCATACTACCCCGAAAAAAGTGTGGGGTTGTGTACATCATTTCATGAAAATTTACTTGTGAATAAAATATTGGAAGGTATATGAGTACTTCAAAAGCAACTATTCAAATGTATTTCAAACTCCTCACTTAAACCCAGCTCTTGACAATTACCTTTAAGTATAATTGCAGATATCAGAAATACTTTCTAGTTAAATTTCTTTCCCTGACATAGATAGGTGTTTTGCAGATATGATTGACCTCCAGGCCCTCTTAATGCAGTTAGATGGTGAAAAACAATTTGATCCTTTGCCTTGTAAGGCAAACCTTGATCTGACAAAAATCTCTACAATTACAGGATTTATTAGAAATAAAATCCACACAAAAATTCAGACAATGGATTACACTTAATAAAGATACAGATTAGTAAATAGTTTCACCCTGCAAAGATATTTGTTCAAAGTCTTTCTTTCTTAATACTTAACAATTTACTCTATGTGATTTTGAAGTATATCCTGAAGCACTTGGCTTTCCTCTCTGCAGACAAGCAGTGATTGGATCCAATTTAGCCTTGTGCAATGACTCATGTAAGGAAATTTACACCACTTTATCAGCCTATGGAAAGTGAAGAGTCCCTGTGCAGGTTGTGATCTTTTTGTATTAACTACTGAATTTCCAAAAGATGTCAGAAGTTTAGAATTCTTTTTTTTTCTTATTATACCTTTTCTTATCATTAGTGTCCTCTATGAAAATATAATCTGCTTGCTTGATTACATAGGTCATATTTGGTGCCCATAGTGAACTCTTCTGGTGATCACATACGATAATAATTATATAAGCCCTGGGGAATTTTTTTTCCAGCAGGGAAAAAAAATACCTAGAATATTTACTTCGCTCTTCTTTGTTATGTGAGCATGTTTATACCACCTTCAAAGAGCTTTCAAATAATTTAGCTTTCTGTGTTTCAGAACTGGTTCATGATAATCACACAGTCTCTCAATGTGTAATAACTGTGGATTTGCAAAAGAGCTATCATGCTCTGCCTCACTGGTTATTTCACAATAGCGTCCCTCTCTAGATAAACATTATGATTTTACCAGCTTTTCATTTTTGAGTATCAAACAATAGTCTTTGAATTAATTATGCATTAGTGTGTTTTCTATGCAAAATTTGATGCGACCAAGATTCCTTGGAGCAACTTCTTTTAGTTGAAAATTTAAATTCCTAATAACATCAAAGACTGGAGTTATTGTTAGTGATTTTTACAATGGCTTTGACTCCCAAAGGTACTGTAAATAGTAAAGAAAATTATTAACATAGTTTTGTTTGAAGAATGGTAAGATGTGAAAGAAAAACAGACTCACAACTGATTACCATTTGAATCTCATCAATAATAGATCTTTTTGTTACATGACCAGGTATGGCAGATATAAATTACAATATTGGCAACATGTCTATTTAGCATGCTGAGGTTAAAAATGATTTAGTAAAACATAACATTTAAAGTGCAATACAAGAATTCAAGAGCATTTCTCAAAATGACATGTTTTTGAAATTTTGATCATATTGCAATCTGCTCAAAGCTGTTAGAGTATGGATAATTTCGTTCAATTTTCCAGTAGGTTTCTGCCTTGAATAAGTAAATAGTGGGTAATGGTTTGTGTCAAAGTCCTTGTAACACTCCATTAAACATAAAGCATGACAATCTGATCAGATGTCTCTTTTATAGTCAGAAACTGACTTGTGACTTTGGGAGTTACTCAGCTGCATCAGGTCAAATCAGAAGTCTAGTCTTTTCATCTTCTAAAAATCCCGTATGGTTTTACATCTGACAAATTTTGAATCATGGCATCATGACCTCACTTTTAAAACTGCATTTGATATAGTCCAAGCACTGTTACTGAATGGAAAGTAGAACACTCTTCTGCTGGGGACTGTATAAAAGGAAACCCTCTCTTTTTTTTTTTTTTTTTTTATACTTTCAATTTAAATCATATTCTTAAGCTTCAAGTATTTCATTTACACGAAAAGAAATTAGACTTCAGAACTGTCAAGAGTCTAGCTTAACATACACACAAAACTAAGAGAATTCAGAGCTAGGGGAGAATCATTTGTCCATTCAAACATTAGTATTTCATGAAGATGAAATTTTAAAAAAACACAAGCCCTCATTTAAGCAATTTATAATTGAGATTCCAGATAAATATAGAAGCAGAGATGCTCTATGTTGAGCTATCAGTAGAGTCTGTCTATATAAAGTCTTTGTAATGATGTACATTTAATGTAACATTCAAAATCTAAACCATAATGACTCCCCACCTTAAACAGAGTCATGTATCTTTCAGAAACTATTTGCCCATTTCTTTCTTTCCTATAGAGCAATCTCACTTGTCTGAAGTTCCACAGAAAAGGAAAAGGTTAGGACATGGTAAGTGAGGAATAAATACTCAAAGGATAGGAGACAGGAGAACATAAAGGAAAGACAGAGAAAAAACCAGCTTCTTCCCGATGTTCAGCGAGGTCAATAGGACTTAATGGCCATGGACCAGAAAAGAGAAGACTGAGAAGGGGTCTTATTAATGTTTACAAATATCTGAAGGGTGCACGTCAAGTAGAAGGGGCCAGTCTCTTTTCCAGTTGTGCCCTGTGATAGAATGAGAGGTAATGGTAACAAGGTGAAACTCAGGAAGTTGCACTTCAACATGAGGAAAAATTTCTTTACTGTGAGAGTGACAGAGCTCTGGAACAGGCTGCCCAGAGAGATTGTGAAGTCTCCTTCTCTAGAGACTTTCAAGACCTGACTGGATGCGTTCCTGTGACCTGCCTGGATGTGTTCCTTTGTGGCATGCCCTAGGTGTTCCTGTGCTGGCAGAGGGGCTGGACTCCATGATCTCCAGAGGTGCCTCCCAAACCCTACCACTCTATGATTCTATGATCCTATGACCAGTCTCAGATAATTGGGAAGAGAAACATTGGCAAAGACAGGTGCAATAGAAGAGACAATTTATGTCTTCATATTCATGGCTTTTCACCTTTGGCACGATGAAGTTTTAGTTTGCAGCCAAAACTGTGCTATTTCCCTGGGACAGGAAGAGATTTACACCATGCCCCCTTCCTAGCTAAATATTGC
Organism: Actenoides hombroni; assembly: GCA_024336885.1. Taxonomy (NCBI): domain Eukaryota; kingdom Metazoa; phylum Chordata; class Aves; order Coraciiformes; family Alcedinidae; genus Actenoides; species Actenoides hombroni. The sequence goes on from WUAM01000191.1 coordinate 354,222, forward strand.
AGATTAAATGGCCTATCATTCCTTTGCAATGCACCCCAAACCTTGTAAAAAATGTCACTGCGTAGGTAAATTATGAGTTCTATGACTTCTGGAGCCAATGTGCCCCAGTAAAGATTGAATGCCTATTATTATAAACTGATATATGACTTACTAATTATTAATATTGTATTACTTTGAGAACCTAAGACCCTACTGGTTCATAAGCAGAATTTCATCCCAGTCCATATGTGATGCCCTGGTTAGGTGAAGATTCAGTCATTTCTTGCAATCAAAAATTGCTTAAGTGCCAGTAACTGTGAACAACAATCTGCTATTAAAACATTGATTTTTAGCTGTCTGTAATCTCACAAAGTCTTACGAAACACATACTTGATCTCTGATAAATGTCATTAAGAGTAGTATGAGACAATTTGAAAAGGATCTTTTGAGATATGTGGCCTTTAAACTGTCTGTCATTCACGTTTCTACAGGAGCCCAAGCTACCATCTCATAAACTAGTGTGATAACTGCACTCTCTCATATGCTTCAGTCTAACTAGTCACACAGACCATTATCACTGTGTAAATGGAAAGTAATATTAGAGAGTGTCCTTGTTCTTCTCCAGCAGCTTTAAAAAAAAGCAACAAATGTAAAAACATCCACATCTACTACTACTACAGCATCCGGTTGTTTAAAATCACTTCAGTGTTTGCACTTATTCTAGATGCTCTGAGATGAATACTAGAACTATGAAAACACATTGTTGGTGTTATAAGCAGCATTTCTATAAATCGATAAACATTTCAGATGTCTAATTTTATACGAGACTATATGGCTGCTCTGTGTCATCTCCTCTAATAAATATATCTTCTCTCACTCAAAGCCATTCCTTCTTGAGTTCTTGGAACAGTGCATCTACAGAAGCAGAAAATGAGGAATATGGAAAAGAGGTGATGTCTAGCTATTGACATAATCTTACAGTGTATATAGACGATGATCTTTCCATAAAGAAAGACACCAATTCTAGTATACTTCTAGTATTCTTGTATGGAGTTGGTAAAATGACACTTTATTTCCTGTAATTCCCTAAGTTGACTATGGATATTTTGGGCAACATTCTCAAAAGGGTTTGTTGCTAAAGCATTATTTTAGTGACACCGTTGCTACCTTTTTACAATAATAAGTACAGAGTATATTTTGATACTGTGTTTAATTTGAAAGTCTAGCTTGCAAAGTGGTTTCCACATTATTCTGTCTTATTCCAGCAAGCTTATATTTCTGGAACACCCATCTACAGGAGTGTGCTTTTCCTTACCTCTGCCTCATGTAGCTGGAGGCACCATACAAAACAGAGTGTTGGTATAGAACAAGAACACTTCTTATCCAATTAGAAAGAATAATAATACTCCCATTTACTCCATATAAGTTTCTTAAATCCCTTCCACAGAATGAGAACCATTAGCAATATTAAACTTCACTAAAGAAAACACTGCCTTTTTTTCTTGTTGTAATGGGAAAATCTAGGTAAAACATGGTTCACTATCTTGACTTAAGGCTCTGATATGAACTAAAAAATTAAAGGAAGTTTAGTCTAAATTAGAGTCTTTTAAAACATCTACAAAATAGTAATCTATTGTTCTCATGGGATTTCAAACTCTTATGCTTAATATCCAATGGATTGCAAAGCCAAACTCTAGACCAAATATTTGGTGTAACTTGAGTTTTGCTCATTATCTTTTCTTCTTGCTGGCGGGAAAAAAAAGCTTGATGTAATTGTACCCTCGAGAAAAACAGTTTCTTACAAAGCACAAAGCCAGGTGCAGGGAAGCTTTTATTACAAACAAACATCCTTAAACTGAGGCCTGTGACCTGTTTAGGACAGTTTAGGACTTATCCAGTAATAAAATAGATACCAAAACACCGAGCTATCTAATATGTTTAATATTCAATGAATTGTTTTAATGAGCATCAAGAGAGATTGTATATAATTCTCCACGGACCTTTTGCTAGT
>WUAM01000191.1:356311-367392 GCA_024336885.1 Actenoides hombroni
GGACCTTTTGCTAGTAAAACCATTAAGAAAATATAGACAAGAAGTTAAAAAAAAAAAAAATATTTATAATACAGAAATAAAATATTTATGAATCTTCTGGGACAAACACTTTTAATATGAAATAACAATGAAATAACGTAATTAAATCTTAAGCAATATATTTTCTTACCACCATTGTACTGTGAGGGGAGTTGTCTTAGGAAGTTTATTTACATTTTGTTTAGCAAAAGAAGAATTCTCTATATATTTTTTTTCCCAAGAATTCAGCATACCTCTTGAATTAAGACAATATAAAATGCAAACAGGATAGAAGAAAAGATCTGAAAAGGGAAATTCTAAACACTTCAGGGATTTAATACTGATTTCATGCTAAAAGGAGACTTCGACCACTCTCCAGAAGTGAGCGTGGTAGCTGTCCCATAGCATAGTCCTAATTATGTAGCATGATGGCTCATACTTTATGCCTTGAAATGAAGAAGGAATTTCATGAATCATGCACTCATCTTTATGATTTTCAGACGTCATGGTAGGATGGTCAGAAGACAAAACATGCTAATCCACAGAAAAAAAACCCAAAACCTGACTTGCTCAAGTAGTCACAAAAAATTAAAAACTAAGTTCCATTACTAAAAATTTTCTTAGCAGTTAAATTGTCTTTCCATTGTCAGCTTTTAGGACTTTACCATAAACTGACATGATCCTGTCACATGTTCAGCATTCTTCTTACTCTCCCTGTACGTTTAAAAGAAAATGTGGGACAAACAGCCCTACAGACACCAAGGTCAGTGAAGAAGGAGGGGAGGAGGTGCTCCAAGCATTGGAGAAGAAAGACCCCTGCAGTCTGTAGTGAAGACCATTGGGAGGCAGGCTGTCCCTCTGCAGCTCATGGAGGTTAATAGCGAAGCAAGTGTCAACACTGAGGCCTGTGGAGGATTCCATGCCAGAACAGGTGGATGTGCCCTGAAGGAAGCTGCAGCCCATAGGAAGCCCACACAGAACCAGACTCCTCGTAGGAACTGGAGCGCATGGAAAGGATCCCCCAAAGGAGCAGGTTTACTGGCGGGATCTGTGACCCTTTGGAAGTCCCATGCTGGAGCAGTCCATACCTGAAGAACTGTACTCCATGGAAAAGACCCATGTTGGAGAAATCCATGAGAGGCTATGTACCATGGGAGGAACCCCATGATGAAACAGAGGAACAATATCTAGGAGGAGGAGTAGCAGAGATGAAGTATTACAAACTGACTACAACCCCCCCTTCCTCATCCTCCTGCCCTGCTTCATAGGAAGAGTTAAGAGTGAAGATGACCCTGGTAAGAAGAGACATAGGGTTTAGCCAGGGACTATTCTCATCTGCTATTAATTGACAATAAATTAAATTAATTTCCTAAATCAAGACTGTTTTCTGTGACAGTAACTGGCGAGTGATATCCCTGTCCTTATCTCTTTCCATGAGCTTATTCATTTTATTTTCTCCCATCCTGTTCAGGGAGGAGTGTGAGAGGGTGAGTGAATTGGGCATCTGGTGGCCAACCAAAGTTAACACATCACAGTCCTTTGTGGTACCCAATGTTGGCCAACCAGCACCAATACAAATGTGAAAATAGAAGATAAGCAATTTTATGGGGTTGGATTACCTAAGTTCATTGATAGGTAGCAGGATGAGCAAATTCTAGTCGCAGAAGATTTTCACATAAGTGATAAATGCACAGGTGTAGTAGTCTTAATGGAGAGCTTACAGGAAAAAGTAGAAAACTGTGCCCTTTCACTTATAAAAGCTTGATACATCCCATTGTGAACCAGAACAGTCACAGGAAGTTATTCTGTACAGAAGACCCTTCTTCTCTCAAATGCTGATGTAATGCCTTACATTTCATGAGAGAAGAGTTTCTACACATGAATAATTTTAAAATCCTAACGTGTTTGGCTTATCATTACATTGTTAAAAAATACTATTGCTGTGATCCTAGGAGCTGCAGCAAAAGGTGTTTCAGAATCACCAGTCAGACAAGAGGAGACAGAAGAGTGCAGTGACCAGGAGAAAGGAAGGTTCTCCAAGGTTCTTCACCCATGAAAAAAAAAAAAAAAGGAGAGAGGGAGAATTTGGCTTATACTGAACAATTAATTAAAGACCTATAGTAACAGATACACATACACACATGCAAAGAAGCAGTAGCTAAAACTCAGTAAGGTATCAGCAGTTGGAAGACACAAGTACAGTGAAAATGTCCCGACCAACACACAGAGCCCTCACAAAACTCCTTTGGAATAAGACTGATGTATGCTATAGAGGCTAAAACAAATCTGAGTCCAAAACAGGATTTTTTTTAGCGTGATTTAAAAATCAACTGAATCATGTTCATGTAAAACATATTTGCACCCTTATTTTATTATCTACTGATCTCCAAGGCTGCATAACAGTAATTTAAAATTCATCATTCTAGTATGTCTTCTTGCAGGGATAGAGCAGATATATATTAACTTTTGCATTTATTTTGAGGAGTGAATGGTCATTTTTAGAATCATATTGCAGCTTAACAACTTAACTAACAGTTCACATAATTCAGGAGAGCAATGTGTTTCTAAGTACCTAGACTTGGATAGGTTACTAAATCTGTCTGATTGACAGTTTTTTTCAGTAGCACCCTCTGCATCTTTGCTGAAGAGAAAATGTTCTGATCTACAAGATTCAGTTTTCAATTTAATATAATGTTTTTATACACATAAGGCTGACTCAGTCATGTTTTCTTCATAAACATCAAATGGAAGAAGTAATATTAGTGACCTGAAATGATTGAATTATAGAAAGGAATAACAAACTTCAAAGCCAGGAGGTAAGTACCTCAAAATTTCCAAATAAAGCCAATAATTTGTGTGCACCTTAACCCCTCATCCAGCAGAAAAGTTGTTTATCATTTGAATATTCAATCATTTATTATGCGTGTCACCAAAATTCTCATCAATAATTTTTTACTGAGATTTATGTACCATAGTAATTTAGTCTTTAGTTAGTCTTACTGTTTGCTTCAATATTATTTCATTTAGAATAATAATCGCCAGAAAAAAGCTGTTGCCTGAGACCATGTCCCCATGCCAATACCATGCAAAATTGTGTAGTAAATTAAAATAACCAACAAGAACTGTCAAGCTCCATAGTGTCATTTCAAATTAATCTCTATAAGAAAAGTCAGGCTTTATATTAATAACAACAATAGCTGTAATACATATTTTTCCTTTTGTATTTCCTTAGCAAAATGTAGAATTGACAGCATATGATCTGAAATGCCAATTAATACAGACAGCAGAAAATACCTTTTGAGAGAAAAATAAAACAACTTTCTATTGCTTATTTGTGGTTCACTGTAAGAGCAATACAGTAGCTAATGTACATAGGCATTACATTGTTAAAACACAAACGTGTGCTCAGTAGCAGGAAATCCCTGCCCAAACTGATAAGAAAGGAGGACTACTCTACACTATTAAAAAAAAAAGCTGTGGGGTTAATACTGGATTATTATTCAGCCTGCTTTAGTTTTGAAAAGTCTATTTTATTTTTAACCCTTAGAGAAATAATTCCATGTAGATTTGACTTGTAGAATGACTAAACTTTTCTATATTTTAAGGAATAGTGACCTCTTTAAAAGTTTATTTTTAGAAGAGAGGACAGTTCTTTTTTATTTGCAGTGAAACACATATTACTGGACTGTTTAAAACAGTTCTGTGCATACATATTTTTAAAAAATTGTAATGGAAAAATATTTTATTAATCCTCTGGAAACAAATAGAACAAGTCAGTAAAATTAATAAAGTCAGATCAATGATAAGTTCATATTAATGGGCTTTTAGGTTTGGGATATATTTCATTTAATGAAATTGCCACTATGATTGTCAGTAGTAAATGAATTATAAATAAAAGATATATTCCCTATGTGGCCTGGTGGTTGGAATTCAGCTCCAGGGATCAGATCAGATTAATTTGATACTGTTATTTCAATTTAAAGCAATACTCTACAATACAAAATCACCACACACAAAGAGTGAAAAAAAACTTTGCTATGTGCTAAAGAATGCCAGCAACCAGAAAGACAAGAGGCAGATTTATTTGCTGTCTTCAGCAAAGTCAGAGAAATATCTGAAGTAATATAAATTAGACCTCAAAACAGTTTATGGGCTGAAAGGAAGTTAAAGTGGGAGTATGAGTGTAAATCACACCTGGAACTGTTGGTGGAATTAATGAAGTAGGGCAATTGCTTTTTTCAGTTATAACATTTAGGGTTCCTCATTTTGCAGTTTCTGCTGATTTAGAATCACCAGACAGTGTCAGAATGGAAGAACATTCCTCTACAGGATTGCTTCTGAGTTCATAAGTATCTAAGTTCAGTTGAACTTGACATTGGGTATATACAATGTGGTTTTGGAAAGAGTATGTCATATAGAAGAGCTAAAATACAGGGTTTGGGATTTATTTTTTTTTATTGTAGGTGTACAGGTGATAAAACATATAGTTCCTCTTATTTGCAGAATTTTGTCATTATAGAAGAATTTTTAGAATGATCTGTAATCTAATCAAAGTAACCAGGGTTAATGCTAAATGATCGTTTTGTTCCCCACTGATAGGCCTACTTTTAAAATATCTGGAATAACATCTACAGCTGCATGCGCAACTAGTAACTCTTGAGTAACTACGGAGCATTACGAAGAGTTTAAGTATGACTTCCATATGGGTACATTGTGTTAATAGCCACAAGGTTATTCATCTTGGCTGAGTAATATGAGACTCTGTGGTCAGAGAGATTGACTCAGCAGGGATTTCTAAGATTAATACTGTCACATCATCCTTGGATCCAGCTAACCATCCATCCATCCTAGAACAAAAGGATAGGAACCTCTGGGGAAGTATTGCTACCTACTGCACTGAGTTACTTCTAGACGTCTTTTTCCCCTCAAGGACCAGTGTTAAAGTTCAAAGTGACAGGGGTTTTTTAAGTGCCATGGCATACTGAAAGGCTTTTTCTTGCTAGGGTTTTTTCTGGAGTAGAAGTTCGCTTCAGTGAAGGTTCCTAGCTCACTTAGCACCTTTACAAATATGATACATATAACCCGAAACCACTGCTGAAGAACAATAGATGCAAAAACTACATTTAGTAGGAAAAATAGCATTAATATTATGCTTTGGGCCCATGCTTTATAAATACCAGCAGAGGTAATTTTGAGGAGGAATGCTGGACAATAATCCAATGCATTGTGCTAACTATACCTCGGATAGATCCAAGATCCATTAAGTGGTTCACAGGACTTGTGCTATGTTTTTTAAAGCATCCTGCTCCTTTACAGTAGCTTCATGGGATTTGGGGAGTTTTGGTCATAAGGATCACTCCCAGAAGCCCGTATGTTCTGTGATACCAGCAATTAGAAAGTTGCCACAAAAATTCTTGGGTACTTTTGCTCATCTATTTTTACACCTTATTTTTATATAGTCCTACTAACTATGAGCTTCTGTATTTATATGTCAATACATTTGGCACGGTATCCATGTTTTATACAATGCCTAAACCTTATGCCCTGCTCCAGATGAGAATAAAAGTAACTACTGAGCTGGGAAGATGCTTTTCTTAACACACAACTTATCAACTTATATGCATAAGAACAAGTTTCCAGAACACCAGGGAACTTTACAGAGCCTTCATTTGTACTATTAATACTTGAGGTGTGGAAACAAGATATAAAAGCAGTTTTATCATATGTAGGAACATGTTCACAAAGTTTGGCCAGTGATACCTGGACAATATCTCATGTTGAAATATTCATCTCTAGACTTGCTTATGAAAAGCAGGTATCTAGCAACAGCTAAATGAGAAGGGTGCTTGGTGGGGAAGCTGGAAGCAGTGACAAGTCACTGCTTGTCAATAAAACAGCAATGAGCCTTCTGCCTCTGAAAGGAAACCTAAGAAGACTGCAAGGAGATAACAAGTATTAAATATCTCAGCTTCCTTGGTTGTTACTGATCTGAGCTTGCTTACTAGAGCTTGAGTGAAGCCGGTGACTGACCTAGTTGGCCCTTAAACATATACCCACTCTGTGGCCAAACCCTGTGTCTTGCCCCTTCCTGCTCAAGGAAGTCTCAGTGCAGTTCAGGCTCCTTCCAATGAAGCCATTTGTTTCTTGACTCCCATTTCTTTGATCCCAATGGTCTGTTGGGGTGCCTCCTATTCCTGCTACAGAACAAGATGTGTTTTACATTCTTTCGTAATTTGTCTCACCCTCAGGTCATAAGGCTTGCATTATTTCTTAGAAGAGATAAAAATTTTATTTGACCATGCTCAGACTGGACTTTTGCGTTGCATTTTTCTCATTGCTTCAAAACAAACAGTCCCAGCTCTTACAGAGGACTCTGCTGAAAACTTCTCTCTGGCCCTCCATTGATTAAACTAATCCCAAACCAAGTTCTTTAAAACACATGTTTTTTGCATTCAGCCAAACACAATATGTCCAGAACAGGGTTGAAATAACAAGCCTGCATGTGTTTTGGGGGCTTTTTTCTAAATTTATTTTTTTATCTTGCAAGCATGCGTGGGTTTCTCTTCACCTAGTTGCACCCAGATCTGTGTAGCAGCCGACACAATGCTGCTGCACTGTTTCAGTGCCTTCCCTTTGAGATTGAGGAGTTGTATGTTTGCGGGATTGTGATTAAGACAGAAATCCTGGGGGAGCACAACACAGAAACCAATGCCAAAACAGGGACAGAATGGGCTAAAGTCCAACCCCTACCTATAGATATACACATTATTTCTCTCAGTTTCTTTTTGTTCCCACCTATCTTTTTAAAATAATCTTTAATTGTGAGGTGTCTCTTCAGTCCTAAATTCTGCCCCTGGCCTCACTGTCCTAGAAGATACATCAGTAGCTTCACTACAGTAGATCAGATAGCATTCAGCAGATCATATAGAATTATCCGAAAGCGTTCACATACTTATCACTGAAGGATTTTTGGTATACTCTTTGTAAAAAATAGCTGTCATTCTTTTCCTGGTGTTTGTAATTGTTTCATTTCCTTTCATTTTCCCTATAGAAGCTTCTTTTGATTCCACTCCATACTGTCTGCAGAATAATACAAAATAAGTAAATTAGTAAGCATCTTATATTTATACAATACAGTACTGATATATTCTTCATTTTCCACATCTCCTGAACCTTAGTGAAACAGATGAACAGTTCTATTTATTAACTATCCTAGAGGACTTTGGTTCTAAACTCCATTTTGAATACTACATTTGTTACATCTAAAAGTAAAATATTTCTTGGAGTACCTTCTTATCAACAATGCAGTTTTCATAAAATCTCAGATGTCAGCTTCAAAATGTCAGTTTTCCAGATCAAAGTTTCATATTCCATCCTGTAATCTCATTGCTCCACACCCTCCTTTAGATGAGCCTATGTTTTTTTCAAAGCACGTCTAATTGTAACTTGATATCTCTAGGCAAAATGAGTCAACTGAATTTGTTGTCTCTCTCCTGATTTCTTCATTCTTCCCTAAGGATTTTCTATCAAGGATCACATACTTGACATTACTCTTTTCAAATTCAGGGAGGGAGGGATGGGTGGATGGATGGATACTAAGTGCCTGAACTGCTTCTTTTGACTGTTTCCCCAAATTCAAGTACATCATGTTGCACATCATGTTAGTTTCTCACTGACAATAGGTAGGTTACTTTTCATGGTCACAGAACACTTATTCCAAGTTAACCAATGTACCTGATACTTTCAGTGTGGAAAAGGGTGGAGGTCCTGCTTGCTCTGAGTCATGTCAGTTTATAGGCACTGTGATTATGACCTAAGGATAAAAGCTTTCACTTTTCCCTGTAATGGAGGGAGAGGATTTTGACCTTCCCTCCCCTTGTGTATCCCTATCTCCTCCTGTATTTTCACTGGTACTCTCAGCTGCATTCCTGCAGCCAGCTGTTTGTGTTTTCAGTCAGGGTAACACCAGATTTCTGGCTCGTGCATATAATATAACTTCCAAGTAAAATATCAAAAGGTATATCCTTTGATATCTTCACTGACAGTATATCTGACCTTTACTGGGTGTGTACAAAAATGTGCTCTTCAGACAGCAGACATTGCTTCACATTTGGAACTTTCAGCTGCGTTTTATAACCTCCCATCATCTGATATTTTCTTTCCCCACATAAGATCATACCAGAGTTCAAGAAGCCCCTGTGTCCCAACTCTTTTAAATGTCTCTCCCATGCACACTGCTTCACAATCCCCTTCATGCCAAGGTATTTTGAAACTCCCCACATGACACGTTAAGCAGTTGTTTGTAGTTGTTTGATAAAAAGAGTCACTTGTCAAGAAATGAAGAGATCTCAGAGGAGCTAGCAGTGTACCTTTCTGGCAGAAGATGCAACACGTGGTTAAATGCCTTGATCTGAAATGCAAAAGATATTCTGGCTGGGAATACAGTGGGTGACCTACTTGGTCCTCAGAACATGCTTCAGAACACCAGTTGACCAATTCTTCCCAGATAAAACTTCACATGAGTGTTCCTGTGAGTGTTCTCTTTATCTTCTTGCCTGTTTCTGAGTTAATTCACAAATGTTTTCTGACATGACCTTAATCCGTTCTCCTTCCTTGAGAACTTATGAACCTCCTTTTCAGACTAAATCAATATTCCTCCACTTTTGAACATATTCTCTTTTAGGGCTCTGTGAGGTGAACTTTACAAAGAAGAAGAGGCACATACTTTATCTTAGTTCATTTCTAAGTACTCAATTATCACAGAATGACACATAAAAACTCAATCCATCAGTTTTAATCCTTTTTTGTCATTTCATATTTTCACCCCAAACTTACTTAAGCATGTGAAATTCTGGTAATGGTCCCATCATCTTAGCTGACCTAAACATCTGTTTCTAATCTTGTTCCCAAATAAATCCAAAATTCACAAATAAGATTCCCTGGTATCCAAGACCATGGGATGCTTAGTGCAGTCAACATGCTCTGACCATATTTACTGCTAAAACCAGGCAGATGGGCATAAAATACAAAAGATAAATTCCTTTTCATTTAAACATTCTTCTTGTGATAAAGTCCCATAGTTAAAATACTCTTCCAGGAAAGAGAAGTGAGTTTACCATCCAGTTACCCCTCTTCATTCAATGACCCAAGCTGTATAAAAAAGTGAGGTGAAGCCAGGCGCAACAGTTTCTGTAAAAGCCATAGCACTGGTGATCCAGGCATGCAGAACTTAAAAGGATCAGATAGACAAAGGACAAGAACCAGACTGAGCAGCCTGTGAAAACGGCATTCACAGAACCTGATGGAGGAAGAAAAGATGGATAGATGGACTAGGGATCTAATTCTAAAGGCAGTATAGTTGAAGTAAACAAACATCAGGTAAAATACATCCAGAGTCCTCCATTCCTTCAGCTCTGCCAATGCAACACCATATACTGACTATACAGGACCTACTGTAGCTGATTTGACATTACTCATTCTTGTAGTTTTTTGCTCAGCTACACCAATACCTATTTGTTCCATCTCTGCTTTACTTAGTTGACAAGTCTCAGACACTCCAGCTCTTCATTTTAGTCCTCTCTGCAATTTCTTTTTTAAGGGTGTTTCAAACACATCTGAATACATTTTTAATAAGGGACCTTTCTGAAGTGAGTAAGACCACTCTGATATTTTTCCTGGCCATATGAGCTTCATACCCCAAATATTCATGTCCATAAGATATATACCACATATCCAAGAGAGCTAATGAAGTATGGTTCATAGAGGTCCTGACATTTCCTCAAGCCCCACCACTCTAGTGAATAAGTGATTTAGACTGGGCAAAGCCTCTGACGGGTAGATCAAATTCAACACTGATGTTTTCTTCCTAATGTCCTCCCACTAGCCCGGTACTGTCACTGATCACATGGAGTCACCCCTAAACCGCTCAAGAGACTGAGGGCTTGACTATCTTGTAAAGTAACATCTTGACTCATTTCCATTCAGTTATTGGTGCTGGAGAACTAAGTTCACTCTCATGAACCTTCTTTTAAAAATATAATCTAACATTCTTCATCTCATCAGCTGAACATAGCACAAAGGCAGGAATCTCTTGTTCAACACCTTTAAGCTCAAGCATAATTTTCATATCTTTATCAACTGGGTAATTTTTGAGAGATGTTTATAACAATTTCTATGGCATGATTTTTTTCTCCTCTACTCCTTTCCCAAGAAACATGTCAATCTTTACCCTGGCTTTGTCTTTAGTTGACATTATTTTCAATATTGTTGTTAATCACTGCAAAACGTTACTTCCAGAATTCTGCTACTGCCACCAACAGTCATAGATGTAGTCAGCTGTATTTAAACACCTTTATGTATGGATCTAAGTTGGTGAAACTGCTTCCTTAGCCACCATCAAAGGTGAAATTTTGCCATTTGAAGAGGTATGTATAAGAAATGTGTTGATGTTAAATAACAAACCAGTATAAAAAGAAGAAAAGAAAAAAAAAATTGAAAGAAACATGAAAATGTGAAATACTTGTCAGCCATATATAAAAGGCCTAGAGAAGATCAAATTCAAGACTTTCTATAGAAGTCATGACACCCTTAAACAAACCTTAAACAAGGGTTTAAAGCCATAAATCTTCCCTCGAAGAAGAAGAAAAAAAAATAAAGGAAAAAAGAAAAAAGAAAGAAGTAAAAATGACAACTCCACCCCTCTTCTTCTGTTTCTACAATTCACTTATTGGAGTTACATGTCAAAATACTGCAGTACACAGCTTTGTAGCATCCAGGAAAGGCTGTCATTCTTTAAACTCTGTAAACGAGAAGTAGATTAGATAGCTCTGAAGCTAAAAAAGATCTAGAATCTATTCAGAGCCTTTTTTTTTACTTCTCAAATAAATTGTTTATGTGTATTGAAGAAAAAGTTAGGGAGCTGACTTCTGCAGCTAAAACAATGTCAATTGTAGAGAAAGAAAAAAAAAGGGAGAAAGGAAGAAAGAGGGAGAGAAGGAAGGAAGGAAGGAAGGAAGGAAGGAAGGAAGGAAGGAAGGAAGGAAGGAAGGAAGGAAGGAAGGAAG
>WUAM01000191.1:367492-388036 GCA_024336885.1 Actenoides hombroni
GAAGGAAGGAAGGAAGGAAGGAAGGAAGGAAGGAAGGAAGGAAGGAAGGAAGGAAGGAAGGAAGGAAGGAAGGAACACTTCACCTCTCTTGCAATATGGAGAATTAAGAAATCTGTCCTGCTGCCCCTGTGTTTGATACAGATATCATATTAGGTAAAGGAAGAAAAAGCAGAATGAATATGTGAAAGTGTAGAGCTGCAGGGAGGGGGGGCTAAGAAGAATCAAGGGGCAATCATTAATCTTACTGAAAGCATGACTTTCACATCCAGCAGCATAAAGACTTCCTGTGAATATTGAACTTTCTTGTTACATAATACACAGGAAAGGGTAAGGCATCATAAAGTGAACACAATGATATTAAGGTGGATATTATCAGAAATTAATACAATACCATTTCAAAGAGATTTATGACAGCTGTATAGCTTTCCAGTGGTTAAATAAAAGACCTTTTTTTCACAAAACTGGCTGTCACCTCTGGTAAGTGGAAACACATGCATTTTCATTCCACTACATATAACAGAGGCATTTTGTCCTGAAATTTAAAAAGCATACCCAATACATCAGTAATCAACCTGCATCTAATGCTGCATGTAGATCTATGGCAGGTGTGGAAGCTTATGTGGAATCACATAGGCATGTGAATACATCCCATTTCAGCTGTAAACTTAAAATTTTATGGAGTCATGTAACTCAAGTTATTCATGACAAACTCTGTATTTCTCTGTGTGCATGACTCACATTTCTGAACGCCACCTCCAATCTCTCTTACTTGTCTCCCTACCCCCACCCCTCATCCTCACCAGCCTTTACTCTTATGGTACAATGCAAAGTACAAAGAAAACTACAGAGAACATCAAGATAGGTTATAGAAAGGAAAACAACTGAGGTTGTACAAAATGGCTAACCTCTGCTCATTTGCTTCCCTCTGCAATGAGGATTGTTAGTAATGCAGTATAGTTCCTCAATACCTAGATTTCTGCTATAAGATTCACCAGGCAGTAAGCAACTGCAAACAAACAACTAATCTTGTCATTGGCTGAAGTTTACTACTGGCAATGGGCAAGTAACAAATCTCTCAGTCATGTCATCTGCCTAGGTGTCTTCACTTTCTTCCTTGTCCTCAATTCCTAAAGTAGGAGGAAAGCCAAACACTCGTTTCACTAGTTACCCCTAATCTACAATGTTTTTTACTAAGCTCTTTATTGACTTTTATGTAATTGATTTTACTTCTAATTTTATGGCCTGGGTTTAGCTAGGTTTAATTTTCACCATAAATTGGGAGGGAGCCATAGCCAGGATGAACTACTGAACCATGGTATATGCCATATGACATCATACCCGGTATATAAGGATGGCAGGCCAGAAAAAGTGCATGAGTACTGGGGGAGTGATTGGGCTGTGACTTCTTAGGTTCCTTCTGTATCACACTGTATTGTTTTATTACTATTACTGTTGTTGTTGTTACCTCTCCTTTTGCATTGTTATATTAAATTCTCCTTATCTCACACAGATTTATGTATTTTTGTTATTCTTCCCATTTTCAGGGGGGGAAGTGGGGATGGGGGGCAGGGGGGCCAGTGAGTGAGCAGCCACCTGGTGCTCAGTTCCTGTCTGGGTCTAAACCACAACATTTTATTTATGGGTAGGCTTTTTGGGTGGGTTTTGAGTAGGGCTGAGGGGATGTTTAATCTTCAGGTCTAGCAGAATTCTGTGTTTAATTTAGTTTAACTTCTTGTGTCTATTTGGTCATAGCCCCTCTGAATCACAGGAGGTACTTTGCTGCTTGTTTCTGCACAGGCTGCATCAAATCTATTCACTTCAACAAGTGCCTTCCTTTGATACAAAACCTCTTAGATACAAGAAGACAATAACTGTCATTAAAATGTTCACAATCTAAAAGCTATAAATGTTCAAATAACAATTTCTCTAGCATGCAGCAGATAAAAACTGTGCTTTGATTTACTTCTTAACATGTTGCTGAAGTCATCTCTTTGAAAGCTTTACAGCATGATTATTTCCCAGCAGCAGGGTATGCAAAACCAAATTGAAACAATTAAGGTGACATCCAACAGCTTCAGCTGCATTTTGAGGATATTAGTTTGTCTTAATATATTTCCACACAAACAATACTAAAATGGATGCTAATGTGTCACCCCTGGACAAATTAAAAATCTTAGAGATGAATATTAAAATTTCCTTTCAAAAATTGAAGTTCAGATATGGGTAGATGGAGAGGACTGCCTGTGCCTACATTCCCTAAATAACTAGTACCATATTGTGCAAAAGAAACACAGTTATCCAGGACATGAAATGCTACCTCTTGGTTGTATATAATTTCTGATGGTGGCTATCTGTTATAACGGAAGAAGCATCAGTGATGCATCAGGATCTGGCAAGGCACTATGATGTTCTCAATCACTCAGTCTCTGGAAAGTGACAGCTGTTGCAGTTCATGCCTTTTTCTGCAGAAACTTCAATGCACTGAAAATGTCAGGTTACAGCAGCAGCAAGATCTCCATCTATTTATTCCAAACAATATAAGACAAAAGTCACAGCACAGAATTAACTGTCTCTGATACACTAGATATGTTTCTCTCATTCTGAAATGCTATCAGTGCCTTTATTTGCTTTTAAGTAATGCAATAGCATCTTGACCAAGATCAGAATCACCATCAGAATCCCACAAACCTGTGCGAACCTGAAAAGTTAGCCTCTCCCTTGGGCTACAGCCAGTGCAGAAAGCTTTCCCTGGCATGGTGTGACAAGGCTACACCCAGACTTCAGTGCTGTCCAGCCTGCTCTGTCCTCAGTGCGTGTCTCTTTCTCTCTCCCTGGGCCTCAGAGATAAGTTAAGAAACATGTACAGGGTGAGGGTAAGGGTGAGGGTGAGGCAAACAATGGGAGGGAATAAAAAATAGAGGCTGATGGTAGCTCAGGATAGGAAATGTTGTTATTTATTATTCTGGTCACTGTTATCTGATTTTAAGCCATTTCAACTTTTAGAAATAATAACATATGCAGAAGCCTTTTTCAATTTATAATGGTAAATATAGAAACAGAAGGGTAGGCAGGAAGAACTGCTGGTCTCTACATCAAGCTTAGTATGCACAGAGAATTTCCATTTTTTTTTCCAGTGATGCCCCCCTGATATATATACTTTGAAAAAGTGAAGCGTCTCTGTTTTCCCTTCAAGTGCTCCACTGTTCCTTACAGAAAGCTTTTTGTTTTGCTTTTCATTAACTAGCTGGTATTGCTTTTCTTTTTTCTCCAAAAAGTCATTATAATAGTCTTTTGAAATAAGAGGTGTATCTCCCCCCCACCCCAAATTAATAATACTTTGCAGTGCCTTCATTTAGAGTCCAGAACAATTTTTTATATAGCCTCAAGGAGAGAGAGGAGAGAGTAAATCAACATTAATGTTTCATTTGTAGCCAGTTCTTGGTATATGGGATTTTATTCTAGGAATGTATTTTTCTTTAAAATAACATATTTAAAGCTGCTACAACCCCTAAGGTGTTCATTGTATTCACATGTTTTTGCATTCATCCAACTTCCAAATACAACTCTGTAAAAGCTACTCAGCATCCTGATATTTCCCCCTGTTTATGCTACTAATTTAAATCAAGAGTGTGATACTTACAAACAACAGCTCCTAAATATTTTCACTTTCTTAAGTTGAAGAGGTGAAGAGGGGGAGGGGAATTGGCACTGTCAAAGTTACACCATCGATCACTAGTTGTTACATTTATGAAAAATCCAGCTGAAAGAGAAGACCATGTTGCTCACACAGCAAGCCACCTCAAACAGCCTTTACACAGGTTCAAAAATCTGTGGGATGTGTCAGGAGCAAACATTACAAACTCATCCCATCAGTCCATTGCATAGTGCCTGCAGGATCAGGCTACTGCTATTGCGCACTCCCAGAGGCAGTACCAATTCAGTTCTGTACTGCACCTTGATAAGGATGCTGCATAATATGCACAACTTAAGTCAAAATATTGCACTGGTAATTGTAATGTCAAATTTTGCTCTTGATGATGTTGACATGCCCTGTTGTTCCTATGAAAAGTCTCCCATACCTAACCCTGACTGAAGAGTTTTTGATACACTACAATACAATACAGCGTGAAATGGCTATGACTTAAATAATCCTTTTTAATGAGTATTATTAGAGAATGGGATGAGCCTTGTTCAAAGTGGAGAAATCCACAGAGAAGGGTTTCAAATCATTTGCTTTTAATAAAACAACAAAATATAGATTATTTTGTAATGAAATACCATAGAACACTTAGAAGAACAGTAATTATTAGCCAGAAAGAGAACTTATACGAAGACTGACAATATTTTTTTTCAAATAGTACAGTTGAAAATGGTTCATTCTAAAGATTCCTAAGGTGTTTTCTTTGAATATTACATCCACAAAACTTGCTCCATTAGAAAACATCAAACATTTTAATATTTTAACTCAGTTTTCTTTCAGATATGGCAATTACTTCTGAAAACTTTGTCTTTTAAAAAGCTGCATTGCTTTCCAGGTATTTTGGATATTTTTTATTTAACTAAAATCTTAGTCTTGAACAAGTACCTATAGTTGACTAAACTGCAAATTATATATTTAAAATTTGTTTACCAAGTATGATATACTTGTTCATAAGTAGAAAAAAGGATGTCACCTGAAAAAGAAGGATTAACAGATAACATAGTCATGATGAATGTAATTGGAAAATAACTGTATTGTCCTCTGGATCATATTTGTGTAATAGTCATTTTCACCAACATTAATTATAATGGATTTTATAAGATAATTCCAGAGTTTTGCATTACTTTAAAACAGTAAGGAAATTCTTACTATTCTTATTATATGTTCTTATATATATGTTCATGTATTCAAAAAGAGAAAATTTATCAGCAATTTTATATTTTTCTAAGAAAAGACTAGCTTAATAGCTTTTACACTTGAATCACTCTGGAATCTTAAATCCACTTATAAAATGCCAAATGGAGTTGTACAGGAAGCTTTAAGGATCACTGGCTAATTCTGACACTGCATGAATTTTCATACAATTTGCAAAGGTGCGAGTCAATATAAAATGTTGTGAATGACTTCAATGAATCATGCAGTGTATCTCCTCTGAGAAAATGATGAGATGAAGTAGTTGGTACAGGACGCAATCGGGAAATCCGCTGAATAATCACTTCTTCACAAAATCTTATGGTTCCTTTTGAAACTAAATAGCCACAGAGAGCAGACTGAGCATCCTTGTAATGTTTCATTAGCAAAATGCAATGCTGGTGTGATAAATATAAATAAATGAGGGCATACATTTCCAAAAACCTGATTCCACTAAATTACCCCTATTATCTAGAGTTGTAAGCAGAAGAAAATGCATAAACAGTACCTTGTAAAGCAGGATTTAAAAATATCCAAACACAAACAAAAGGGTTATGTTTTGGACACAAGATAGGTGCTCGGACCCCTTTTCTGTATTGAACAGAAGCTGCTTAGGCAGGGATCCAGGTAGAACAGATCAAGCCAGGAAAAGCTTCCAGATAGCTTTGTTTTATTTATTTGCTTAGACTCTTTTCTACAGTTTGAAAGAAAAAAGTGGACAAGTATATTATAGCTGTTTGATTAAATATCATACCCCCAGTCAATCAGTGTAATGCAGAATAGTTAATCCCACTGCAACAGTCCCAGAGGTAGTTGCAGTTCTTAGCTGCACACAACTCTTTAGGTCACCTAACATTTATACCCACTTTTGTAAGACCTGGTCAGTCAGGAGCAAAGCTCAGACTTTATGGATGAGGTACTGTTATTGTATTTTTTTCTTTAAGGTGCATAAAAACAAAGCCAGGATGATATATAACCTGAGCAAGATTTTCACACACAAACCAGTCAGAGTAGCTATGGTTTTGTTCAGAACTAATAAACCCTCAAACTACTCCTGTATACTTCCAGTTACCTTGCTGACCTTTTCAGTGACCAGAATTCCCATCAGAGTTTTTCAAGAACTCAGATGACTCCTTGTGATCTGCCTATTTTAACAAAGGGAAGAACTGAACAGGGAGATTGAAACAAGCTAAAACTGAAGCTGGAGCCATGGGTGCAATCTTAGTGAGCATGATGCACAGAGGACAGAACAGACTGGTAGGATGAAGGCAGAGTTAAGATTTCTGCAAGCTGTTTATATCACATCACCTGCAAGATATTGTTTGGTGAGACAATTCACATCAGCTGAACCCAGAAGTGGAATTCAGTGGCCTAAAAACAGGCACCTACCACAAAAGTAAATGTAAAGTATCCTGCCTGCTCCCCAGAAGGGTTTGGGTCAGCAATAGATCTTTGTTTGCAACATTTTCCAGCCCCATGTGGATGTCTCAGGATGTCTACAGCTTCAAACATCTGCATCTAGGCCACTGAATTCTCTGACATGTTTTGCAGTAATGTTTAAAGTTATTTGTTTCCCTAAGAAGTTCACATTTTGATATATTTTGAGATTTGAACACTTTGTTGTAAAAAAACTTTGGGAGGTCTTGATGGGTATTTATTGTCCAAAGAAATTGTAAAAGGCACTTTCTCTTCAGAAACATAACTGTCTAATACAGCTTCCTCATTTTAGCAGTTGATTCAAATGGAAAAAAAAATGCTAACTTTATGACAAGGATTCTGGTTTCAACAGGAGAGTTAGTGACACCACGAACATATGCTGCTTCACTTGAATACTCCCCAGCCTTGCCGGTATAACACCCAGGATTTTAAAATAGCTTTCAAAAGCAGATTTTGATGAAGATGGGGACTACATTCCCTTTACTTCAAGCTTTAAAATGAAGTAGATTAGAGAACAAGGGTGCGGAATCAAAGCTGCTGTTACCAGGTCATTAATGTAGAAAGACATTTCTTTGTGGTTGTTATTAAATATGTCATAGCAAACCCTAAGGCTCCATGTGCTCTAGCCCTGCACACATACTCCTGTGCCATCTGTGACACCCACAGACATCCTGTGCTATCTCTCTGGTATCCTACATCACACATCTACTGGAGAAATCATACCTTGCAAGTCAGACTGGGCTGATTCCAGTAACCGTGCTGTGAGTCATAGCTTTCTCAGTGCCTGAATCATTCGAACAGCTGCAGCAATCAGAGACCAATACTGCTCCTTGGGAATAGGTAGATTCCAGCTCTTTCACAGTGCAGCTTAGTGTTTTTCACTGCACACATCGCTTAGAGGGGTATTCAAGAAAGACAGATTGGCTCAGTGCACAGGGGACGTGTCTTACATATTTGGCTTTTTCTAAGATGTGTCTTACATATTTGGCTTTTTCTAAAAGAAGCCGTATCCAGTGAGAGTAGGAAGATCCAACCCTTAATCTTCATTATTTTCTATACCATCTGGCTGAAACCATTCCCAAAAATGGCATATATGAACAGCCAGGTTAAGAAAGGAGGGAATTAACAACCCAAGTGGATTTTTAAAACAATGTTGTAAGTTATATATAAGTTTTGCAAAACAAGCGCAATTTCTCTGGTCCTGACAGTCCATTGTACATTTTACACTGGAAGTAGTGGCCAGTCACCATAGTAAGAATGTAAAAAGCTGGAACATGGAAAAAGCATAAAAAATATCTTAGGACTGCTCATCATCCAATCTAATGAAAAAAAATGTTTTGGCAATCTATTTTTACAGATTAGCCAAGAGGTTCCCTGGCAACTCAGATTTGCCTTGGCCCCTTTTGTCACCTACACAACATCTCAGCAGCTCCAGGGTGTCAGCAGGCGGGATGCTTTTGAACTGTACCTGTTGAAACTTATCAGGGAGCCCCAGGACATGCTGTCTACCTGTTTGAGTGGATTAGATATACGATACTAAGGTGTCTGACAGCAAGTTTTCAGTTACAGTGGGGAATTTTCTTCTTAAAAGCAGCCACTGTCTGATATGTACATGGAGATACAAAAATTACACATAGAATCATATCTGTTTTATATATATACATAGATATAAAATGGATACACATATACATGACTCGTTTCTGTTTTGCAAACTATAAAACAACACATACATGGGCAATTCTTGATTAAGAGCCTGGGTAGCACACTGGATTTATAAAGGTTTTTAGACAAAAATCAAGTTGAACAATCACAAAGGAAATCCCCTTCCAAGCCAAAATGGCACTGATGTAATGTCAGTAGAGTCATTTGTATTGTGCAAGAACCAGAGGGAAGCACAACTCTCTAGGTTTCTTTGCCTGAGTAAAAAGAAGTAAGATCTCAGATAATTTTGATGAGTTTCCCTGCTGCTGCAGAAGCAGCAGAGAAAAAATACATCACATTCAAAACTGGTAGCTATCTCACCTTTTACTAAGATGCTTTTTCAGATATCTTTCATGCTTATATGCATGGAGTTTTGTCAGCATCCTTACAGTAGATACAACAGATCCTGATGCCCATTATATAATATGTTTACAGATTTTTATACACTGCACTCACAGCTGTAACAACAGAGTTATTATCGCATGTTCAACTCTTTAATGAAAATAGTTTCAAGGTTCATTCAGGATTTTTCAAGGTAAATAAAACCAACTGTTACCATCCTTTATCAGCAAAATAACGTACTGGTAAAATTTATCTGTGTGGTGGTCATAAAGCAGATCCCAGAAACATCAGCCATCACTCAGCAAGCTTCCCCTGCTGCTTCACTTGCATCAGCAATGATGTACATTTACCATTGGGTAAACACAGCATGGTCACATGAGTGGAGAAAAAAGAAAAGAAGCACCATCTCCCTCCTTCTCATTTTGTCCATCAGAGATAGAGTCACCTGTTACCTATATGGGTGGAAGCATGCAGAACAAAGGTAAAATTTCAAGTGCTGGTGCCACTGTCTCCCCTTAGTAGCAGAGATCTCGTCCAGGTTCTGCAGCTGGGCTTGCCCTGGAAGAACTGTGCTGGAGTAGCTGCCTAGGTGGTACCAGGCAGTCATAGGCTGCTATCACTAATGTGCAGCTCCACAGACATCATCTTTGGCAGATGATGAATTTGCAGCCCCTCCACCACCATGCTGCTCCCAGCAATCATTTAATTTGCTTGTGCATAATGTTCGTCCCCCGTAATCTTGTGGATGAGATTCCTCTCTTTGCTCAACTACTGCCTACTATAAGATAGCCTGGGGTTGTCTGCTCTGTGTGCAGCTTTGTTACTTCCATGGTAATGTGTACTGCATCTAAATTTAGCATCAAAATAATTGGAGAGTATTTGGGTACTATGATAGAAATAAATTGTGCTGCATGCTCTGTCCTTTCTCCACTGGCTATAGCCAACAAACAAGATATTGGGTTTCTCAGAAGGAGAAAAAGAACATTCTCATCTCTTGCTATTCAAGCAGTTTCATTTTCTGTAATGTAATGAAAGATTAAATGGGCCAACAATGCAACAAATTATTTAACCTGTAGCATTGTGGCTAGAAATGAAATTAGATTTCTGGAGTCATATACCGCAAAGTGCTCTTTGTATATTTTACCCCAAATCTATTCTATGTAATTTCAGATGGAAGAAGACAATCTGTCCTGAGAGCAGCATAGGACACCCATCATCCTCTATCCCTCTAAACTAGGGACAGTACATTTTCTGGACATCTCACTATTCTTCTAAATTATACAGTATGGTATCCATTCTAGAAATTTTAAAAATACATTTGTCATAATTGAGCTTTTCATTATCAAAGTGTCCTTTAAGAATCTGGACCCATGTAATTTTCTTCTTCAAAAAACACCTTACAATATAGTACAAAAAGACATTTCCTTCTCTGCAGTCAAAAAAAACCCAAAACCTCAAATTCATTTCAGTTAATAGGAAAGTAGAAAAAATTTTAACACTAGCATTGTCTAACACTTGCTACAAAGCAGAGAGCAAAGATTTTTCTTTCAAATTGTGATAACATGATACTGAGCCCAGTAGCCATATAATAATACTGTAAATATAGGATAATTGACAATCTGAGTAGAATGTAACCTCAGGATAATTATGCACTTCTCTATATCTTTAAAACAAAGCCTTATCCTCACATCTAAAAAGTGGAAGTTACATGGCAATTATTCTTTGAATTACTTTGTAACTGGTAGTCTAATTATCAAGTAATCTGCATGAAAATAATTAGGTATTTACATAGTCTTTGCAACGTAATTACAGAGTAGTTGACTGATTATGCAGCATGTGCCTTGTAAGAGAAAGTGATACCAAAAAGAAAAAAAACAACAAAACAAAACAAAACAAAAGAATAAAAGAAAAAAAATCTTGCCATTTCAAACCAAATGAGTTAAATCTGAAAAATAATTTCTCTGTATTTTGCATGAGACAGTGTGTGTGCATACACATAGATGTGACTGTGTATACATGAGAAGATGGAAAACAACACAGGTTCAACTGGAGATAGAAGAATGTACAAATCACAGCAGCAGTCAGTTAGTTTCCCACGTGGAAGAAAGTTGTAGAGTCAATCATTTTCCAAGTCATAAACTTCTTTCAGAAGACAAGAAGAATTTCTTCTACAATTCACAAATGCCCTCGCCCCTCCATCTCACAAGCTGATCTGTATTTAGAGATGCTTAATAAGTTGGTAGAAACGATATGATGATATGGTGATTGTTTAAAAACAATAACTCTGTCTGACTTTTACTCTGATTGTCACCTGACAAAATGAATTATCAGAATACTTTTGTTTTAATTATGAAGACATTATGGATTACCCTTTTTATTTTATTTTATTTTTTAAGAAAAAATATGCTAATAGACACCATTCGCTTTTGTTGTGAGGAAGGCAGACCAATAATTGATTTTGATCCCTGTTACACATCTGCACCTTCTGCTCTGGCTGCACGGTTCTAATCACATTCAATTATCAGATGCAGATCCTGCAAAAATGGAGATTATTTCTTAAGCAGAAAGTCATTATTTGTAATCATTTTCATTAAAATAGCAATATAGAGTGAATAGAAAGTAAATGTTCAAAATAATATATATATGGTCACAAAGAAAATTCTATGGAGAGTAGCAACAACTTTCCTTGAATATTACAGGCAACAAACAAGCAGAAAAAAATATCTAAGAGTATTTTTTCATATTTGTGTCTGTCTCATCAAAGGAAGTGATCATTATTTTTACACTTCTTCCTTATTAAATTGTTTTCTTCTAGGTAGCTTTAGACTGTGTTTTTCTAGGCATACCCCATCTATGCCCGTCAGTATTGTTAAGTCAAGTAATTCTTGTATCCAGTCCAAACTGATGTGTCAGAGAGCTCTCCTTTAGATGAGCAGCTGTTTTTCCTCTGTTTATTTGTTTGCTTGGTCTTTACTCAGGGAATTCCTTAAGCATCCTTAGCTACTTTAAGAAGGAAATTTTATTACAGATGTCTGAAATGGATCTGAACATTATTATCTTGCTGTGTCATTAAAAACCTAAAGTTCACAGCAAATGCCAGTGTCTGCTAGGTTGGAGGTAAGAAAAGGGACTTAGTTTAGAAAGATATTTAAAAAAAAAAAAAGAAAAGAAAAAGAGAGAGAGAAGAAAACATAGGTCAATCAAGCTGAAGCATTTGTAGAGGGTCTAAACTCAATACCAAGTTTAAACTGTGCTGGGGGAGAGAATGGAACATTGTAGCTTTTGCACTACAAAGCCTCTGTTTCCCATTACCAACTGACTACTATTAGAACTACCCCAAAATATACAGAGGCTTTTTCTTACATTTCAGAGTGTCACAATGATGAAATCTAGAGAGAAGGCCCATTAATGGCTTCTATAAAGCTTTATAAAAATTTTATTCAGAAGCTATGGAAACGTGAAAACCAACAAAATTTCATCAAACAGATAAAAATCAGACCGTATGGGTTAAGTTAGCCGATGACACCAAAGAGTTAACACCAACAAGAAAAAAATATTCCAATTCACAGCATGATCAGTACTTTAAGCTCCAGACAGCCTTGAAATATGTTTGTACAAGTTTAAACCATCAAGTTCCATTTCTGCTAGACAGGAGTTTTTAAGAGCTATTTCCACTTGATTCAATTGATTTACATGATAAACAGTGCCTGAGCTAGGACAAGCCACTGTCTCATTCTCCAGCCTACACCAGGGAACCCAAGGGCCTCAATGCCTACATATTTTTATTCATTTGGGTTTTTTTTTAATTTACATTTCTCTGTTAATTTCTGAATTACTATGGTTAGTTAATAGAAGCCAGAGTTATTATCAGGTAGCAGGTTACATAAGGCAAGTTCTTGCATGCAGCATAGCAGGTTAAATTGGCCTGTTATTCTCCAGGACAAGCCTGAATGCCGACTCTGCAGGAGCACAATTGGAGTTAAGAGCTCTGAATGCTCTTCTATGGCAAATGGCAGTAGTCTGACCCTGCAGGATTCGTTCTGTCTTGTAGCAAAATGTGATAAAGCAAATGTCTCTTCGATTAGAGGAATTAGTGCTGCCTTGTCTCCTGTGTGTCTATGTCTCAGTACTACAAGCCAAGTACTCTGCCTCAGGTGTGGATGTACTGTGGCTGGGGGCCAAGACCTTAAGGGATCTAGCAGACTTTTTCCCATCTGCCCTATATAGTTCACAAGCTACCAAGTTATATGACAGCAGTTGCTGCTCAGCTGCATAGCTTCCCTCCAATTTAGAAGGGGTTTGCCCTATCCTTTGAGGAGCCACACTTGCTGTGACCAGATGATTGCGAGAAAAAGGGCTGTTTCAGCTTGACACACAGACAAGGCAGGCAGATGCAATCTCTGTGCCCTCTATTTCAAAGGGATGCTTCAAACACTGAGAAAGTTTTCATCACCAGGGAATCTCTAAGAAGCTGTGAACTCACCTGGAAGCCTTTTCTTCAGTCAAGTCACCTAGAATGTCTCCCTCCTCTACCAGTCACTATTTTCACAAAATCTTTCAAACTCTATTATCTCAGAGATTACAGATTTCCACCCAATCAGATAGCAGGCTAGAGAATTTCCATAAGAAATCAGACTAAAGAGCACTAGAGTTGAATAGGCTTTTATTGGATGTGTCTGAGTAAATATGGTTCAAGTGGCTTCTGGAATGTAAGATCCTTCTCTGGATCAAGGCACGGTAATTGACTGCTCATCGGCAATCATTAATACTGGATCAGTTTTCACAGCTACGCTGTTCATCAGTTTTCACACTGAGTTTATATTCACTTATTTATACTATACCTATACATTAAGAAGCTCATCGAAAGACAAATATTGAAGCCAGGTGAGTATTTGAATTATTTTTTTTATGTGATTCATTTATTTCCCTTCATAACTTATATTTTTAAATGCCAGCTAAGTCATGTACAGGATATTATAAGCCATATTCAGTCCTATTATAAAACAAGGATGACTCCACCAAAGATCCATTCACTTAAGCCAAGAATTTCAACAGTCTCTAGTCTTTGGAAATAATATATCTATTGTTAATCTAAAACTCCAGAATTAAAGAACAAGTTTGGGTTCAGTCTTCCACTTTCCCCAAAAGCCAGTTAACACAGATGAGTGAACACAGCTGCTCTTTTTGGGCTCTCCTCCACTCACATCATCCCACTCCACACCTGGCTCGTGTTTGTGGCCACTGTGTCCTCAAACAGATGTGCATACTCACAGTCATATAGTAGCCTTGGATAGTTAGAGGAGCAACTCAGAGAGCTTTTCACACTTGAAAGCCACTATCAACATGATGTAAATGCTATGCTTTAAAATTAAGAAATAAGAAAAACTGCTAAGAAGGTCATACTTCACTACGAAATTGTACAATATATAAAGCTTCTTTTCTTTTGTAAGAGAAATTCAGAAAACACAAAACATTTTTGACAAGTAATGAGTTACAACTCCCTGATAGGGTGCAACCAAGAGCTACTGACTTTCTCCAGACTCATTTAATCTTCAGGAAATAACATGCACCTTAACTATCATAATTTAATTAAAATCATTCTCCAAAGTGCATTAAGTCAAAAAGGGAATTTAACAGCATATATATTGATATGCTGTTGTTACTGAAACTGTGAAGCTGAACAAAGGGGAAAAAAAAATATAATGAACAGCTGGCAGTGAATAAAAAAACTACAGAAATGGTTAATATTCAGTCTGGGACAGGGTGTGATACTTAAAATAAATAAAAGTGCCACAAAAGAATTCCTACCTGCATGCATTTCCAATAGCTGACTCTGCTGATACTTGCTGGTTTTGTAAACATTGGCGTTCTGAATTTACTGATAACACCAAGTTAGTAATTTTGTACAGAAGGTTGAGATACAGGCATTTCCAGCCATATCTTTCAGATGACAGATTTATGGAAATATTGCATTTTATTGCAATCTTACATTTATGATTTAGTTGTACAGTGTACACTGCTGTTACTGGCATGTAACAGGCTGGCAGCTTTTCTTCAGTGAACTCACCCTGTTAATAGGTGTTGATCCTGCTAGCAGATGCAAATGATGACTCACTGCAGCAGATGGGGCTCCTGAACTCTATCCTCCTTGTACCAGAGGTGGGAGACCCTCTCTGGGAGACAGGCTCTGTGTTGGGCTCTTCTCAGGGAGGCACATTCCAGACAGTCTGTGAAGAGTGATGACCCAGAATGCCTCTTATTTTGGTAATGATGCTTGAGAATAAAACAATTCATAAAAAATGAGCATAGACAAGCTGTTCTGAAGCAGGCTTAAAACTCTAATTGTTTATATATTATATTCCAGATGCATTTCTATATGCTTTCCCTCCATCAGAGGTCATGAATTTCAGGATAGGTGTACTTAGTAAACCAGTATAAATTCACTGTCTTTGGTTATACTTGCTGTGCCTGTTATTCAAAGTCATTCGTTATTTTTTAGCTTTCAACCCACTATCTTTACTTTGCATTATAAGTGCATGATAACTGGATTTTGCAGTAGTTTGTGTAATGCATTAGAATTTGCTATTTCCCCATAAGTCAGTATCATTGGAATAGCATACTTCAAACACATTGCACACATTTTCCTCTAATATTTTGTTTCTGTGATACAGCTACCTCCAATAATATGTCCAACAGTGAAGTATTTTATAAGGATACATACATATGAGACCAGACCTTGTGGACAAAAGACAGTCATTCCAAACTACTACTACTTCAAAGACAGTGACAACTATTAAGCTGCTGTGAGACTTCCTCCCTAATATTAAGATCATGAGTGGACTTTAACTATGCTTTGAAAAAAACTTTTGGCCCTTTCTTTAAAGATCACAAGGTCTTCTGACAACATCCCTGAATAGGTCATTCCAGTATGTCCCATCTCTAATAATATTATTGTATTTTATTGCCTCCCTTCTTAGAGAGATCCATGGTTTTTCCACAATTATCCACTCCCTCTCTTTAATAAAATTATTCCATTAAACACATCAAAACTTCAAAAAAGCTTAAAAGAAACAAAACTAGAGTAGAGCTAATGCTAATTAAAAGGAATAAATCCAGACATAGACAGAAGAGGTTATGCTAGCGTCCTCATTCAGTAGTAGTCTGATCTTAATAATTACTTTTCGGGTTTTGCTTTTTCTTTCCTTTTTCTTCTCTGTCTTTGCATACTCTTGATAAGTAACCATCAAAAGTAGTTTGTAGGTTCCCAGCATACAGAAAAAAGGATAAATTCTGACTTTGTCTTTGCAAGGCACAAGCAATATTTTAGGAACTTCACAAAAGTGTCATTAAACTACATGGAAGAGACCCAAAAAATGCCAGGGGATCTGAATGGGGTGTCTTTGGAGCAGTTCAGCTTCTACATATATTCATCACTAAGCTCAGTCATACATCTTTTGTGGACCATACTAATACATTAAGAATGTCTCATGTAGCCTAGACATTGTCTGCCCTTTATACTGGATTTTCGTAAACCCATAACAAATGGAAAGCCCTTACAAAAAAAGCATAACATTATTCATAAAAACTTCTGGGGAAAAAATATAACTCTGATTACTTTATCCTAAGCATTGAAGATATTTCAGAAATAACTGCTTGTGTAGAACTATCTGGAAAATAGGCTGCTGCTTTGTATTTGTTTACTGCTTCTGTTGAAATGCAACATATCAACAAAATCTGTGACCTGAATTTAAGATTTTGAAAGCTTCAGCCACCTTAGGCTGAAGGTCACTTTATGGATATCCATCTTTATACTGCAAGTTCCTGTAATAATTCTGCTTGTGCAAATGTACAGCACAGACCCAAGGAAAAACATCTAGTATGTCTGCACAAATGTATTCAGTTTGAGCCAGTGTTAAGACAACATGAAGGTGAAGTACAGTACCAGGATTTGTGCTGACAGGACTGTTTAATTCAAATTATGAAAAAAAAAAAAAAAAGTTATTTTTAAGGAATGACTATGGTCTTTCTTGTAAGGGTTCATAAAAGAGAGTAAGGCCTGAAACAGAGCGCAAACACTTTTCCCACATGTGGACTGGAAACAGTTCCTACATCTTCTTGTTGTTCATTTTAAGCAAAGCAAAAAATGTGTACCTGATATATCATGAGCTTCTCTAAATAGCTCTTTTTTTTGCAACTGGGTTGGTTTTATGAGGACAGTCCAGCAGAAAAGTGAAGATTAACTGTGTGCACTCCTCATTCTATCACTGATCAATTGCTCTCATCACCACGTTATCCCTTGTTGCACTGATGTATTATATTCTGAAGAAGTTATTGTAGTATTCTGTCAATACAGCACGCCCCTTCAAGCTTTGGTAAATAAAGTACATAAAGCCTTACCCCTTTGCCATTTGTGCTCATATTGATTTTTGATTGATTCTTCAGAATTTCCAATGGATACACTTGAGATAAAAAATAATTGAAACTAAAACCAAAACAAAACAAAAGAAAACTTGAGTAAACTTCTTGTCACCTACAATTAATTAAACCTTTTTGAAGTTTTAGTGGATTACTTTATGACAAACCAGTTAGTTTAGCATGTGAGTTACTTTTTCAGAGTCCTCAGAACAAAACTCATTTTATTTTGCATTAAAACAACAAAAGCAGATCATACATAGCTATTCACATAGAATATTTCACACTTTCTCAAGCAAAAGAAAAGAAGGTAATTGCAAATGATGCCATTGCCAGGGAAAACAAACAAACAAATAAATAAACAAACAAAAAACCCCACAAAAAAACAGCAACAACCAACAAAAAACAAAACCAGAAACCATAAACAAAAGTTATGCAAGCTTGCAGGTTTTTAGAATTTAGTGTACATGAATATTCTGGCTCTATGGTAAGTTTTTTCAAACTCACTAACCCATCTGAATGGTTCAGACTCTGCAAAACCCAAAGACTTTCCACTCAGGGAAGGACTGCAGAACAGGGACTCAAAGACTCCACAGAGCAACACTTACAAAGGCTAAAGATTCAAAAGGAGAGGTATAAAGATGGCAGTACTTAAAACACTGAACAATTTAACAGAAAGTCATGACACCATAAACAGAAACAATACATAACACTTTGATGACACTCATAATGCTGGCCAATGCTGACCACCACATACCTTCTTAAATCTGGGAGTCAAAAAGAGCTCCCAGTCATAGACTCTATTACCACAGTGGTCCTTTGGTTTGGTGGATAACCACAGTTATCAGCTGGATAATCCATTTGCAGCCTGGTGGAGGCCTTGGCCTAGGCAAACAGGAAGACTGAGTCTATGAGCAAAGAAAATCTCCAGAGACTATAAAAGCAACAGGTTTCTTGGGACAAGAAGTAAAACAAACAAAACAACAGAGGCAGGAATGAGATCAAAAGGTCTAAACAGAAGTACAAGATGAGACAAGAACAGACGTCTGGACAGCAGCCACATTTCTGCAAAACATTTCTTAGCAGGCAGAGAAGATTACTCAGATGATGAAGTTAACGTCACAGCTACAGAGTCAGACCCAGAATAAACCGGGGGTGGAGAGCTAGGGTGTGAGAGGCAGGGAGACAAAGAGATTGTGCCATGTTGTGTGATAGAGTTGTAGGCAGCCAGATGTACAATGGATTCAATTCAAGCAAGAGCTGCAGGCATCTGTCAAAGCGACACCTCCCCCATGGAGCTTCCTCCTATCTGGCTGACGGATGGCTTCAGAGTTGCCGAACATATTTGTTCATCAGTAGAAGAGAAGCACCAAAAGCCATCCCTTATTAACCTCCTGAAATGATTTGATCAAAACCCATTTCCAAAAGTATGTGGGATAATATAATCTGAACCACAAATCATTTCTCTTCCCAGATATCCAGTGTTCCTTTCGTCCATCACTTTAGTGTCAGAGCACCAGACTTCCTAAATAAATCTGAATAACCTTGAATAAAATCAAACTCTGAGGTGTCTGGGCAAAATATTTTAATTTCTCAAAATCAGCAGGAATGTGGTGTGTGAAGTTTTCTTTAATGTTAGAGAAGGCAGTGGAACAGACTTCTTGCTTTCTGATCTACAAGGGGAAATTCATCCTCTAGTCTATAATGACTTCTCTGTGGCTGTTTCCATGGAGAATTAAGAGAATAATTTCACAACATGATTCCCACACAGATACCCAGAGACTCAAAAAGGTAATTAAAAAAACCCTCTAACAGTAACACTGAATATCTGACAAATCACACTGATTACCAGACATATCATATATAAGACCTATAAATGATCTGCCTTTGTATATTTGACCCTTCTGTTTAAATGACATTGATAGAAACAGTGTAGTTTAAGGTGGTCAACATAATAAATTCAATACATTTGCATCCTTCCTGGAAGTTAATTTAAAGAGGGTGTACAAAACTATCAGACTATTTGATTCTTTTTCATTATTGTAAGGAGCAAATTCCTTCCTGTTCATTCTGAAAATAAGAAGATAAAACAGAGGTTCAACACTAAGAATATATCCCAAGAGGCACTTGGAGCAATTTTCCTGAAAAAGGACAGTCATTGAAGGGATTATAGTTCATCGCTTCCCTAAGTCCTCCCAGACAGACTGTATTCTTTCAGCAACCTCACATGTTTGTGATCATTCATATCTGAAGTTTTAGTGCCATTGACTGCTCTCTTTTTCAGGGATTAACCTGATTTCAAGGAGGTGCTCAGCAAGCTTAGAGCACAGAGCCTGAAATGTATTTCAGGGCCAGAATAACTTCAGTCCATAAGCATGCAACCTTTAAGTGACATAGCGTTTTGTTTCACAGTGGCTTCCACTGAGGACATTTTTTTTAAAATAGGCATCACTAAGCAATGGGTCATAAGTATGTTTATCTCTCCGAATTGTTCCAGCTTTCCAAACAAGAGAAACTGATAATTTGGGTTTCTGAATGAGGCTTAGCTTTCTTGGATGCTGAGCTGTGAAAGCCTATCAACATGGGGTACACTTTCAAAGAGTCAAATGGGGGTTTAACTGTGTGTTTTTCATGTACTATTCAAAAGCAAAGGCCTGTCTCTGTATTTTCAATTGAGGAGCATCTGGATAAAAGTGAGAAATAGACATGTATACTTAAATATCTGTACATTTTGTTGTTGTTGTTGGTTTTGTTCCTTTTCATGTCAGAATTCCTTCAGTTTCCTTGAGTCCTTCATATCCATTGGCTGCAGAGGAAAGGATATGATCTAGGTAGGTAATGTCTTGGGAGTCTTCCCTACTGACTCCTAAACAATTTTGTGAGTAATCTATAATTAAAATGACTTAATGATACTTAAAGTATCTAACAACACATTTCCACACATGTATGCCACATTGCCACAGACATATGCCAGGGGCTGCGTATTCAATGACTATAGATAGGCCCCTTTTGCATACACCCTAATACTTGTTAAATGAGATTTTCTATGGGTTTCCTGGGTTTTTTTAGCTTTAGTTTGCTAAGAGAAAGACTGCTGTGAAACAAGCATGAGATCCACTCCCATTACAGCAAAATTTTTTATGTTAGTAAAATAAATCTAATTTTTATTCCTTATGCCTCAGCTTAGGTTACTGAAAATGTTAATATAATCCTTGACAAATACCAATCTATTTTTGATCAGTTTTTGGAATCAGAGCTGGTACTTACATCGAGATCTGGAACCTTAATAAATTAGTTGTTTATATTGAAAAGTTTTCTGTACTCTTACACATTAAACTTCTGGATGCTCTCTAACATTTTTTGTTGGAAGTGTACATACATTGTTTATGTGGGAGATCAAAAGCTTTTAAAAAATGTGTTCTTGTATTTATCCACATAATTAGTCCTCCTGATTCCAGCAGAGAATTGGAATTTAGATATATTTTAGAGACAATCTTGAGGAGTTTACATTTGCTCTAATACTCTTAGCCAAAACATTTCATATCTGTAATCATTAAAAGTATTCTGTGGGATAAGATTTTCCAGATCAGGTTTCGTATTCTGGCTTTCCTTAAATGGATTCAGGCTTCTAAACCATATTTCTGTATGTATCCAACACACACACAAAACAATGAATAATTAGAAAAAAAATAATTTGGAAAAGTCTTCTTGTTAAATATTTGAACAATTACTTAAGCAGACCATCTAGCTGGACATCTATA